>OY856411.1:1299005543-1299343043 GCA_963693085.1 Alisma plantago-aquatica
TATTCCTATTGTTGGTACCATCCATTTCCCTATCACCATCACTTCAGATTTGTCTAACAACGACGAGCTCCGCGACACAGCAACATCAACAAAGTAGGTCCAAGCAACAAATTTACTTTCCCGTATATGCACGTTTAGGGGTACAGCAAGCCCCCCTTGTTTAGCTATTGTCATGTTATTTTCTAAACTTTGTTGTCATAATTAGTATTTTGATAACATGTTCAACTTTGAAAGACACTTATATATATATACACAAATGTTTGAATGAATTTTTTTGAATTGTCTTATCTTTATACATGTGTTTGTGAAGATGGAATGAATGAATGTTTCTATGTGCATGTGTGAATGTGAAAAGAGATATGAATGGAACTACATGTTGCTAAATGTGTGTGAATATGAAATGGAGGAATGAAATGGAACTACAAGTTTCTACATGTGTGTGATGAATCATATTTAAAATTAAATGTGCTTATTATACATGTGTGTGAATCACATGATCCATATAATATATAATTGTATACACCTTGTCAATGTTTGTAGGTTTGTGGCCTATTATTGGTTGAAATCAAAGGGTGTTGTAAACATGCAGTTCAGAACAGAACTACAAGTTATGCATCCTACTGACCATTCAGAAAGTAGTCCTGGGAGTTGATTAGAAGAAAAAAAAACATCGGCGTAGGTTAAATACCAAAAACTGACACAAATGCTTAATTGTGTCAGTTGTTTCCTATAAACCGACGCCTATGGTCTGACTGCTGGTGCTTTTGGGTTAAATTGTAATTGAGAATGGCTTTCTGTCATCGGTTATGTAACTGACATTGAAGGAGTCTACTTTTAGTGTCACCCACTTGGGTGTCACTTCAAAACTGATGATAAAAGTCTTACTTAACCGACGCTAAATGTGTTATCTGTACTAGTATAAGTCCTCAAAATCCAATTGAGCATCATTGTGACATTTTGAAAAATGATTGTATTCTTGGAATTATAGTTGACTTAAACTTTGATTGAAAGGCCCATGATAGCAAACATACCTTCTATAAGAATGTTGGCAATAGCCCATGCATATTCATTGTCAATGGAAAAATTGTGTGTTGCCAATGATCAACATCAGGTTGGGTTTCTATACATTGAGCTACAGGAATTGGTTCGGCCATGATAGGACCATTCCTCTATAGGGGTGGAAGAGGGTAATTAGACTGGAAATGTCCCTCTTTTTAGCATTGAAAGAAAACTAGCTTGTCAAATTGGCATTTTTTGGGTACCTTTTTTCACAGTTTCTGTGTATGGTGGGGCCTCTTGATTTCAAACTTCATGATGAGGCTTCCCTCCTCCTTTGCCCTTGATTTTTTTAATGATTTCATCTACATGCCTTCCTTCCCATTATCATGTGAGTGGAGATTCCTTTAGTGAACCCTAGATATCTCAAAGGTGAGTTCTTTAAGGCCATGATGGTCTTCTACATCTTCAGGGATAAGTCTAGGGCTTTGGTGAAGTTTTGTACTTGATATCCACGACATGATGTTGAAGCAAAGGTTTCAAGTGGTCAACAAAGTGCTCCACTAGGAATTCCTTGCTCAACATATGAGCAAAATGTTTGAGGAGTCTGAAACTCATGGTGTAGCCCATAAGAGTTATATCTCCATGATAGAGATTCATGAAATGTTTCTCCTTCTCCTTTTGAGTAGATATAGGGACAAGCCCAGGGGTGAAGATGGATCAAAAATCTCCATATATCATTGGATATTTGGTTAGATCTATTGCAATGATGTAGTTCTCCTACCAGAAATTAGCGGCTCCTTCAAAGATATGGATGGAAAACATCACATTTATGTCTAGTTGCACCTCAAGAATGTGGAGACCATTCTCCATTACCAAGAACCATAAATATTCCTTGTATATGACTTCAAACTTGTCTTTTCCCCATAACTTCTTCATGTTCAGATTGACAAAGTCAAATATGGTATCTCCATGGTGACGACATATAGAGTGGAGTGCACCATTCTTGGCTCAGGCTATGTCCCTAAGGGATAGGAAACTAAGGGCTCCAATCAACACCTTGTGTCATTCCATCCAAATCATTTTATGTGTCTTAACATGATCATCTCCATTAGGGTCTTGTACTTCCTCCAATTTAGTCCATCGCCAAGTTTAGGCTTTAGACCATCATTAGGGCCAGGGAATTCATCAGGTTCTGAGCCACCATCATCAAAGTTTTATTCAAGTGCCTTCCTATTCTTGGATGAATCACCATCATGAACCTCCACTTCTTGTCTGAAGATCACTTCTTCTTGTGTGTACTCTTCTTCTCATTATTTCTACAATGAGCCTCATCTACAATCATAATCATCTTAGTACAATCCATACTATATAGGAAATTGCATGCATTTATTTTAGGTTAACATTTAACAACTATATGAAACTTAATTAGGTATTATATTTTGTTACATAAAGTGTCATTTGGCAGAGGATGTCATAACCATAACCTTGATTCAAAAGAGAAGCTAACTATTGGATCCTTAGGGTTTAGGAAAAAACATGGGTTTGAGAAAAATAATGAAATATTATATGAGAAAACCTAGAGGTAAGATCTTTTGGGGAAAACCTCAAGCTTTGATCATGCCATATTCACAATGGTCCAGGAGTCCTCATAAACCATCCAAGTGGTGTTGAGTAAAATCTTTTCAGTCCTTGAGTTGTGAACCTTTCTAGACACCATTGCCTTTGAAAAATGAATTAATAATCTCCTTATGACTCTATGGAATATTTTACACTATTATTTATTGATATTGACTTACTAGATTTAGGCTATGATACCAATTGTGATGAACCCCTCCCCATGTTATCCCCATTGAGGGTGGACTAAGGAGGAAAGGATCATCACTCTACTTTTTCAAGATCTAGATTACATAAATAAGCAACAATATTCAATAGATTTAAATCATAACATTGTTTGATAACATAATGGAAGATAGATGATCCTCTAAAGAGTCACATAAATTTTAAGAGGGAAGTTACTACATGAAAGGTAATATCAGTATTGCATATCTAATCCTCTAGGAATCTTCAACCTTGTATATTTTAGTGCATTCTTCCAGGTGTCCATATCTTCACTCTTTCAAAAAGAATCTAACTAAAAATGCTGACAAATGAAAATGCAATCAGCATATTTGTACGCAGTGTATGTGGGTACACACATAATCATGTGCAATATGAAAAAACATACACTGCATATCAATCGATTATTGATAATAACCAAACTTGCATATTCAATTCATTTCTCTAACTATATTTTTTTAATGTCCTAGGGTGTACCGATACCTTGTTCCATCAATGGATTCTAGTGTTGTTAATCTAGCATTGGATTTCATGGTGAGTACATATCAATGGAATTTGTCACAAAACCATCATTGATATCTGGTCACTTTCTAAAAGATTATTATCCCATAGTTTATGTGAGTATTAAACTCGTTTTACTACCCTTAAAGATCACATTTGGGCCCCCAAAAAGTTAATGTATTCATTTTTTATATGATATGATGGTTATCACACAACATAATCCCTAGGGATGAAATCTTTAGGTTTTATCTTAACGAAAATACATCAATCCCACTGCAAGCAAACAAATCTTATCCTTGTATAGTTCAAGGAAGAACTCGAACAAAAATATATTTAAGAATTATGTGATCAATAAAAATTGGTCAAGAACTACCATTGAATAGAAAAGATGGTTGCTTGTTGATTATGCTAACATTTCAAATAGGTTGTATTTATCAACGAATGAAAATGACAAGGTGGATTAGTTTCACCGCTACTACCTATCATTCACTTTCTCATTGCATTACAATCAGCATGAACATACCTATGTCAGAGTTAGATAAATCCTCCTCATGGCACTATGATTAAAATTAGACATATATTACCTTAATATCATTGTCACATTACCTAGTGATCATTTATCTATCACCTCAAACTATACCTACCTGAAGTTATCATCAATGGTTTAACATGGAAAAAAACAATATCCTAGATCTTAGGTTCAAAGTTAGCTACTTCCAAGATCTGATAAACATGAAAAAAATTAGCCAAACTAGATTCACAAGCATAAAACATTTGATTGAAGACATATATTGGTTGATACAAAATTGGATGCAGTAATAAGAATGAAAATGGGTACAATGGCTAGTCCCCGTACCCTAGCGAGGGGATTACTTAGTCATGGCAGTAATAATAAGTACAATAGGGGAAAATGAGATATTCTTAGCACAATAGAAGATGGAATTGCAACTGTGGTGGGCGGAAGAATTTATTCAAACTTGGAAGTGAAGGCATTAAGGAACCAGCAACAACACCCTTTGATATTAGCTGGAGGTGAATTGGAAGTTGTAGATATCCTTTTTCTAGCCTAGACTTGTCACTGTGAGGATGGAATAGGTGGATGATGATGGCAGATGGAAGTTATCATAAGTATATGTATCTTCCAAGATTGAGACCCATGATCCTTGGTGGATACAGAATACTTGTTGGTTGATGGGTCGCTAATTGATGGAAATCATCGATGGAGGTCGGGGATGAATGGTGAGGAACTATTTTGGCAGTCTGTTAGTGTCAGGGTTGGGTTGTTTAAATGGAGGCATGAGGCTTGTATATATATATGGCCATTAGGGTTTGGAATCCTCCCATCCACCTATTATTAACTTATTGGATGCCATGGATATGAAGAGGTGACTATGTGAGGAAGTTGAGAGGTTTCAGTTCATTCTGAATTCCTATAAATAGATGAAAGGGAAGGAAGATCATCAGTGAATGGAGTCTATTGCTCATCAGTGAATAATTGTCATTAATAGATGAGTGCAGGACAATTGTCAATGTACAGTCATAGTCTTCATCAATTGGCAATTTTTCAGTGTACATCTTTTGTGGTTGATGATTTTGAAGATTTTAGCAGTGTGTGAGAGCATAGCTCTTATCACTTAATAAGAGCATGACTTCCATTGGTCTTTGACTATAAGTGTTTCATAATTATAAGTACAATAGTGGCTTTTACTAGTGGGTGATGGTTAGATTTTGCATGACAAGGTGTCTTAGGTTGGATATTAAGAACTCTTGTCAGTTTATGTGTGGATTTTATCGATGTTCAACCGGTGTAAAGGTAGGGAAATATGAATTAATAGAAGGACTAAATGATTTCCATCAATAGGTGGATGAAGCAAACTAATGGAAGTTCAGACTGAGTGAACCCCCCGACATGAGGTAAAGGGCCTTCCTGATGAAGCTCAAATTGATGTATTTATCAAATGATGAATGTCATATCAATGAAAATTTGATCTAGTTGGCTAGTGGTATCACTATCTCCTAACTTGTTGCATAAGATATGAAGCTCGAACCTTCCATGAAAATTTGGAATTAGGTCAAAACCATAAAAATGAATATAAAATTAAGAAAACCTAAATTAAATATAATTCTAAAGTATAATGAGGAAAATGAATGTGAGACTAATCTGAAAATGCCACTCAATCTAGGATGAATATTCATTCATCATTATACACATAAGGTATTATAGTTACAATGGATCTAAAATAATCAAGAAGGGTGTATATATATATGATTGAACATTGGGAAAAAATCTAGAAATCATCATACATTAATGCAAATGATTATTGATAAACTAACACACATGCCTTTTCAATGAGAAGTGAATTCCAACAAATCTTAATCCAAGCAATCAAAGTTTAGATCCAACCAAGACTCAATTTCAATCATTATATTCAAATGATGTAGATTAAATCTAGTCTTGGTCCTAAAAAGTCTTGGTCCAAAGGTCAAATTAGGGTTAGACTACCAAACCCTAAATTTCTCATATTGTTGATTCTTGGGAGAGAGAAAAATATAAATATGCATCAAAGAAATCCTAATTTGATAATTATCATATATTTTATTCTTACGAGCAGGATCGAATTATGTCACATACTAATCTTATTCAACATGACAAACATCATATATCTCAGAATTAGTACTCACCATCTTACATTTATGTATCAAAACATACTTTATGAATCCAAGACTAAATTATTTCTTGAAATCATATGTTTTGGATTCTGCATATTTCGATGATAATTTATATATAGGGTTGATTTTCTACATTTTAAAAAATTAGTTACTTGTCAACCAATCAAAATATGTCATATCACCCAAGTGGGGCACTAAACTAATTTTTAAACTGGGGTAATGACTCCTTTGCCCTAACATAGTGACCTTTTTGGTTTACATGGATTAGGAGAGGAGGTAATATCCCCATGGGGATTCTTCCTCCTCATCCCTCACATAAGCCAAGAAACCATGGAGTCAACTCCTTGGTTGACTCTAGGCTCGGAACCTAGACATTCATGGTCGAGGCTCCCATTGCCTTCTCTAGGCCCACCGGACCAAACTAGGAAACACATGGTGATTTATGTTTTATGTCTCTACTTGAGTGATTTCAGATTAGATAGACACACTCTAAATGCCTAAACTTTCACATCTTAACTTGGAGAAACCAAGTCATACATGCATAAAAATCAAGATTGAAGAATAGATAGTTTTCTCCTTAGATCTTTGATGTAAATCACTTATAATTATTGTATGACTTGTACTCATATGTGTAATAGAGTCAATAGGATGAATTATGAGTACTTTTTTTATACTTTTCATAAGCCATAACATATTGGCTTATCAATTGAGTTTGTCCTAGTGGAAACTCAACTGATAGCTTGATTTGTCTCATGGAAATTCCCAGGGTCGGCTGAGTTTGTCTTGGTGGCAACTCGACCGACACCCTACACTTTTACTTGTCGTATAGTGTCGTCAGTCGAGTTTCTTAAAAGATAACTTAGCTAGCAACATTGTACTGAAAAATGTAGAAAAGTGTTCGTATTTGTTTGAGTGTTGCAAAACTCAAAAATATATCAGTTGGAAAACCCAAAATGGCTAGATTTTGGTCCTAAGTAGAATGCTTTAGTCATTACCAAAACAAATTATTGGTCAAGTTAACCTTGAGTCAACAATATGTATATATATATATATATATATATATATATCATTTACAAAATAATCAAATTCCTCCTTTCCTTCACATTGGGAATAAGATGGTTTTATCACTCAGTTCATAAAAGAGTGGATCCCCTAGTGGGTCCCACTCTTTACACTTTGCCTATACCGTAGTGGAAATGGGATCATTTACTATAGACTTTGTAGTTGGTTTAGCCCATTCATATAAAGGGAAGGATCCACTCTAGGTTGTTGTGGATAGGCTAACAAAGAAAACTTATTTTCTTACTATCAAGATGACTTTTTCTACTAAACAACTAACTCAGATATATGTAGATGAGAGGCGGAATGCATGGAATTCCTCTTTGTTTTCTATGAGATAGAGGTACATTATTTACTTCTAGTGTGTGGGATAAGATTCATGATGTGATGGGAATTTAGCTAAAGTTTAGTACACCTTTATATCCTCAAAAGATGGATAGTCGATGAGAACAATAAAGACCCTAGAAGACATGCTTAGGTTGGGTGTTGTACAATTCTTTGGTAGATGGGACTCCCATGTCAGCCTAGTAGAGTTCACATATATTAGTGGTTATCAATCTAGTATGTGCAAGGCACCTTATGAATCATTATATAGCAGGAGATGTATATCTTTCATATTCTAGTATGGGACCAACAAGAGATAGATGTTAGGATGAGAGATAGTACAATAAAGATATGAGAATATTTCTATGAAGTGCCAACAATTAAAAGTTGCACATGATAGACATAATATTTATGTAGATAGGATGTGTAGACCGCTTGAGTTCCAAGTAGGGGATCAAGTATTTATGAGTCACTCCTTCAAAAGGTGGTCATAGGTATGGTAAGTAGGACAAGTTCTCTCCTAGATACATGGTACCATACCATACTCTAAAAAGGTTGCGAAATAGCTTTCTGACTTGAGCTACCACCTAATCTAGAAAAGATACATGATGTATTTCATAAATATATTATAAGCAAGTATCATCCAAATATTGAGAAGATCTTCTATCAATATACGTACAGTTAGAAGATTATGTGACACATGAGGAAGGCCAAGTTTAGTTTATGCTAGAAGATTATGTGACACATGAGGAAGGACAAGTTTATTTTATGCATAGGTAGACCCTGAAGTTGTGTAAATATGAGATACTAATGGTAAAGACGTTATGGAGACATTACGGGGTTGAGGGAGCTACATATAAACTTGGGAATGAGATCTGGAGTCGAGATCTTGACAATTTCTTGGCTTTGAAGATGAAATTTCAAAAGTCAGGGAGATTCGTAGGGACCCATTCCTGGGTTATCTAAAATCTTAGTTTTAATCTCTCATCAGAATCATTACATGTTTTTGCTTAAAGAATCACTAGATGATGATTACATTTTCTCTTAATTATTCTAAATATTAATTCAAAATTTAAATTTTCATTTTTTGTTTATTATTTGATATGATTTGTTTTGTAGGGTTATATTGAAAACCATAGTCATACATAAAGGGGATTTGGGTTATTTGAATAAAAAATGTGACAAGATATTTAGTGATAAGTACAGTGGTGTAGTAAATAATCTTTAGTATTATATTTGTACATCATAATTATCTAAAATTTAGAAACTGATTGGCTAACTTAACTATTGATGTTACTATAAAATTTCATATTTTTTTGTATCTTTTGGTTTTCTGAGTTTCTCCAGGAAGAACTCAACCAATAATGTTATACGGATTGGAACACAAAAGTTTGATATCTAACTTTTATGAAATAATTGGTGGTCCAAATTGGCTGAAATTCTAACTTCAGATTTTAAACTTCGTTCCAAAAAATATAGAACTTTTCCTAATATTTATAATCCATATGGGGAAGTATAGAGTACTCCATAATTGAGTTTTATGATAGAAAGACCTGGTCGACCAACCATTTAGGAAGGAAAAATTGAAAATGCTCAAAAAATCACAAGCATCTACATGTTTATATATAATACTATCACGATCCTAAAACCTCACACTTCAGTCTATCACTCCATAGCTTCAAATTTCTTCAAATAGAATGCGATTGTAAGGTTTTTTGAGATTTTAAAATTGGAAGAGCAAACTCAGGGTTATATCTTCCCAAGATTAGTGAAATTTTATCATTTTATCAATATTCGATAGGTTTTAATGGATTGTTTTCACTAGAGTTATTTTTTGACATCATGGAATTTCTAAGCTTTGGTAAGCACTTACATTATACTTAAATTGATTCGATCAAAGTAATTGTCTTCTATTTTAGTTATTTGTACACATTTGTTATGCAATCAATCCCAGATGAGAAAAAATTTCAAACTAATATTCATGCCTTCAATAAATGCATATGATATTTTTGGTTGAAGAGTTAATGGATATCAAAAGAATAAAAGAGTTTCTAGAAGATTCTAGATTAATTGGTAACTTGATTAATGAGTTAAATCTTGCTAGGTTAGTTTGTGTTCATTTGTACTTACTTGTGCTTTCTCTATCTAGTTATTTTCTAGTTTAGTCATCTCTTTTGCCTAGTTTGCTAGACTAGTGTAATTTCTTGTCTAGTTTAGTTCCTTGCTTTCTAGCTTGATAAGTAGAATTGCCTTGTTAGTTTAGTGTAGTGTTAGCTTATTGACTTGATTGCCCTAATCTAAATTTCTATTTTATTTCTTAGTCTTCCTGTCTAAATTTCTCTTTTCTTGCTTAGTTTGCTTTCTTTGCTAATTAGAACCAAATTTTCCAGTGTTCGAGTAGGCTTTTTTCTTGCCTTCCTTTAATTGTTTGGATGAACCATTAATGTAATAAAACAAATCCAATTCAAACCCTTCAACTCTAGATTGCATTAGGAATCTAGATTCAGGTAACTTAGCTTTGGTTCCCCCTCTCTCCCTGAGGATTGACCCCTAACTTGCCACCTTCCTATACTACAATATGAACCTATGTGCTTGATGGGTAGTATTTCTTTGTGTATTTGAGTGTGTCTATCTCAGAGTCTTATAAATTTGAAAGACCAAGTGTGTGCACCTCACACATGCACCATTTTCTAGTCAATCAAGCATGGAAGGCCTATCGAGAACATATGAGTTTTAGGTACTTTGTCTATTGAGCACGTTGATGATGGTCGTTGAGTATTAGACACACATTAATGTCGAGCTCAGCATGGGTAGAGTTACTTATATAAAGATACAAACCTCGATTGGCTAGGAGGTGATAGCTCGATAAGTTATCGTTGACCTAGTTGTCATGGTTGACTGTTCTGTTATCAACCTCAGTGAGCAAGCAGATATCTAGGAGAAGACTCATCACCAGATATTTTTTAGATTTTATGATTAAGAGATGTTGTGTTGGCCATGGGGCATAAAAATCAGTAGTGTTTCATTCTATTTTCTCTTAGCATAGATTTCCTGGTGAGTTTCAAGTAGTTTCATGAATGACATATGTTCATGGCTTGTTGTGCAACTATCGAGCAACATGTAGGGTGTTGAAGTACAAAAATTGAGTATTTATAATCTCGATCAGCTTCCAAATTGGTGTAGAGTTGTCGAGTGGTGAGATGTTGATTGTTGGTATGTGTTGGTAGTGTCGTCAATAAAGGGGAAAAGCCTTGATAGGCCAAGAAACTATAGACGCATTGAGGAGAGGGAGGGCGCATCTTTTAAATGGTGCAAACCCCCAAATTCCTAGTCACAAAAGCTTGAATGTGAATGACTTGTGAATCATGCTTAATAGAATCAATAGCCATCAGTGAGCTTCATTAATTGATTTATTTTCCTTGATAGATATTTGGAGATAGCATTTCCTTGATTTCTATTGGAAATTAGGTCAAGATAGCTACTAAAATTCAGACTTTTATAGTATTAATTTTCATGTGCCAATTTCTTAATGGAAATACACCTTAATGTGATTGGAATGGGACTTATTATATCCAACCAAACTAGTTTTGTTGCATTTCCATAAATGATGTGATGTATTCTTGCAGAGTGCAAGAGAAATGGGAGTTTTAATTCACTAGTTCTTTGTTTTCGAAGAAAAGCAAGTGAACTTTTTTACTAAAAGCACTATAAACATAACCAAGACTGTAGAATTCGAATTGGATAAAAACAATTAATAAATTGTCCATATGAAGTGAAAAATTAAACTAAATATGATATTAAACCATTATGAATATGCATTCCTCTGTGCTTCCACTTCTGACTCATGTATCAAGTGTATACTCAACCCTTATTATTGTTACCATCTCATTGTTGGAGGTGGTGGTGGTATGGGTTGATGCTTGGCTTGTCCTTATGGAGCATTAGGAGTTCTAGGATCAAGATACAAATTTGTAACATGTTCTTCTCTATCATACCCTATTTTGTAAAAATTATATATATATATATATATTGGAATGTGGCCTAAGAAAAAGACTAGACACATCCTAAGTTTTTATACTTTACCTAAGCATGAGATCTAACACTAAATTGTAAGGTGTCACTCCTAATAACCAACATAAACATGAATACATGGGTGGTGATGAATGCATATACATCTCATTTTTTTGTACACATTAAACTAGATTCATTCAATTTTCACATGCTTATCTCTCCAATTTCAAAAAAATAGATCAATCTGGTTTTATTCGTATCTTTAGGCTTTTGATATGAAATTCTCAAAAGTGATCTGGCACCAAATTTAAGAACATTGATGCATTTTGGAAGCCCCATTTAGGTGATTCGACTCACTGATCAGTTGCTTAGCTGGGGAAGAATGAAGGTGGAATCATGCACAAACAAGTTGCCTAATTCACCTCACGAGTCGTCTGATTATTTATGGACACAAAGACTTCAGGTACATCAGGAACCCTAACCTCCCTCCAGTCACTTGAATAACGTGTGAGGCGATTTAATGGCTTGTGGGAGTGCTCCCCTATGCCAAGATCAATAGCCTAATTGGCGAACTAATCAATCGACCTTGGTTTACTTTAGAGACATTTATTAGAAAATCATTTGCCTCACTGGGGTATCCCTCACATGGACATGAATCATAAAGAAAACATGATTATAGACCCATAACCCTAGTAGGCCTAGTGGAGTTCGGGATAGAAAAATTGTGAGTGGCCTACCATTTGATCGATGCATCCCTAAGAAACTCAAATGTAGCACCATCAGACTAGTAATTGAGTAATTTTATGGGAGTGATGGTACTCTTATAAAAGAATTTTGACCTGATTGACGAGGCATCACTCTCAAACCCTAGAACAAAAACCATCTGAGTGGGAGAAAGAAGTGGAAGAGAAGAATGATATCCTCCTCCCATAGTATCTCCGAATAAATGTGTTTCTAGTTGGTGAACTACTTGCCAAAGACCATGAATGAACCCCTCTTCACCTTCTAATTGATATGGATTCTTCTCTTTCTTCATTTTTGTGCTTATTTTTGTGGTACGGTTGAGTAATTTCCAATGATGGGGCACATGTACTAGCTTGTTGTTTGTACTTTATGCTACACGTTATTAACTCCCATTGCTATGATTATATGATTGATCACCGTATATGCATGTCTACTGTAATCCTAGATGTTGAGATCACAAAATATAGTGTTAGAATGTTAAATGATAATGTTGAACCCTGGATGCAATCATAGAAGGGTGATCTTTTAGGTGATGGGTTAGTGATTTGTGGGTACTGATACCTCAAACATATGGAGCAACCTAACATATGAATTATGTGTTGACTCAAGGTCAATGTTGACTCAAGGTCTAAATTGATTAAACCCTTGTTTTGATGATGATGAAACCATTCCAATTATTTGTGTCTAATTCTTCTACTTGAGTGATTTCATATTAGGTATAGACACTCTCTAAATGCCCTAACTTACGCATCTCAACTTGGAGAAAAGGCAAGTCAAAGTCAATACAAGTGCACATTTTTAGAATATGATGTAAATATATTAGAATCATGTTGTAAATCACTTGTAATGATTGTATGACTTGTAATTAAGCTTAGAAAAAATTAGGAGCACTTAGATCGAATATTTAAGAACTCAAAAGCCATTTTCTAAAATTCATATCAGATTGTTCATCAGTCGAGTTGCAAACTCGACCTATCCTAATTGGATCTTGAGAATGACTTCTGATCGGTCGAGTTTCCATTTCACAGAACTTGACCGATCCCTCTATAGACCAAAACTAATTTATGTGGATCAGTCGAGTTACCCCAGAACAAACTCAATCGATGGCTTAAATTGGTCTTTTCCCATAGTGGGATTGGTCGAGTTACCTTTATAGAAACTCGACCGATAGCATTGTACGGAAAAAGTGCATAAAAGTATTTCTAGCCGTTGTGGAGTTGCAACAATAAAAAAATATATTTGTTGCAAGCCACAAAATGGCTAGTTTTCATTCTTAAGTGTTCCAAAAGGCTAAGAGGCATCCCCATATATAAATAGGACCCCTTGGGCTTCATTCCAAGGTTGAGCATTCAATGTAAAACTCTATATGAGGTTCCTAGTCTATAGTTGAGTGCATCCTATAGCCTCCTCCTCTCTCTCTCTCAGCTTAATCACTTGCATCATCCATTAGATTGAGTAGGAGATTTGTAAGAGAGCTAATCCTACATGTATATCTTGTGAGGCTCTCACTTCCACCACCTCCCTATCTCTCATTTCAACCATGAAGATGAAGGTTCTCTCTCTCAGCTAAGAGAGGTGAATAAGAACAAGGGAAGGAGTCCCTTGGTGAAGATCAAGGCCAAAGACTTGGAGCATGATTGGGTAAGCCCTTGGTGAAGGCAGAAGACTCCTTTCTCAAGTGGGTAAGTCCTTGGTGAAAGATTCTCTGAGTGAAGGTGAAGTCAAAGGTTGAAGATCTAAGAAGAGTGGGTAATTCCTAGAAGGATGTAGACTTGTGCAAGAGTGGGTAAGTCCTTGTAGAATATCGAAGACTCATTGAAAAGTGGGTAAGTCCTTGGTAAGGTTGAAGACTCTTTGCATTGGATAGGTAAGTCCTTTGGTGGGTCATGTATTGTAAGTTTTATGAATTAATATAAGAGTGTAATGGTTAAGAAATCCTAGAGGTTGACCTCTCTAGGTAGTGGACTGACATACTTCTAGTTTGAAATGTGGAACCACTCTACATAGCTTGTCTCTTGGTGCTTGTTCATTCTCTCTCTCTCATACTATGTATGTTTTAGTTGCACTCAAATTTCCTATTTAGCAACCTTATCTTGTAATATATCTTCAAGGTCTAATGAATTTTGTCTAAGTGTATTCAGATCTATTCAACCCCCCCTTTAGAGCATCCAATCACCCATCCTAGGATCCAATACTATGCACTCCAAAAGGATGTGGAATTCATTGGACCCAATCTAAATAGTCAAAGTGATCAGGAATGTAATGTGTATTATATAGTATGTAGGCGGTGATGGTGAAACCCACTCTACCATGGTGCTTTAATATTGATTCAATCACTTGTTAACTTCTTTTCAATTGCCTTGCAATTTAGTTTAAGAAAAATCAATCAACCAACCGTTACAATTATTGATCTCAATCAAATCAGACTTGAACAATTTCTTAAAATGTTGTCTTTGAGGATCCTAATTCTATAATACAAAAGATTTTTTGGCTTGCAAGTGGTGACTGTTGTACATAGTTTGGATAAAGATTTGGGGACTTCTATCTAGATGAATTTGCATGTGCCACCAGACATAAAACTCTGGCACTATTGTTGTGGATAATAGAATAGTTATTGAATCTAATTGTTCATGTTAATTCAATTTTCCCTTTTTAATGGATATTAATTTTTATCTACTTGAATTCCATAATTGATTCCATCTGAATCATGCCACTTCTTGTTTCAGATACAAATGTAGTGTATGACACGCTCGAATAGCATAGACTCTGCAACTTCAAGCTTTGATCTGGAAATAGGAAGGACCTTCCATCGCTATAGAGGGTGAATGGATGAGCATGAAGTCACCCATTGGGTAAACCAAGTTGTTCGTCAAGCACTTATTTAAGATATTATGATTGTTGTTGTAGAAGAAAATAGGGTTAGAGACTCAATAGCCCATGAAGTTGAGTGTCAAAAGAAACTTAGGGAATTTTCCATTACTAAAGAAAGTAATGGTCATCTGGTTCCACCAACCATTTTGGCTCTGTGGTTTGATATCCATTCACAATGGGTAACTATCATGTACAGCAATGCCTTCAGGATAACAATTGTGGTGACTGTCAAGAACATTTGTAGTGGTTCTTAGATCTTTATTTCTTGAACAAGCAAGAAGGACTTTCTAAAGATGCCATTAAGCTCAACTATTCAAGTACTCTTTGATAAATAAGGCAAGGATCTTGTACAACTCTATATAGGGAGACAATATCATGACTTTGGAGAGATTGCAACCCAAGTGTCTAGAAAGTTTCAATCCACCATCCCTCACTTATCAGATAAGAGGACAACTCACTCAGTTTTCCGTGATCTTAGGTGAATCCCTTGTTGAAGCTTGGGACCATTTGAAAAAATTGCTCCCCTGATGCCCACATGGTGGCATCCCACAAGTGAAGTTGTTGAAGATTTTTACTGAGGTGTTGACAAGGACACCAAAAAGTTTCTAGATTCCTCATTTGGAGGAACTTTCATGTTCCAAAGCTTTGATATTGTTTGGGAAGTTGGGAAATGAGGTCCTAGAACCCAGTGTCACTTAGGTAGAGAACATGATGGTGTTCTCAAAGTTTCTAAGTCCCTCATTTGGAGGAAATTTCATGTTCCAAAGCTTTAATAGTTGTTGGGAGGTTGGAAAATGAGGTCCTACAACCCAGTGTCACTCAGGTAGAGAACATGGTGGTGTTCTCAGAGTGGTGTTTCCAAGGCTAAAGATAATTTTCAAGTCAAGTTCATTACCGAGTTTTTGAAGAAACTGGCCTTGAGGAAAGATAGCCTGGATACTTCTTTCATTTCTTATGAGAAGATAGGGAAACCAAATCCACTCCAGTGGAAAGTAAAATATGCTAATATTTCTTGTGAAGCTTGTAAGGGTAATGACCACTCTACTCTTCTATGTCAGTTACTCTATGGAATCATGGTGAACAATGCACAGGCCCAAGGCAATGACAATCAAGTGGAGGACTTAAATTCCCTCCATAGAATATAGGGACAAGGCTATGCCAATCCCAACAAAGAATAAAACATTTGGGATTTTAGTATGACAATCTAAATGGGTAAAATATGCTTCTTAGTTGAGTCTAGGATAGGTGAACAATTAAGTTTTTTCCCCTGGGTTCTAGAACAATCAATAATAGAACTTCATGAATCAGGGAAACTACAAAGGTGATTCTCAAAAGAGGTATTATAATCAGGGGTATCAACTCCAAAAAAATCAACTATGTCCCTTAACAAAAGTTATAGGTCCAACAAGGGAACTCACCCCATCTGACCAAGATAAATTCTTAGCCATACAACAAATTCATCAATCCTAATAGATTATGATTTTCAATCAACAAGAAATCTAAGTCCATTGAATCTCAATTGGTTGAACTCAGAGATATCATACACCCCTAGCATGTGCCTTTGTTGGACAACTCAAAAACAATCCTACATATCGTGAGAAGTTGTAAGCTATTACTACCTATTCACAAATGTTTATACAAACCCAGTGGTCAACCCATTGCACCAGCCCCAAACTCTATTGATAATGAGGATTTTGTGATAATTGATGAGCCATAGGTACAAAATACAGTTGAGTATATAGTGATAAACATGCCTAAGGGTTGTGAGAAGGTAGAGTAGACACATTGACACACCTAAACTATGTGTGTAAAATACAAGTACTTGTCGTGTAATATAGGTTTCTGAGGCCCTAATGTCGAACTCAAGAAACATTTTCCAAAAACTACTACGAACTGTAAACTAATCAGCTAGAAATAGAAAAAGTGGTTGAATGGTTGTTTTATAAATAAGAGCAAAGAATGAAATTGAGATTAAGTGAATATGAACCAGGAATGCATGGATTCCTCATGATTATAGTTTCACCACGGTATGCATGCATTCAAATTTCATTTTATCAATAAGTATTCACCCTTAACCTTGAACTAAATATATGTAGCAAGTATTACCCACTCATGTAATGTAATACACTACCTAAACTAAGGCAAACCCCTCTTCTATAGTAGTTTAGGAATTTCTAGGTTCATTATCAATAACTCTAGGTTATTCTTTCACAGATGTAAGCCCTCTTCGGAGGTGCCATATGAGTTGTGTAAAACTATAATTGTTCCAACTCCTAATCCCTCTCCTGAAGCAGTTAGTGGTCTAATATATTGGTTATGGTGATCAAACACAAACAATTTGATAAGAAATTATATATTCACATCTAGTTAAAGGAAATATATTATTAATTAATAAAAGTCAAATGCAACGCAATATCGGGCTACTCCCATGTTATGAGGAATATGGGGTTTAGCCCCACATGATTTCTATCATCATACAAAGAGAGGAAGAGGATAAATTGAGCTAGACATTAGAAAACTAATGAAAAACCCTCAGAGAAGCAATCCTAATGATCCCCTCTAATAGACACCTTGATTTGTAGTGTTTCGGCTACAAATATGCCCTCCAAAAGTGCCAGGATCATCGGGTCCATGGCTATGTCCTTCCTCACCTCCTATCCCAGCTTTGTGCTCTATTGCAACAAGATATAACATGATATCATCATTTGGCCAAACTCCCCTTAGGTCATAAGTGGTATTTTGGCCTTAATTAAGTCACAACCATTGGATTTGTCATGATTTCCAATCTATACTGACCGCGTAAAGTCGGTACCACTGATACAATGTTGGTGGCACCGAGTTGTCAGCTGTCTCGAAACCCTTGAATAGTGTTGGTACTACTATGTCAATAGCACTTAGTTGCTTTCTGTGAGTTCTGACTTGATTTGGGTGTTGAAGTCAGTACCACCGATTGGTGTGTCAGTGGCATGAAAGTGATTAATTTTGGTTATTGATGCTCTCTGGATGATAAGTTAATATCACTGACTATTTTCTTTGGTAGCATTGACTCCATACTTGGTAGTACCAAGAGTGGTCTTAAGAGCACTGATATTTTTAGAATTCAATGTTAGAATCTCATGTCATGTCGGTATCGCCAACATAGGTGTCGGTAGCACTGAGTTGTCATGTAAGTGCTCAAAAAAGGGGAAAACAACATAAGTCTGAATAAAACTGATAATTTAGTATGAATCGGTAGAAATACTCAATATTTGATGCAATAGTAAATCACATGCTAATAATGATAAACAATGTATAAAATATCTCAAAATGAACAATTATGTCCTGAATGCATGGAAATTTTCCAATTAGAAGTGACTAAAACTCAATGAATCAAAATCTCCTAAGCTTGAATGTTGCTCGCCCTCAAGCAACACAACATTTGGATCTATTGAAAGAGTTAGTAAGAGGACAATTCCTATGAACTACATTTCTCAATTACCCACACATGATGGTCCCAAACCAGTCCTTACCAACCAATGAACATATAACTACTCTGAAGTGGCCAAAAATGTTCATCAAATATGCCCACCCTTAGATCAATACAACATTATTAATAAAGAGCAGTTAACATCATAGTCAATAGAGCACCATGTGATTCCCTATATGCATTGCTCTGGTCTGCCCACACAACTATGTTGGAAGTAGTTCCCCATATAAAAATGAATGAGGGGCTCAATTATATATGTGTCCTACCAAACAAAGCGATGGATGGAAATAAAGTAGGTGGCTATGAACAAGAATTACAAGTAATGACCAAATTATTTATACATAAATTAAATATGATGAACCTACATAATCAAGTGAATGAAAAATGCATGAATCCTAATGCATATTATCATGGTGGAATGATGAATGCACTAAAAGTCTCATCCTACTCATGAGTGTGGGTGAAAGAGTGAATAAATATAAACTAATTTCACCTTCTTCATGAAGATCACTCAGATTGATTTCAACGCATCCTTTTTCTCCCTTTTGTTTGATTTTTTTCTTTTTTTTCTACCCTTCTTATTTCAGCATGATTTATGCTTGGACTTTCTTCAACATATATCATTGCTTTTATTTTATTTTTTTTCACTGGGAGGGATATGGATGTATATCCTTTCACTTCAATTTGTGGAGAAATATACATAGATATATGTTATAAAATATGCAAAGAATGATGAAAAAAGAGAATGAAATCTATGTGAAACTTGTTTTGTAACTAATTGATATGCACATCTCTATATTTTTTCTTTTTCTAATTAATGCACTGTAACGAAACTAGCTATCATGCTACCTATTATGCTATGCAATGTGGTCAAGAGGAAACAATTTGGGTTACTTGATCATCTTTTGGTGGTGGATGAAATGTCATGAAAGGTGGGTGGAATCACATAGTTAAGAGACAATGCCTTTCTTAACTATAATAAATCCATCTCCTATCAAACCGTGTATAGGGTGGCCTTAGAATTTCGTTCTAAAAATCCATTTAAGATCTCATTATTTGTTTGGTTGGTTTGGGATTGAGCCTCGTCATCATACATAAGTATTGAATAACTTAATATTTTTATTCATATTAAGTGTCTTCAAGATGACTAACCCAAACACTTTCTCCAATTGGTGTTGCCTTATAACTTGCAAAATAATCTCAAAAATATGTGATCTTTTTTCAAAATTCTACAATTCATTGCAAGAGAAAGAAACACATTCTTTTTAATGATATATGAAATCATGATAACTAAACCCCATGATTACGCTAGATAGATTGTGATCCTATTAATTGGAAATAAGAAAACTAAAACAAGATAGAACATTAAACAAGATAAAGCCATTCCATCACGCCCCTAAGCTTGAATTTGACTATGTTCTCATAGTCAAAACACAAACTAAGAGGTGGAATGGGAGTATTAGGTGCTCAATATGGTGGTGGTGGTTGGAAAGTTCCTAAAAACATGTATGGATCTCATGTTGTCATCAATATTTGACTACAAATGTTGGTGCCACTGACTTATGACTACAAATGTTGGTGCTATTGACAAGTCGGTGGTACTGAGTTGTTTTGTCCTTTATATTCCATGAGAATGATGGATTGGTACCACCAAGATTCCTCTCAGTGGTCTCGATGCTCTATTCCTATATCTCTATTAATTCTTCTAAAAAAATGTCAATCTACATATGGAGGTGTCAGTGCTACCGACATGAATTGTTCATGCACAGTTTATAACTAATAAGGAAATGGTGCCACCAACTATGGAGTCAGTGGTTTTGACTCAAGGAATTTCACTACAATTTATTACATTAATTAAACATCTATTATGGCAAATATGAAATGTAGCTAATGAAAAGTACTAAAAAAACTAAATAACAGAAATAAAAATGGGTTGCCTCCCATATGTGCCCTTGTTTAATGTCCTAGGCTCAAGAAGATGATTTTCTTTAGCCTGGATTGTCACAGATGGTTGTGAAGACTCATCTGACAGTATGAACTCTATTGTATCATCATCTATCTCGAGTTTCAAGTATCCTCTACCTATGGTGATGATCACAATGGTTGTAGCTTGAAATCACATTCCTAGCAACATCTCAGATCCTCACATCCCGTGCATACCCATGACCACAAAATTGGCAGGATAGATGAATTTATCAACTTTGACCAACACCTCCTCACATATCCCATATGGCCTCACAATTGATCTATCCACCAATTGGATTGTCATGGACGTATTCATTGGTTTCTTCAATCCCAACTTCTGAAAGGTAGACAGAGTCATGAGATGTGTGCTTGCCCCAGAATCATAATGTTTGTGTTGGAAATGTTTATTGCCAATGGAATAAGGGATGTAGAAGCATACTATGTCCTTTCTCTTTATGAGTAGCCTTCCATGGATCATGTCAGTCACCACTTCATCAAGACACAAGACATTTGTGTCTTTTATCCATCTTTTCTTGTTGATGATTTCCTTTAAGAATCTTCCATATGCAGGGATTTTTTATATCACCTCCATGAGTGGAATGGTGATGTGGAGCTTTCGAAAGATGTATAGGAATTTCTTATATTTATTTTCATCCTTTTCAGATTCAGACTATTTGGGAATGGTACATGTAGCTTCTCTACACACTTATGAGGAGGAATGTATGGCAGATTAGGGATTTCCTCCCCTAATCTTGCATCAACATCGCCTCCTAGGATAGAATCTGGCATGTCTAATGTGGATGGGCTGACATGTGGCTGCTCGTTCTTGATTGTGGGTGATTCCTTGTTTATTGTGACTGCTCCACTATGAAATAGAACCTTCACATGTTCTTGTTGCATGGGCATCTTTTCTAGAACTAGGGGTGTGGACACAACAATGCTGGAAACTTGAATTTCTTTGTCTTGCACAACCTGTGTAGATGGGGTGTCCTAGTCACCTCTTTGCAGACACTAAAGTGATAGAGGCTCATGTGTAAGAATAATGCTCGTGTTCTATATCCCCCTAGTATTCCATACAGGTTGTGGGGAAACAAAATTTTTGGCACATATGCCCAATCTGTTTTTGGAGTGTGTTGATCTAGTGGCTCCTTAGTAACATGCTATGCTTCCTTAAAAATAGAGATGAAATGTACTTGATGATGTTGATGATATGTCTCTACATTCTCAAGAAATCCTCTTCCTCCATTTCCAGCTGAGAGATCTGATTTTCAATATTACGGACATGAACCCCTTGATTTTGATGCACCCTTTTTGTCTGGTCCAGTAAGGCCTTGTTCTGACTCACCAGTCTACCCAAATTGTTTATTGTATAGTCTATTTTACTTGGACCCCTATCCTGTTGATATTCTTATTTCAAGTACATGCACTCCTCCTCTTCACCTCCAAATGAGATGCTAGATTTATGCTCAAACTTCCTTGCAAGTATGTCCATCTGAGCTTTGAGTTTTGTGAAATCCCTTGATTCCATATCACTTTTAATTGTTGTTGGTGCTTATCACTCCATCCCCCAAGATTGGTTCTTGGCCTTGTTCTTTAGAATATCATGACATATTATAGCCTTGTTGTTTAGGAAGAAACATGCTCCCACTTTGTTAGGACTAGTCCTCTTCCCTTTATGTAGGACATAATAGAATGTCTTTGCCTGATAGATCAATCCCATGATAAGGGATCTTCCTGAGCATATTCTAAAATTCCTCCTATGCTTTTAAATATGACTCGTCTACAAGTTTCTTGAAGTTGTGGATCTTTTTCACCAGTTCGGTTGTCTTGTAGGTGGAAAATAATGCTCAAATAATGCATCAATCATCTTGTCCCAGGTCTCTATCAATTCTAGTGGGAAGCTAAGGAATCATTCCTTGGCTCTATCTAAGAAGACATAGGAGAACAATTACAAATATATAAATGTGGCTGGAACCTTCTCTAGCTTCAACATGTCATAACTTCTTACAAATCTATTAATGTATGCCATCAGGTCCTCCATATTGTGGTTGTAGGATGACTACAATTTGATTGTGCCACCAGTTCAGGATCTATGTTGTAGTTTTCCACATTAATTGATTGCCATTTGATGGGCCCTAATTGCATTGTGGTTGAATATGCTTCTATCTTCTCCCAGACAATCCGTTCCTCATGCCCTTCCTCAACATGTTCTTCTCTATTTGGGTTCATGTCTACAACTTGAACCTACTCTACATGTAGCGCTACAGTTTGGATGAGCTTCTCAGCTGAAGCGTCAAACTCTCTTGCCCTATGAAAAATCTCCTCCTGATCTACAGTAGTAGTAGACTTTCGATAATATATGGTTCAAGTGTGAACCATGCACTAGTACATGAAAATTAATGGCAATGTGAGAGCACAGATGACTAGTGAATTGATAAAAGAAAAAATTCCAATTATGATCTTAATTAAAGAAAAGATTGAAAATAATAAAAGAAAAAGAAATGGCCTAGAGTGGCCAGTCGCACCTTTCATAGTGTTGGTCTTGTTGTTTCCCTGGAAACGGTGCTAAAAACTTGACATGCCTAAACTATGCATGTAAAATGCAAGTCTACATGTCTTGTAATATAAGCCTATGAGGCATGTGTTGGTATGTATTCCCATAGAGCCAATCATGTGATGATTATAATGGGTCATCATATACTTGATTTGATAATTATAAAGGTAATTATGTGTATTATGTTTGTCTTAACCATGAGATGATGACACAAACACGGTAGATGTCTAAAGAATGATGTTTCTCGATGACATATCTCTTTAGGTTGAGGACTTGGACAATGAGATCATATGTATGATAACAGTATATGCATTCTAGTTATGTCCCTAGTCAGATATTACTATGGAAGAAAAATAAAGACAGTAATACATAAGACTAGAGTGTGTGTTGGTTGATGATAGAATCTCACTAGTCATGATATGTGATCTCAAAATCAAGCACATAGGTACATGTTAGAGAATAGTGTATCAGACAGGCCCACCTTGAGAGTGATACATGAAAATCATGAGATGGTAGTCAGAACATCTCTGATAGTGATAGTAGTGATTGTGGTTCTTGGACCTGAAGTCACTACACACATCACATTTCGTTTGATGTATTTTGACATCATCTAATGTGACCTTGAATAAGGGCTTCCATAAAGGTGGTGCTTGGGTACATTGTGACACATGGGGATTGAGTGTGAGTGATGTAGATGGGATTTGTCCCTCCTATAGGAAATTTATATCTTGTCTACTTGATAAGCAAGATTGAAAATTGTATGTCCATACTCATCTGACTCTATAAGTAATATGTGACCTCACATGCATCTTAAACAGTCTACTCTAGTTCAAGGAGCATGGATTGAGCATTTGGAGTATGATTCCATGACTTGAGTTCAATCTGAATATAGATACAAAGGAACTATATGATCATGGTAGCATGGATCACTGGCTGTAGGTTGAAGTTGTTCTCCAACTTTCTAATTACTTGGGTAGCAATGATGTGTTGCTAGATATCGATCATTGCTTGTGATGTAATAAGTTAGTTATGGACATTCACTACCAATGTAACTTGGAACCTATAGGGTCACACGCATAGGATGCACCTAGAGTAGGAGTTTATTCATGAATGATGTTTAACTTGACAACTAAAGTATTTGGGTATTCAATTTAAACAACAATGGCTGAAAATTGACTAGTTGCACTATGAACCAATCGGTTCAAGTGTTGAACCGATCGATTCAAGTGTCATGTCAATTTTAACTACATTGTCTGAACATTACCTTAATGGGGACATGAATTGACCGATTTTTGTAATGAACCGACCAATTCAAAATCTGAAATAGCCGGTTCAACTTGTGAATCGCTCAATTCAACGATCAATATCATTGGATCAAGGATTGATGCTGACATATTGTTGTGCATTAAGCAAATATTGAAAGCCGATGTGATTGAGAATAGGAAAGTAAGTGAAATGATTGGTTCAAGTGTTGAACCAATTGTTTCACATGTGAACCCATTGAGTCAGTGATGAATTGACTATTTCATCGTCTGTAACTTCCAAAAATTCATGAAAATTCATCTCTTTGACTCCTAGATGATATGGAAACCCTGACCCTAGCTATCCTATATAAAGGGGGGTACTCTAGGCTTTCAGATATAATAATAAGCTCTAACAATTTTTGTCCTCTCATAGTTTTGGTAACTAGAGAGCACAAACAAGTCCTACTTGTAAAATAGAGGGACAACAAGGGAGAGACAACACATGAGAGTGAATCAACCCTATCATATGATGTTCAAAGGGACAACTTTTTCCCATTGGCTCTTGTAGCACAATGTGGAGTTCTCGTTGGTCTGTGTGGACTACATAGAGGCGTACATGTTATTTCCACAATGCTAGGAGGACAACAACAACCACCACCATATGTGGTGTTGCACCGAGAAACCATCATTGCCAATTGTTTGTGTGTGTCTTGCAAAAAGTACACATCAGCATGTAAGGGTTGTCACTGGACTTGCTCTAGGACCAAGTATACCTCTTACTACCTTCTTTCCTAGATATGTCATTGTTGACGTGATATGTCAGTAAAGAAATAGGAACAAAAGTTTTTATATCTGTTGCCTTCTCTGATGTCCCTATTCCCTAACATTTGTATCATAGCCATGTCAATTTACGATGTATCTGGATTTTAATTGATATGATCATATTTATTTTATTGCATACGATGTGAACATTTAAATTGATTAATGTGCATATCCAATTAATACCATGTACAATCCCACAAATATAAATATATATGATATGATATATGCTATCTATACGTGTCACCCTAAAAAGTGTTTTGATGGTGGATGTATGTGTGGTTATGGCCAAAACCCTTGTGGATTGTGCACATGTTTGTTTGGTTTATTTCTTGTTGTTATTTGGTTTGCATACCGAGCCCCTCCCCTCCTTTCCAAATGTAGATTATCGCTCCTCTTCCTATATTCCCCTTGAATGTAACTTGAGGTTTTCCCTTACACAATGTAATATGAAATAGGATAGTTTTAGTTTATGTTTCGTTAGGAGAAGACGTTCTACACTTGATGAGTCAACCGATAGAAAGTCCAGTTGATTGATTGGAGGATTGAGGAGGCCAACAGATAAGAGGATCCAATCAATCAAGCTGAAGACCAATCCATCGACTGAAGGGTTCAGATGACCTACATGTCCAGTACAGGTCACTACATGTGATGTGAACCTCGTGTGGTAGTAATTCTTTGTGGCTCCAAATAATTGCAATAGTATGGCCATAAACATTTCTCGTGTGTTTCTGATTGCATGTTTCTCATTTATGGATATAGCATGTATACGATACATACTAAGAATGTGGTGATTGAATATGTATATGTACTTATATATAAATCTCTCAATAAATATTAAGTATAAGATGCTTTTCATAAGTGACACACATGAAAAACTTTATCGACCAAACGTAGGTTATTCCAAAGTGTAGTGCACCGTATATCTCATGAAGTGTGATGATAGCTATGTGGTTCTGCCAAAGTAGGGTGCATATTCTATCGTGTTGGCTTTTAGGTCAGGATTATCTAGGTGACCTTAATAGGATTAAGTGCCTAGCTAGAATCATACATATGGATTATGGCCAAGATTTGTGCATACTATCTATCCAAGAGTAGCATGAGATGCAATTGGAAAATGTTGCCTACCTTAATAATTGGTTATGGACGTCGACGTTGGCTGGGTAATAACTTAGTTATTTTGGATATTGGCTCACTAGAAGATTGTTCACTACAATCTTCCAAATTGGTAGTGAGGGATATCAATTTGAACAAAATAGCGGGAGATATTAATATCATCAAACTTGTAAAATAAAATCAAAGTGTTCTGGAAAAAGTTTCCAATTTTCTTTTATGGAATCTAATGGCAAACACAACATGTTTTCTTTACAATCGGTCCTTGAGAAGGACAAGTTGAATGGGAATAACTTCCATGACTAGTTTAGGACGTTAAGAACCATTCTTACTCAAGAGTGCAAGCTTTATGTCTTGGAGACACTAGAGCTAGATGAACCCACTCCCACCATGCCTAAGGATGACAGGGATGCTTACAAGAAGCACCACTACTACAAAAAATGGTTTTTACAACAGTTCATTTTTCCATTTTACAACGGGTGTCAACTGTTGTATTAGATTGTGTGGTCTTATGGGGGGTTCTTTATACAACATGTGTTGCACATGTTATAATATATGTATTTTATAAAACAATTAATACATGTTGTAGATCATTGAACACACCTATTGTAATAGGGGTGTTGTATATAACATGTTGAGACAAAAGGAAAATACATTTAGACACAAGGTTTCAAACTTGAGACCACTTGAAAGTAAGGCACATCTCAAACCGCTGAACCAGTTTCATTTTATGCAACACATATATTCTTTGTTGTACATATACAACAAATGACGTGCAAACCTGTTGTGTGATTGTGGTCTATTACAACGGGTAACTATTACAATAGGTGAAAGCATGTTGTGTAATTATAGTATACTACAATGGGTTATAGTATGTTGTGTAATGATGGTCTATTACAATGGGTTAACATATGTGACTATTACAACAGGTAGAGCATGTTGTGTAATTATGATCTTTTACAACGGGTTAGAGTATGTTGTGTATTAATGGTCTATTACAACGGGTTAACATACATGACTATTACAACGGGTTAGAGCAAGTTGTGTAATTATGATCTTTTATAATGGTTTAGAGTATGTTGTGTAATGATGATCTATTACAACAAGTTATAATATGTGACTATTACAACGGGTTAGAGAATGTTGTGTAATTATGGTCTTTTACAACGAGTTTGAGTATGTTGTGATAGTACAATCTATTACAACAATTTAGCACCTATTGTAGTATCACATATACTACAACGAGTTTAGCCTGTTGTATATAACTTGTGTTGTATAAAATATATAATTCACAACACACAAATAGACTTGTTGTAAAAGATATGCTAACTACAACACAACCAACAGAACTGTTGTGTTTTTCCCGTTGTAAAAAGAATTTTCTGTAGTAGTGCACTCTGAAGATGTTGTGGATGTCAAGTGTTTAATGTTGTGCTCAATGAACTATGAGTTATAGAGATAGTATGAGAACATGGATGTTATTGAGATGGTTACACATCTTAAGAACATGTACTAAGATTAGGCAAGACAACAACAAAATGATATCTCTAGGGCGTTGTTCAAGTGCAATATGGCAGAAGGAGATCCAGTAGGTCCCCATACACTCAAGTCGATTGGGTATGTGGAGAACATTTCTAGATTGGGATTTCCCTTGGGTCAAGAGTTGGCCACATATGTGATTCTATAGTCATTGTCGAAATCATACAGCCAATTTGTCATGAACTACAACATAAATGATTTTGACAAGATGTTGTCATAATTACTTGGCATGTTGAGGATAGAAAAAGAGCAGATGAAGAAGGACAAACCCAAATCTTTGATGATGATCAACAGAGGGAAGTCCAAGGGCAAAAGCAAAGCTAAGAAGATTTCTAAAGCTAGCCAAAAACCAAAGTCTTCTGCAATGAAAACTAAGGGAGGAGTGAATAAGGAAGGGAAGTGCCACCATTGTCACCGGCCTAGACACTGGAAAGGAATTGTCCTCTTTATATAGAGGATCTCAAGAAGAAGAAGGAGATCGTGATCTCCACTTCAACACCCAAGAAGAAGTAAGTTAGAGCTGTGTGGAGCAAGAGTTGTTGTCACTACAGTTGAATTTGTCATTTATGGGCATGTAATAGAATTAGTAAATTGTTATTATGTACCTACCATTAATTAAAAAATCATGTATCATGTATGGACAAGAATATTATGAATATATTTGATGTTTTTTCTTTCAAAGATATGATCTTTTATGGCATTGACCCCAATGTCTCATAGTTTATATTCGACAGTTATAGAGACACTTATATAGATTTTCAATGACTCAATGACTCAAACTATGAATACCTATGGAATTGTCATCTAGAGAACACAAATGAAAAATGCATTTCTAGAATCCATAAAGATGGTATCTAGACTTTTTTGGTTATTGAACCAATAAAGACATGCAAGTCTTATTTATTGGAAAATATGACAAAGGCACCTTTCTCTAGATGTAGTGGGAAAGTGACTATTCTATTAGGATTTGAACATGTTGATGTATATAGACCATTTAGAATATATGCTACAGGTAGTTAAATGTACCTCATTGCATTTAATGTAATCTTAATAGAAATAGTAGATTGTATTTAATGAAATAGAAGTCTAAATCTCTTGAAGTTTTCAAGAAGATCATGAATGAAGTATGTAACTTACTTTGTAGAAGTATTAAGACACTTCGATATGTGTTGAAATATTTAAACCAAGAATTTGAGTACCTTCTGGGAGACCATGATAGTGTATCACTATAAACCCCACCTAAAACATAATGATGTATCAGAAAGAAGGAATCACACCCCATTAAGTAATGGTGCTATTATCAATAAACCTAGCTAATCTTCCAATCTCATTTTGGGCACATGCTTTACACTAAAATGATACCATATGAATTGGTTGAAAAGACACCACATGAGATAGCATGGGAGTTGTCTTGATATATGTTTATAAAGATTAGGATTGAAAGCTTATATAAGAAAATAGTTTCTAGAAAAGTTTTGTCCACAAATCACATAATGTTATTTTTTTGAATATTACTTTTATACTCCAATCTGAAAACAAAAGTGTTTGTTGTTGGGATGGTTGAATCCCTTAAAGGGAATTTCATTCCAAAGGAATCAGTGGGAGAAAAGTAGAATTCAAGAAGTTTGAACCAAAAATAAAACATTGAACCTAAATAGGTATAGTGGGAACAATGAGAATCACAAATTGTTATGGAATCTGAAGTTACTTATGCAACACAAAGTCTCATAGATCTAGTAGAACACGCCTTGAGTTTGAAATATTATGTTATCTTATAACTCAAGAAGGTGGTGAGTTGGTCATAGACGATGAGCTAATAACCTACCTAGAAGTTATTGAGGGACCAGAATCTGAGAAATAGCTTTAGGTCATGGGTTCCCAGATGGACTCCATGAACACCAACAAGGTTGAAGGGGTAAAACTCATAGGGTGCAATTGGTTCTTGAAAAGGAGACCAACAAGGATGGTAATGTACAAACCTATAAGAGCATATTAGTTGTTAAAGGTTTCAAACGAGTTCAAAATGTTGAACATGACAAAATCTTTTCATTGGTTTCCATAGTTAAATCCATCAGGATCATGCTTGTTGTTTCAGCCTAGTATGACTATGAGATTTGGAAAAATGAATTTTAAAACCACATTCCTTAATGAGAATATTGAATAGGATGTGTATCTGACACAACCTGAATGTTTTGTAAATCCAATTACTACAAATAAAACATGTAAGATATAAAGGTCAATATGTATATTGAAGCTAGAAGCTCAAAGCTGGAATCTTCTATTTGACAAAATAGTCAAAGAGTTTGACTTTAGTTAGAGTGAAGATGAAAACCATGATTATAAGAATTTAGTGGAAGCATATTTATATTCCACATAATGATGGGGAATGACGTCCTTATCCTACAAATATTAAAATATGACCGAGAAGCACCTTCTCTATGAAGGGATTAGGCGAATCATCTTATATCTTAGGAAATAAGATTTATAGAGACAAATCTAGAAGGATTATTGATGTAAGTAAAGAGCACATACATTGGTAAGATGCTAAAGGGTTTTAGAGTACTCAATGAGAGAAATTTTGACCATGTCTTGAGGAATTAGTATCTCAAGATCTTAGTATCCCAGGTCTTGTGAAGAACAGGAATACATGAGTAAGATGCCAATTGCATTCACAATATTATGTATTCATCTCATTGTCTCATATGTATTGGACACAATGAGTAGATATTCATCATATCCTGGTGAAAGTCACTGGACTTCTATAAACAACATCCTTAAGTACTTGAGAAGCATTAAAAGTATTGGTACCTTAATTATGGTAATAAGTAAGAGTTGGATGTAACGGGTTACACCGATGTAAGCTTCCAAAATGACAAAGAAAAATAATAATCACAATCTAAAATTGTGTTTGACCTTATAGTAGAACTGGCATGTGGAAGAGTTTCGAGTAAAAGATAGTTTCTAATTCTACAAATAAAAGTTGAGTACCTTGCTATTTTGAGAACAACAAAGGATACTATATGGATCAAGAAGTTCATGTAGATGAACTTGTGGGAGGTTCCAACCATTGATGACATGGTAGAAATACTATGATAGTAATGGATCCATTGGATAGGCATGGAGTCTCAGATAGTATACTACAATAGTTCCATCACATGTGAGAAGTCGTACAAGAGGAGATGTAAAAACAACAAAATATCAACTTGAAGCAAGTGTTGATAATCTGCTATAAAAGCACCAACACAGCTGAAACATGATGGACATGTTAAGATCACTTGAAATAAGATTTGTAAGTGATTTTCTCTTAGTGAAAGTGGGACTTGTTGGTATGTATGACCATAGAGCCAATCATGTGATAATTGTAATGGGGCATCATAGACTTGATTTGATAGTTATAAAGGTAATTTCATCTGTTATGTTTCTCTCAATCATGAGATGATGACATAAACATGGTAGCGTCTAAAGAATGATGTTGCTCAATGACATATGTCTTCAGATTGAGGACCTAAACAATGAAACCACATGTATTCTAAGAATACATGCATTCTTGTTATGACCCTAGTCAGATATTATTATGGAAGAAAAATAGAAGACAGTAATACATAAGACTAGAGTGTATGTTGGTTGGTAATAGAATCTCATTAGTCATGATATGTGATATCAAACCAAGCACATAGGTACATGGTAAAGAATAATGTATCGGACAGGCCCACCTTGATACATGGAGACCATGTGATGGTAGTCAGAATCAACTCCTATAGTGATAGTGGTGATTGTGGTTCTTAGACCTAGAGTCACTACACTCATCACATGTCATTCGATGTATTTTGACATCATCCAATGTAACTTTGAATAGTGGTTGCCATAAAGGTGATGCTTGGGTACGTTGTGACACATGAGATTGAGTGTGAGTGACGTAGATGGGGATTTTTCCCTGCTACAGGAGATTGATATCATTGACACTTGATAAGAGAGACTAAAAAATGTATGGCCATACTAGGAGGATAACAACCACCCTCTAGGTCAATGAACATGGATTGAAAGCTGAGAGGATGATAATTCCATGCCTCAAGTTTAATCCGGATATCAGAGATAAAGGAACTATACAATCACGGTAACATTGATCACATATTGCAGGTTGAAGTTGTTCTCCAACTTTCCAATTACTTGGGTAGCAATGATGTGTTGCTAGATATCGCTCATTGCTTGTAATGTCATAAGTTAGTTATGGACATTCACTGCAACATAAACTTGGGACCTATAGGGTCACACACATAGGATGCATGTGGAATACGAGTTTATTCATGAATGATGTTTAATGTGATTACTAAAGTGTTTAGGTATTCAATTTAAATAACAATGGCTGAAAATTGACTGACTGATCTATGTACCAACTGATTTAAGTGTTGAACCGATCAATTATAGTATCAAGTCAATTTAAATTACATTGGTTGAACATTGCCTAAACAGGGACATGAATCGACAGGTTTAGTTAATGAATCAGTTAATGAATCGACCGGTTCAAAGTCTGAAACAATCGGTTCAAATTGTTAATTGCACAATTCAATGTCCAATATAATTGGATCAAAGATTGATGATGAGATCATGTTGTGCATTAATCAAATATTGAATGCTAGTGTGATTGAGAATAGGAATTAAGTGATATAATTTCTTCAAGTGTTGAACTGATCGGTTCAGTGATGAATCGAGCATTTCATCATTCACAGCTTTTGGAAAATTCATGAGAATCTATCTCTTTGACTCCCAGATGATTTGGAAACCCTGACCATGGCCATCCTATATAAAGGGGGCAACCTAGGCTTTCAGAAGGCACACCAATAAGCTTTGACAATTGTTGTCCGTTCATAGTTGTGGTAACTAGAGAGTTGAGCAAGTCCTACCCATAAAAGGGAGGGATAGCAAGGGAGAGACAACATGGGAGAGAAAATCAACCTAGCAGGTTGACGTTTGAAGGGACAACTCCTTCCTGTTGGCTCTGGTAGCACAACGTGGAGTTCTTGATGATATGTGTGTACTATGTTGAGGCATGGAGGTTGTTGCCACCATACTAGGAGGATAACAACCACCCTCTTTGTGGTGTTGCACCAAGAAACAATCGTTGCCAATTGTCTGTGTGCATCTTATAAAGAGTGCACATCATCGTGCAAGGGTTGTCATTGGACTTGCTCTAGGACCAGGTGTACCTCTTGCAAACTTCTTTCCTAGATATATCGTTGTTGACGTGATTTGTTGGTAAAGGAATAGGGACAAAAGTTTATATTTCTGTTGCCTTCTCTGATGTCCCTATTTCCAAACAGCCCAAGTATCGAACTCAGAGAAAAGTTTTCCATAAACTACTACTAATTGTAATCTAATCAGCTAGGCCTAGAAAAAGTCATTGGATGGTTGCTTTATAACTAAGAGCAAACAATTAAATCTAGAATAAGCGAATGTGATCAGGAATGAATGGATTCCTTAGGATTACAATTTAACCATGGTATGCATTGCATTCAAACTTCATTTCATCAATAACTACTCACCCTATACCCTACACTAAAGACTTGTATAAAGTATTACCCACTTTATAGTGTAATACCCTACCTAAACTAAGACAAACCCCACATGCATAGCGGTTTAGGAATTATCTGGGTGCATTATTGATGATAACTTTAGGTCATTGTTTCACATATGTAAGCCCTCTCCCAAGGCGTGATGTTAGCTATTAAATTTATACCTTTTCCAACTTGTAATCCCTCTCCAGAGGCAATTAGTAGTCTAATATATTGGTTGTCATGATCAAGCACAAACCATTTGATAAGAAATTATAGATTCATGACCAGAATTAAAGGATTAGATTATTAATATATAGACGTAAAAAAATATCATGCTACTTTGGGTCCTAAGGAATATGAGTTTTAGCCCCACATGATATATATCATCATACAAAGAGAGAAATAGGGATAAAAAGAGTTGGACATTAGAAAACCAATGAAAAACCCTTGGAGAAGCGGCCCTGACGATCCCCTCTAGTAGAGACCTAGATCTGTAGTGTTCCAACTACATATATGCCCTCCAAAAGTGCTTTGAGTATTCAGTCTATGGATGTCTCCTTCGTCTCCTCCTCACACAGCGTTGTGCTCTGTTGCAATAAGATGGAGCATGATATCCTCAATCGGTTGAACTCTCATTAGGCCATAAGTGGGGATTTCACCATCATTAAATCACAACTATTGGATCTGATGTGTTTTTCAATCCACATCAATCGCATAAAATCAATAACATTGACATGAAGTCAGTGGCTGACTCGAAACCCTTGAACAGAGTCGATACTAGTAATGAGTATGTCAATAGCACTAAGTTTCTTTCTACAATTTCTGACTTGATCTGGATGTTGAACTTGGTACTGACGATTGGCGTCTCAGTGACACCGTAGTGATTAATTCCAATTACTAATGCTCTATGGTTGATAAGTTGGTAGCACCGACTACTTTCTTTGGTAGCATCCACTCCATACTCGGTAGCACCGAGAGCGGTCTAGGTAGCACTGAGATTTCTCGAACTTCTTGTTGGAATCTTGTTTCATGTATGTACCACCGACATAGGTGTTGATTGCACAAGGTTGTTATGTAAGTTCTAGCATTACCAAAAACATGGGAAAAAAACATAAGTTTGAATAAAAAGTGATAATTTAGCACGATTCGATAGAAATACTCAATATTTGATGCAATGGTAACTCATAGGCTAATAATGATAAACAATGTATAAAGTATCTTAAAATGAACAATTATGACCTAAATACATGGAAATATAGCATGTGAGAATCAAAAAACATTCAATGCATCACACATGCAAGGAAAATGATACAGTGAAGGCAAACACAAAGGCTATGAACTGGAGAAATCAGTGTACAAGCCAAGACCCCTCTATTAGAACCACTGGAAGATGATAAATCTATATGCTCATTTCAAGAAATTCAAAGAAGCTATGAAAAAGCTTCATGTTACATCACATTCTTAGATGCTCTTGCTAAAGTTACTACTTGGTACAAATATCTAAAGACTCTTCTCACTAGTAAATACACTAATGAAGAGTATGAAACTGTGAATTTGGCTAGGACAATTTTGTATATTATTTTAAATAAGATGCCAAAGAAGCAGAAGGATCCCAGTTTATTTGAGATAGATTGTTATGTAGGAGATAGTGCTTGTAAGAAGGAACTAGAAGATCTTGGAAATATTATCTCCATCATGCCAAACAACTTATGCCAAAGATTGGGGTTTACTAATTTTTACCTACAACCTTGACGATTCAACTAGTAGACACATAAATGACCAAACTTATGGGGATCACTAATGACGTTCCAGTCTGGGTAAGAAAATTTCATGTGTGCCTTGCACTTTATTGTAATGAACATCAAGGAGGATCTCAGACATCCTCTCATATTCGGTCATCCCTTTCTAGCTACTGCACATGCCCTAATTGATGTGGAGGTATACACTAATTCTAAGGTTTAGGGAAGGAAACACTAGAATTTTGAGCATTTGACATATTGAAGGGGCCCAATTTTCATGAAGAGGTATTTTTGCTCGATTGTCTGGAAAAAATGTCCTAGCTCAAACAAGATAGTTTGATGTTTGACAACCCTCTACAAACATCCTTGACAGATCTAGAAGCCCTAGATCTAGGAGATACATAGGTGGAACAATGCTTATTCCACCTTGATACCTTTAAGGAGGACTTAAACACTATTTTTGAGGAGCTAAATTTTATTTCTATTGTTGAAGAGGAATCACGAGCACCCAAGACACTCAAAATGAAACCCCTAAATAAGGGGTTGAAATATGCATTTGTAGAGGAATAACAAGTCTACTCCATAATCATAAACTTTGATCTTACTATAGAATAAGAGCATAGACTGTTGATTAAGCTAAGAATGAGGATATCATATATGAGATAGAAGATGAAATATATCACTAGTATTAGTCTTGCTATTAGCATGCATAAATCTTCATGGTGGAGGATTTTAAGCCACCTAGAGACCCACAACATATATTGATTCCCAACATGAAGGTAGTAGTCTGAATAGAAGTAATCAAGTCAGTAATTTATAGGATCATCTATCCAATTTTGACTTGCCATAAATGAGTCCCACTCAAGTGTTTCCCAAGAAGGGAGGCACCAATGTGGCTGGAAATGAAAAGAACAAGACTATTGGTGTTGTCACACGGTGGAGAATGTGCATTAGGTATTCGAAGCTAAACAAAGTCACAAGGAAGGATCACTTCCCTCTTCCCTAGCTTGTCCAAGTCATATAGCGTCTAGCACAATAGATCTTTTGTTACCTTGTTGGGTATTTTGAGTTTTATCACATCTTAATCCACCTAGATGATTAGGAGAATACCAAATTTATATTCCCATTTGACAGATATGCATTATGGATGATAATGTTTGGGCTTCAAAATTCCCCAAGCACTTTGTAGTGTTGCATGACAACCATATTTCTAGGTTTGATGGAAAATGGCATGGAAGTGTTCATGTATGATTTCTTTGTCTATTAAGATCCATTTGAATCATGCTTAAATTATCTATCGCTTGCCCTATCTAGATATAAATAAGCATGCCTAGTGGTGAATTGGGAGAAATGCCACTTCATGTGAAGGAGGGCACAATTCTGGGACACATGGTGAGTAGAAAAGGAATTGAGGTAGACAAGGCAAAAACTATAGTCATAGAAAAGTTAGCACTTCCATCTACTTTGAAGGAGGTGAGAGCATTTTTGGGACATGCAACATTCTATAGAAGATTTTTAAAGGAGTTCTGAAATATTGTAAAGACTCTAACCAATCTAATTATAAAGAAGGGTGAATTAATATTTGATTCATCTTTCATGAACAACTTTGATAATATGAAAGACACCCTCATTTATGCACCTATCATCCAGGAACTAGGCCCATCTCAAACTATTGAGATCATGTGCAATGCAAATGACTAAGCCATGGGAGCAGTTCAAGGCTAAAGATTGACAAGATGTAGCATGTGGTCTACTATGCCTCCAATATGTTGGACAAAACACATCACAATTATGCCACAACTAAAAAAGAATTGCTCATTGTAGTGAATGCTTTTGCTAAATTCTAGTCTTATCTTATAGGATTGTAGGTGATCAAACCATGCAGCTATCTACTACTTGTTGACTAAAAAGGACACCAAGACTAGATTGATTATGTGGATCTTTCTACTATAGGAGTTTGATTTTGAGAATTAGGATAAAAAGAGGAACGAGAATGTTGTATCTTATCATCTGATCTGAATCCATTTACACCAACAATGATGTTGTCCGATCAATGATTATTTGCAACATGACAATTTAATAAAGACTTCTTCCTCTCTCCTTGGTTTGCATACTATGTTAATTATCTTGTTGCAAGTCTTCTATTGTTGGCTAAATGGACATCTATAAATCCCTTTGTTTTTATTATGACAAACATTTCATTCTTATTAATCTAACGAGCTACTTGAGTGTGCAGGATGACAAAGCAACAAGGGAAAATCTACAAGCTTACATATTTATAATTTCATGCAATGTAATCACTGTTGTAAAAACTTGTACAAAAATATAATGTACAAGTACTTAGAATTGCATGTAAATCAAGCGTTAGATTCTCCCTAGCTAAACACCACAGTTAGACAAGTCATCCCATTCAAATAGGATTACTTATGCACACTTACACACATAATTAGTGCATAAATTGAAACCTTGAAACAGGATCAATCTCGGTCGACAAACTCCTCGACCGAGACACTCTCGGTCGACAATCTTCTCGACCGAGAAAGATCCAAAGTAGCCGTTAGACACAACAGACAAGTTTGTTGGCAGTTGATGAAAGACGTTGCAAATCACTTGTTCCAGAGAGCCTGTCGGTCGACAAAAGTTCGACCGAGTAGGTGTCTCGGTCGACCATTTGTCGACTGAGATGGTCTCTGACAGCAACTGCAGAATTAATTAATTAGTCGTTGTTAAAGCAACAACTTTGTACCTAACGGCTAGTTAAGCACTTAGAAACCCCTACAAGTTGTCTAGAACGTCCTTAAGCATCCTAAGGCCATTCCTATAAATAGGACAAGCCATAGGACACCTAAATATACTTGTTTACACTTGCTACACTTGAGAAACCTTTGAGTATACTTTGTGCAATCTGTTTGTGAGCAATTTGAGCATTGTGACAATTGGCCATTTCATTCCTTAGCTCATAATTCGTGTCCTATAGGCTAGTATCTCCTACCCACTGCAATCACAAGTTCATATACTTGGTTAGGAGATCTATACGCTTGATCTAGGCAAATCAAGCCTTGGGCTCTAAAGGATAAGTTGTAATTTCTATTTCCTTTCTTGTTCCCTATTATTGTTTGTACTCTCCTTGCTACTCCTAGGTTGGAGGTTGCGGATTGGAGAGGGTAAAGATCTTCTTGGCGAAGAAGGAGACTTTGAGATACTTTAGAAGGCTGGTGCAACGGGAGGTTACTTCTAGAGAGGAAGGCTACTTCAAGGGGGAGCTTGGAGTTACTTCATAGAAGGCTACCTCAAAGTTGGTGCACCTACTTCAGGGTGAAGGCTGTTCAAAGGGTGTAAAAGAAAGTATTGTATTTTGTATAAATCCTCGAGAGGTAGTAAAATAAATACTTTCAAATCCCGGTTGGGAAAGCAACCGGGTAGTGGACTGACAACTATAGTATTTTCTATAGTTGGAACCACTCTAAACACCTGTCTCTTTCTTCTAATTTCAATTGTGGTTGTTTGAATTCAATAAATTGTTAAAATAATTCAAAAACTCTATTCACCCCCCCTCTAGTAGTTTTTCATCTATATCTTGAGTATACATGATACACCAAGAATAAATTCATGTATGTTGTCAAGAGTTATTATTTGGATGAGCCATACATCCTTGTGTTATGTACGATGATCTTTGCAATGGACATGTTACAAAGGAGTAAGGCTGTCTTATTCTTGATCACTACCACTTGGTACTATGGGAGGCAAAGCAAGCAAGAAAAAGACTGCTACAAAGGTCCTCCATTGTAGATTCTATTGACATGCATTGTTTAAGGACGCATACTACTTCATCTTATCTTGTGGTTAGTGCCAAATAATAGGGAACATACTAAGATGGATGAAATACCCTTGACTTTGTGGAAAAAGGTGGAACTTTTTGATGTATGGGTAGTGGACTATGTGGGTCCATTTTTCTATTCTTGCAATTATTCTGACATCTTGGTAGCACTGGATCATATCTCTAAGTGGGTGGAGGCAATCACCACCATCTACAATGACTACAAGTCTGTTATATATCGTTTGAGGAGATCATCTTTCCTAGGTTTGGGGTAAAATGCACTATGAATCTGATGGAGGTTTACATTTTCTGGAAAAGAAGTTTGAAATGTTGATAAAGAAAATAGGGTTCACCAGAGAGTAGCATCCCCATATCATCCACATACCAGTAGATAAGAGGATTTAAATTGGTAAATCAAGAATGTCATGGATAAAATAGTCAGTTTCATTCAGAGAGAACTAGGGATCTAATCAACTCTAGTAGAAAGTAGAAAGAAGCCCAAGAAGATCGGGTGGAATGGAGAATTGCTGCCCTGGCATCTGATCAACTTTAGTGGTAATAGGTGAATTGTAATTCCCATGCATGAAGTAATCATGAAGTGGCTTGTACACTAGTGTTGGAGGTGGTGGCTCATGTGCCTCCTCTTGGTGTATATCTTTATTTTCCATTTTATCTTCTAAGTGTTACTTGTGTCGGTCCCTCCACCTTTGTCTTCCTATCTCCAAAACCTCAAAGAGGGAGTCAATAAAGAGGGATCAACATTTGAACATGCACCAAGTGTCACCTACACAAGGCACGCCAAGAAATAGAATACAATTTATCAAACTAAGTTACAAAAATAACCCAAAGAATAATTAATAAAAATGTCGAGGGCAATAGGAAAAGTCAAACCAAAACAAACTAGCTAAGCCAAACACCACTCTCCCTGGCAATGGTGCTAGAAAGCTTGATGTGTGCTCAATTACATCCAACCAATTGGTACAATTGGATGTGCCTTATGCACACATATGGGCTGACAAGTTTATAACCCTAAACAACATGCTCAAATACACTAGAACACTTTCCCATAAGAGTACAAGTTCATATCATAGCATAGAATATGGCAATTTAGGGGTCAAATCCAAGGGAGAGAAGGGGCACAAGAGCTATGTTTGCTTTTGTTGGGTTCCTATCTAGAGACTAGGGTTTAAGGATTTGGTCTTGGCTTTTGGATTACACTAAGGTGGTCAACAAAACAATTAAGAAGTGCAAGAAGCAAACCTATGTTAACCCTAGCAAGTCAAGTCTAAAAGTTTATGCAAAGGAAAATATTGATTACACTAAGGCAATCAAGGCTAGTTATCATGGAGCACTACTCTAAAAAAGCATTCCTAATTGGCAAACTAAGAGATTGCTAGATTAGGCAAAAGTAAGTACTAAACTAATAATAAGACAAGAAAGAGAAATTGAGGAACTACACTAGCAATTGACTAGATAAAGTAGCACAAGTAACCAAAAGGTGCACTAACTACCATAGCAACATTAAAATAGAATGAGTGGTGCAAATGACTAAGAAGACAAGTAAATAAGCTAATTAGACTAGCACTAGCTCATAAAGCAAGCAAATTAAGGTTTTGGATAATTATGAGAAGTGTGGGCTATTTTGGGTAATGTGAATATCAATTAGGTTGGGCGTCATAACATGGAATCATAAATCATTCATTTATCAAACCAAACAAGCAAGTTAAGTGATACAGAATTACCCTAAACTACTAGTTGGTCATGGATGGGATATGATGTGTATAGGGGAGATAGTCCCTATCACCCTCTATATAGCCTTTTGAGGCCCATTTGACTATGGTTTAGGTGGAATTCAACTAAGACCTAACAATTCTAGGTTTCTAGAATGGGAGATCTTAGGGTAAATTGGGGCCAAGCGTAGTAATGGAGGATGGAAATGAGGGTTTTTCACCTCACATTACCTACGGTCTAGCATTTGAGTATCTCCAAGCCATTTGCAGTAAGTGCCTCCAAACTAGCAACTAAGATCTCCCACCTAAGTGTAGGAAAATTGTTTTGATATGTAGGAAGATGGGTATCTATATAGGGATCCACTAGTTGGACCTAGGAGAAAATCCAAAAATAGCTACATATCACCTATTTCCCCTAGAACCTAGGAGTTTTCAAGCATAAATCACATACTAATCCGTGGAAAACCAGACAAAAGTACAATATAATCATTAGCAAACGAAATCATAGAGTTTACACATTATTTTCTCCCAACATGGTATCAAAGTCACATTTTACACCCCCAAATAACTCGCCTAATTGGATTAGCTACTCATAGTAAAATAAAGGGAGAAAGAAGGAGTAGAAGAGTAAAACACCATGGAGCTTGATGAAGATTCTTCCTTCTTCACCTCCTGATGTAGACAAGCAAGTGAAAAGCATGGAATATGGGTGGAAGTAGTCAAAACCCTAAAAATCTAGGGCTTTCATGTGTAAGAAGGTGAAAGTGTAGTGGTAGTAGGTGGATGTATGAATGTTACGGAGATCCCAATAAGTGTTAACATGATCCAAACCTTTCTCCCAATTACAACCAATTTTTATATAGTGGCTAGGGAGGCATAGGGTTATGAGGGGGCATTTAGGTAAAATGATCACAAGGAAGAAGTAGGGTTTGGGTGGTAGCATGACCATTATGGGTAGAACGACCATGATTGGTGGATGATAGAATGGATGTGCTGAGAAGGAATGACCATGCTAGAAGTGAAAAATGTCAATAATTTTTTTGGTGTTGGGGTCATAGTAGCATAGTTGTGCTAGGTATAATGGTTGGTGGTAGCAAGGTAGAACAATCATGTTGGGTAGCACAGACGTGGTGGAGAGGTTGTATATTTGTCATTTTCCTTGGCATCGACCTTCTGGACACTTGGTGGCACAATCATGTTGACTGGAACGGGCATGTTGGGTTCCTCTTGGCATGGCCATTCAGGATAGAATGCCCATGCTAGTGAACTTTTTTGGAGATGATTCCTTGCTAATATTCATTGTGATTGTACACTTGGTGGTATGACAGTTATGTTGCAGTGCGGTCATGAAGGGGGCTTTTCCTTGCACTATAATCCTCAATTCGACTATCTTTGATGTACTTTGCTTTAGCTTGATCTTTGACCACTTGGTTTAGGTCAGGCCAGTTCTTAGGCTGACTTAGGGCACTTCTAAGAGTGAAGGAACCCTAGGACCTTCCTCCTTCTATCCCTTCCATGCAAAGCATGGTCAATGTACTTCAAAAGCATGCAAAGAACATTTATCACTCCATTTGAGTATAAAACAATGTATTGGAGGATAAAATGCATTCTAACATGTCTAGATATGATTAAGGAGAAAAATAGCACAAGATGAAGCCCTAAATTAGGGATGCATCATAGAGATTTTCAATGCTTCTTCCATACCCCCATTTACTTCAATTTTCACTGAAGGTCACTTCACATACCCCAAAATACCATTTTTTAGCTAGTGATTTTTTGCAGGATCATCCAAACATCAAGAACTTCATGATTTGATTTCATTTTGATGGTTTAAATGGAGCATGGAATCATGTATTCCATTGTGAAATTGAGAATGAGTCTAGTGGAATTCACATTTAGTGGTTCCAGAAAATCATGTTGCTTGGCTATGTCTAGTGGTAAGGGTAAAATTGATATTAAGAGAGAGAGGATGACATAGGATTATTTGCACTCTATTTCTTATTATGTGTTACTCAAGGACTAGCAATATTTAAGTTTAGGGTCATTTGATGAATTCATATTTCTCTCATATAAGTTGCATAATTTTGAATAGGTTTAATCATTACATGTTTCTTTCCCCGGTTCACATATATTAGATCAATATAAAGATTTTTCTCTTATTGTAAGAACATATACCAAGGATAATCCAAAGTCCTCCTCATGATACCCCAGATCCATTTCCCCCATCTCTGACTGAAGTGATCTGGGGCCAAATTGAAGAATATATCTTCATTGGAAGCCCTAGTCGGGCCAATGGACTTACCAGTCGGTTGTTTGGGCTAAGAGGAAATGAAGACGGCTTTGCATAAAAACCACCCGACCTCACCTTGTGAGTTGCATGATTGGTTATGGACACAAATACTTTAGGAAGATCATGAAACTTACCTCCTACCATTCACTCGATTGGCCTATGGGAGTGATCCCCCAAATGAAGATGGGTCACCCGTTTGGTGAACCGTCCGACCAAGCTAGGTTCCTTTGTAGACACTTATCAGCAAAATGGTCACCCAATTGGGATATCCTCATGTGGACACAAAGTGTTCAGCACATCCCAACCACCCAACCCATCACCCCATTTGATTGACTAGGCATTGGTTCAGCTAAAGGGTGAGTGGCCAATTACCTGACCAGTCACCTAGTCACCCAGTTGGAGCAACCCTGAGAGACACAAATAGAGTTACGATGGGCGTATCGATGACACTCTTAAGAAAAGAATTTTGACATGATTGACAGGGAAACACTCTCTATATCCTTGGAACATGAACCATCTGATTGGAAGAATGAAGTGGAAGAAAAGAACGATGTACTCCTCTTGTAGTCTTATCAAACTGTTGTGTTGTAGAGTTGGTGATTAGCTCGTCAAATACCATAGTTTCACCCCCTCCTCACCTTCTATGACATAGACTCTTCTCTCTCTTTTTTCTTATGCTATGAGTGAGTAGTTTCCCTCGTTGCGTATGGGGATTGACCATGTTGCATGTACTTTCTACTGTATTGAGATGAATTGACATCAAATCAAGCCATCACCAGTAATAATAGTGGAAAAACCATAAACAGTGGATTAATGAAAACCACTAAGAATTAAAACCATTTTTGCAAAGAGATCCATTTCCAGAAAACTCTTAAAGAAAGAACCAAAACTTTATATACATCATGGTTCACATTGTACATACATCATATCATCTCATATTGAGGATAACATATAACAGTTGCTTTGCCAATAACATGTACATAAGCAACATAAAACCTTGAGGCAATCAAGCCAAAAACTCATATCGTTCATAAAATCACTATGTATGATCTCCCAAGGACCTGAGAGTACAGAGACGACACATAGGACTTCTATCTACAAGACACGATAGACAGTACACTCAACCTAATATGTTATTGTTGTCCCTACTGATGTTGTTCTTCCTCTGCAGTACGATCTCTACCTCCACGAGCACGTCCACCTAAAAATTGTGGAACCCACAGGGTGAGACAATTGTCCCAGTGAGAGATATAACTCTCCACCAACAATATTATCAACACAGGTAAACAGTATAAAACTGAGCATAGGATACTTTATGTAAATAAGCATGTTTATTTGCAGTGCAAAGCAATAACATTGATAAGATAGTTCAACTATCCATAATAGAGCTATAAATTATCTATTTGCTTTATAAGGAATATGAAGAACATGGATAACATCTATCAACTAAGATATATAAAAGTAATGAAGCATCAACCAATGTTTTCCATATTCATTCCTTAAGAAAATACACTACATGGTTGATTACATGTTCACAATCAGACTTATGCCCAGAGGAGATGAGGTATACCCCTCATGCTCCAACTGACAATGGCTAAAGAATCAGTACCATACAAGCTCAAAGGAAGAGACAGCATCTAAGACCTCACCCATATCGGTCAGTATGAGACTATTAGCAAGACATCTTGTGTCAACTGCAATTAGCTTACCAGGGTATACTGGTATCTTCTCTATAGAGATACAGCCACAACATGCACTCTCTTCGGGATGATCACAAAGCTTTCCCAGTTTATTTTTCATCAGGATGGTCACAAAGCTTTCCCAGTTTATTTGGGGAGTTCGCTAAGCAACCCATGTATAAAGAAGATTACATATTCACCAATATGTATACCGAGTTAAACTCATTTCACCATTCAGCAAATCCTGACACTGAATGGATCTATGGCCTAGGCAACTACATGATAAGATTCCACTTGATTAATTAGGTGTATTACAATATTTTTTATCATCAACCAAGTTACAAGCAAGAATTATAACAGATGTTATAAAGAAAGATGTAACACATTTATCGAGTACTTTCATGATCTTTGGAACACATATAACACACAAGATATCAATCCTTTATCACATTACTAGGAATTCTCATCTCTTAGCATTATCATCATCATGATTGATAGATCTGGGTATTCAAACACTTAGTTCATCATTGAACATTGTTACCACTTATCAGGTAACCATTTACCTCTAGGTCCTCAGACCAAGGTATACATTATACTTGTTGCTCAAGTATTTCACATAGTTCACAGAGCCATTTAGATCGGTATCATATAAACATCATAGCCCATACCTAGATATGCTCATCATCTCATAATACCTGCATAGTTAGTTTTTCATGATAACAACAATATCAGATACATATCATCACCATGCAGTACAAGATAAATACAACCTTCCCATTATTAGGGTTAGGGTTTCCCTTCCTTACTGATTAGGTTTTCAAATGCATACCATCACCCATTATTAGGGTTAGGGTTTCCCCTTATTTAACTGATTAGGTTTTCAAACCATATCATCACCCTTCATTAGGGTTAAGGTTTCCCTTATTTAACCAATTAGGGTTTCAAACCATATAATCAAGAATCAAACCCTAATTCATACTCCATTCGTATTAGGAGTATCAATGTATGCTCATAACATGATTATCACACAAGTATAAGTTTCTCTTTTATCCTTACTAGGATGTTAATTGCATCATACTCTATTAAATTGGCTCAACCCTTTCTTCAAGGCACATTGTCCTACTTATCAAAATACATTAAACTCTTTACATCTTAATGTATTACTTGACATAACACACTTCCTGTGTTACTCCATTAAGTACATTTAATTGAGGTGCTTCCACCATATCGGGCATAGAAGTGTGTACTTGACACCATATCGTGCTTCATATCGTGGTTGAGGTATATCCTCAACACCATATTGTGTTCCCATATCGGGTTGCTTTATCATTAGGGTTTGAATATCGGGTTAGACCCTTATGCTTATATCCTATCAAACCTTCATGGTATCATCCTACCCTTCATTATGTGATAAATGATATGCTAGATAACAAGTTAGTCTAAACTAAATCAGACGTACAAACCAATAGGGGTTTGAAGTTCCAGTGTATATTGGGTTCCATATTACCATGTTGGGTTTCAACAACATATCGGGTTAGAGTACATACTTGACTCCATGTCGTGCATAGGGTTTGTGCTTGACCCTATATTGTGTACAAGGTGTATGCTTGACATCATATCATGCACATGGTGTAAGCTTCAACATTGTATTGTTCTAGTGGCATGTTCACCTCACCATATCGGGTTAGAGGTGCTTCAACCTGATATCGGGTTGGACCATGATGATGTCATCACCATCAACCTCTAGCCTCTTATTCTTACTGTTCTAGTTCCTGGAAAATAGGTCCATGCAACTATTAGAACTCATAGGATCATCAATTATTCAAGAGAATTCAAAATTGAAAGTAGATCAACAAGTATAATAGAATTGAAGATGATTAATAACATAATTGGGTTCAAGTTATATAAACCACCTCAAGAACAACTTCAAAGATCCAAGATCCAAAGCTTCATGTTCCCAAGGTTGAAGATGAGCTTCACAACTCCTCTATATGCAAAGAATCACCATGCTTAAGAACTTGGTGAAGAAGAAAAGAAAGGAAGATCCCAACCCTAGATCCATGCTTAAATCCAAGGTTGAAGATTATTGTGGCTTCATCTTAGGGTTAAGACTTGAGCTCCTTCTTGATCCTTAGCTTTATGCATGATACTTAATCACTCATACATGATATCCCTTTTGTTGTAGCTGATATCCTTCACCATGTCCGATATCACCTTGTTATGGTTGATATCTCTTCGCTATGTCTGATATCACCTTGCTATGGCTGATATCTCTTCACTATGGCCGATATCACCTTGTTATAGCCGATACCAAGGCTGTATGCACGATCCCCTTTCACCTATGCACGATATCTAAGAGAAAGAGGGTGGTAAAATTTTGAAAAAATCACTATTAGGTGAAAGGAATGGTAGAAATAGTTGTGGTTCATGAAAGAGAGTAGATATGAGGTGTCATCGTTTTACTCTACTAGGTGCCACGTGTCCATGCATGGTTGACATGTGTCCTTGCATGTATATTTATATTGACATGTAAAACACTTGAGGATAATCTAAGGATAAAATTTCGGCCCTTAGTTATGTTGTTGAGCAAGATATTTCAACTCAACATCACTTTATTCACAAACTGATCCACTTTTTCTAAGGAAAGTTGCAAACCGATACACATCACCTCCTTGAGGTGATTAGCCTGTCATGAAAAAGGCCAAGAGTTCACAAACCGATATGAGACTCCCTCTATGTCTCCTTAGCCGATAGGCACTCTCATAACAAGTCTACAACTCGATACAACTCATATAAGGGCTTCACATTCAACCCTTTCTTGGTCTTTCCATCACCAAGAGTACCATCACTCAAAGATGATTCAAACATGGTGTATCCTTCTTTCTATATCCTATAGATGATACTAGAAGGGAGTAGGGACACTCTATAAGTGGTAATTTGCATATCAACCTTACATTTTGGGTAAATTACAACTTGTACCAAAATTGGTGCACAAGGCACTAGCATTATTCAAATAAATTTCAAGTTAAAATTCCGGCTTTCCACAAGCTGCCCCTTAGCATCATTCTCTCTCTTATGATGCTAAAATACATGAGGTAAATTCAACACATGAAATTTTGCAATATAACCCCTCATCTTGGGTAAATTGCACTTTACACCCAAATTGTCATATAATGCACAAACAGTTTGCAAATAAGCTCAAACTTGAAAATTAAACTCACATAGAGTCTTAATTAATTTTCAAAAGATTAAAACAAGTTTGTAAGTAACTTACTTAAGCAAAACTTCTAGGGTTAGGTCATAACCCAGGTTAGGGATGTTACAATTATCAACCCCTAAAAGGGATTTCGTCCCCAAAATCTCACGAGAAAAGAGAAGGGTACTTCCTCCTCCTCTCTTCCTCCAACTCCCATGTGGCTTCTTCATTGCCACAGTGATGCTAGAGAAATTTCACAAGAACTATGTCTTTCTTTTTCAATTTCTTGATTCTTCTGTCAAGAATCATCATTGGACCTTCCACATAGGATATATCTTCATTTAATTCTACCTATATAGGTTGTAACACCAACTCTATATCAATATGACACTTTCTCAGCATAGATATATTAAACACTGGATGTAGTCTACGTATCTCAGGTGGAAACTCCAACCTATAAGCTACCTTTCCAATTCATTTTGTCACTGGGTAAGGTCCCATAAATCTATGAGCTAACTTACCCTTCTTCCCAAATCTGAGAACACCTTTCCAAGGAGAGACCTTGAGATACACTCTGTCTCCAACTTGTAATTCTAAAGGTCTACGGTGTTTATCGGCATATGACTTCTGTCTATCCTGTGCAACCTTCAACTGTTGTTGTGTTACTTTAATCTTTTCAGTTGTCCATTGCACTAATTCAGGACCCAGAAGTTGATATTCGCCTGTCTCATACTAGCATAATGGAGATCTACAAAGTCTACCATATAATGCTTCATATGGTGCCATATCAATACTAGTCTGATAACTATTGTTGTAGGCAAACTCTATTAAGCTCAAGTGTAAGTACCAACTTCCTACAAATTGAAGAACACATGCTCTAAGAAAGTCTTCCAAAGTCTGTATAGTCCTTTCAGATTGTCCATCTATCTGAGGATGAAAAGTTGTGCTAAACTTTAACTGTGTACCCAAAGCTTTATGTAGTTGTTCCCTGAAACAACTTGTGAATTGGGGACCTCTATCAGACACAATTATAGCTGGAACTCTATGCAACCGCACTATCTCATCTATGTAGATTTGTTTAAGTTTTTCAACAGTATAGGTTGTTTTGACAGGAAGAAAATGTGTTGAATTAGTCAACCTATCAACGATTACCCAAATGGAATCGTGATTTTTGGCTATTTTGGGTAGACCAACCACAAAGTCCATTGTCACGTGATCCCATTTCCACTGCATTATAGGTAAGGGTTGCAATGTTCCTGTAGGCTTCTAGTGTTCTGCTTTAATTTCTGACACACCAGACATTGCATAACAAACTCAGCTACATCCTTCTTCAAACCAGACCACCAATACATATCTTTTAAGTTATGATACATTTTGGTACTCCCTGGATGCATTTCATACATGGATGAATGAGCTTCCTCCATGATTATTTTTCTTAAGTCATTGGCATCAGGTACCACCATCCTACCATGGTAACATACTACCTCATCCTCTGACTCATGGAAACCGTCCAGTTTCTTACTACCATACTCTGACATGATCTGTTGAATCATAGTATTAGCTTGTTGTGCCTCTTTAATTTATTATCTTATAGTAGGTTTCACATGCATCTCAGCCAGCAGTCCTGCTAACGAAGATACTTCTAACTGTACATTCATTTGTCTCAAAGAGACAAACATCTCCCATTTACAGCATATTCAAAAGTTCAACTTTGCTGTATCTGTGGGTGGAGATGAAGATTTTCTACTCAATGCATCTGCCACTACATTAGCTTTCCCTGGATGATACTCAATTGTACAATCATAGTCCTTGATTAATTCCATCTGGCAATGTTATCTCATATTCAACTCGTGATGTGAGAGGATGTACTTTAAGTTTTTATGGTCTGTGAAAATTTGACATGTTTCACCATAGAGATAATGTCTCCAGATCTTCAACGCATGAACCACTGTGGCTAATTCTAGATCATGCGTCGGATAATTCTCCTCATGTTTCTTAAGTTGTTGAGAAGTAAAAGAAACTATATGATCACTTTGCATCAGCATACATCCTAGACCATTCTTAGAGGCGTCATAGAAAACAATGTATCCCTTTCCTTGCTCAGATAAAACCAACACATGTGCACTAGTCAACCTGTCTTTCAACAATTGGAAAAAACGATGACACTTGTCATTCCAGACAAAAGGAACCTCCTTCCTAGTCAACCTAGTTAGAGGCAATGCTACAGAACTGAAGTCTTTAATAAACCTTCTGTAGTACCCTGCCAGACCTAGGAAACTATGAATCTCAGTTGGTGTCTTGGGTTGTTCCCATTCTATAATAGATTCCACTTTCTTAGGATCAACATAAATACCTAAAGCATATATAACATGTCCTAGAAAAGACACTTCTGACAATCAAAACTCACACTTGCTAAATTTAGCACATAGATTGTTTTGTCTCAACAAAGTCAAGGCTTGACAAAGGTGTTGTTCATTTTGTTGACCATCTCTACTGTATATCAGGATGTCGTCTATGAAGACCACTATGAACTGATCAAGGAATGGTTGGAAGATTATATTCATCAGCTCCATGAATGTAGTCGGTGCATTAGTTAGTCCAAACAACATAACTACAAACTCATAATGACCATACCTTGTCCTAAAGGCTGACTTAGGTATGTCATTATCCTTGATACATATAATGATATCCTGCCTTAGATCTATCTTAGAGAACATTGATACACCACGCAACTGGTCAAACAGATCATCTACCTTGGTAGAGGATATTTGTTCTTTATAGTCACCTTGTTAAGCTGTCTATAGTCTATGCATAACCTCATAGACCCATCTTTCTTTTTAACAAAAAGATCTGGAGCACCCCATGGCGAAGTACTCGGTCGAATGAAACCTTTCTCAAGCAACTCCTGTAACTGTTTCTTGAATTCTGCCATCTCAGCAGGTGCCATCCTATAAGTTGTTTGTGTTATGGGTTGCGTACTCAGAATTAGATTAATCTCGAAATCAATCTCTCGAGGTGGAGGAATATCTAGAAATTATTTAGGAAACACATTCTTGAATTCTCTAATAATAGGAACTTCGAAAAGACTAGGACTCTCTTCTTTGGTATCTACCACATGTGCCAAGAATGCTTCACATCCTTGTCACATCAACCTCTCAGCTATGCTGACACTAGACAGGTTGGAAGAATCTTTCTATCCCCCTGAAAGACCCATGTCTCATCATTGTTTGTGAACATAACTTGCTTGGAACCACAATCCAAGACAACCTTATACTTTTCTAGGGTATCCATCCCAAGAATTACATCAAACCCGTGCATCTTAAGTGGTATAAGATCCAATTGAATGATGTGTTCTAAAAAAGAAAGAACATAGGGAGAACATACCTCTCGTAACACCGCAGATTCGACTAACAGAGTTTCTAATAATAGATTATCGTCTCTACGACTGACAGTCATATTGCAATCATGAATCACTTCTTGAGTGATATAGGAATAAATAGCACCCAGATCAACCAAAACAGATACGAAGTAGGATGAAGTCATATCTAAATGAAACAATTCCATCTGATCTGTCACGACTCATGGATTGACCACTACCCTAGGCTGATTCATAGCATAGAATCTCACAATTTCCTATTTTCGATTCTGTGCTCTATTGTTTGGTGCAGATGATCTCACTTGGGATGCTTGTCCACGTCCTCGTATGCCACTACTGAACTGTAGTCTCTGAGAGCCTTATTGATTATGCCTTATTGGTTGGGTTACCTCCCTGTCTCTGACTGGACAATCCTTTATCAGATGTCATGTCTGCCTACACTTGTAGTAGACTCTGTCCTCCCATTGCGGCCTAGATGGTCTTGTCACTGACATCGATGTTGTGCTATGGGCTTCACGTGGTAGAGAACTACAAACTCTACTGTTGCTTGATGTCCATTGCATCTGAGCACTGAACCTCTATGGTTCTACTAGAGCAGAAAACCTTGGTTTCTTGAAACTTCCAGACCTCTATCCCTAGAACTGGGCAAGTACCTTTCTACTGCTGGCCTCACGTTTCTCAATTGCAGACCTCTCTATCTGCCTAATTGACTCCACAAAGGAGGCAAACCTCTCTCTATTCTCTAGAGTAGATACAGGTGTGGTTAACTCAGCGTTCAAACCCTTCTCGAAATGTCAAATCCTCTCCTCATTTGTTGTAGCCATGTGTGGAAAAAATCATGGAAGCTCCATAAACTTAGCTTCATACTCACTAATCTTCATCGGTCCTTGTCTAATCTGCTCAAACTGTGAGATTTTCTCATCCATATAAGTCTTGGGAAAGTATATACTAAAAAACTCACGTCAGAATTCCTGCCATCTGACCTCAACACCAGGTCTTTTCTCTTCTTCAATGGCCCACCAATGGCCAGCGCTTCTTTTTAACAAGTACACAACATGCCTACCTTTATCAGTTTCTAGAATGCTAAGGATTCTAAAGGCTTTCTCCAGCTTAGTGAGCCATGAATCTGTGTCTGTTGGGTCAGCTATACCGGCATATTCAGTGGCTCCTACCCAGCGTAACCATTCAAAGGTCTTTCCAGATCCATGTCCCTCATTAGGAACTGGTGCCCTAGGTGCTGGTGTTGGCATCTGATCCACCATTTGTTTCATTATGGTCATGATTGCCCAAAAAGAGCATGAAAGGCTGGGTTTTCTAGCATGGCTTGATCAAGTTGGGGATTCTCAGGCACTGGTTCCTCTCTAGCCTAATCCCTTGCACCTCCTCCTAGTGCAGCAACACTACTCTCAGTAGCATGTTCTTCGTGTGATCCAGCCATCTTTTCAGCTTTTCTTCTTCTCCTATATGAGTAGAAGTCACTATAAGATAAACCGGAGGACACTATAATAGACTCAACAACCTTAATCCTATGTCTCTGTAGACTCAACAAACCTTAGGCTCTGATACCAAAACTTTGAGACGACCCAACATCAAATCAAGTCGTCACCAGTAATAATTACAGAATAACCATAAACATTGGATTAATGAAAACCAATAAGAATTAAAACTATTTTTGCAAAGAGATCCATTTCCAGTAAACTCTTAAAGAAAGAACCAAAACTTTATATACATCATGGTTTACATTGTATATACATTGTACCATCTCATCTCGAGGATAACATATAACAGTTACTTTGCCAAAACATGTACATAAGCAACATAAAACCTCGAGGCAATCAAACCAAAATCTCAAATCATTCATAAAATCACTACGTACTATCTCCCAAGGACTTGAGAGTAAAGAGATGACACATATGACTTATATCTACAAGACACGACAGATAGTACAGTCAACCTGAGTTGTTACTGTTGTCCCTGCTAATGTTGTTCTTCCTCTGCAGTACAGTCTCTACCTCCTCATGTACGTCCACCTAAAAATTGTGAAACCCACGGGGTGATACAATTGTCCTAGTGAGAGATATAACTCTCTGCCAACAATATTATGAACATAGGTAAACAATATAAAATTAAACATAGGATACTTTATGTAAATAGGCATGTATATTTGTAGTGCAAAGCAATATCATTGATAAGATAATTTAACTATCCATAATCAATCTATAAATTATCTATTTGCTTTATAAGGAATATGAAGAACATGTATAACATCGATCAACTAAGATGTATAAAAGAAATGAAGCATCAACCAATGTTTTTTGTATTCATTCCTTAAGCAAATATGCTACATGGTTGATTACATGTTCACAATCACACTTATGCCCAGAAGAGATGAGGTATACCGCTCATGCTCCAACCGACCATGGCTACATAAAGCATCAGAACCATGCAAGGTCAAAGGAAGAGCCGGCTTCCAAGACCTCACCCGTCTCAGTCAGTACGAGACTACTGGAAGGACATATTGTGTCAATTACAATTAGCTTACCAAGGTATACTGGTATCTTCACTATAGAGCTACAGCGGCAGCATGCACTCTCTTCGGGATGATCACAAAACTTTCTTGGTTCATTTTTCATCGGGATGGTCACAAAGCTTTCCCAGTTTATTTGGGGAGTTCACTAAGCAACCCATGTATAAAGAAGATTACATATTCACCAATATGTATACCGAGTTAAACTCATTTCACCATTCAGCAAATCTTGACACTGAATGGATCTATGGCCTAGGCAACTACATGATAAGATTCCACTTGATTAATTAGGTGTATTACAGTATTTTTTAGCATCAACCAAGTTACAAGAAAGAATTATAACAGATGCTATAAAGAAAGATGTAACACATTTATCGAGTACTTTCATGATCTTTGGAACACATATAACACACAAGATCTCAATCCTTTATCACATTATTGGGAATTCTCATCTCTTAGCATTATCATCATCATGATTGCTAGATCTGGGTATTCAAACCCTTAGTTCATCATGAAACATTGTTACCACTTATCAGGTAACCATTTACCTCTAGGTCCTCAGACCAAGGTATACATTATACTTGTTGCTCAAGTATTTCACATAGTTCACAAAGCCATTTAGATATGCATCATATAAACATCATAGCCCATACCTGGGTATGCTCATCATCTCATAATACCTACATGGTTAGTTTTTCATGATAACAACAATATCATATACATATCAATACCATGCAATACAAGAGAAATACAACCTTCCCATTATTAGGGTTAGGGTTTCCCTTCCTTACTGATTAGGTTTTCAAATGCATACCATCACCCATTATTGGGGTTAGGGTTTCCCCTTATTTAACCGATTAGGGTTTCAAACCATATCATCGCCCTTCATTAGGGTTAAGGTTTCCCTTATTTAACCAATTAGGGTTTCAAACCATATAATCAAGAATCAAACCCTAATTCATACTCCATTCATATTAGGAGTATCAATGTATGCTCATAACATGATTATCACACAAGTATAAGTTTCTCTTTCACCCTTACTAGGATATTAATTGCATCGTACTCGATTAAATTGGCTCAACCCTTTCTTCAAGGAACATTGGCCTACTTATCAAAATACATTAAACTCTTTACATCTTAATGTATTACTTGACATAACACACTTCTTGTATTACTCCATTAAGTACATTGAATTGAGGTGCTTCCACCATATTGGGCATATATAGGTGTGTACTTGACACCATATCATGCTTCCATATCATGGTTGAGGTATATCCTCAACACCATATCGTGTTCCCATATCAGGTTGCTTTATCATTAAGGTTTGCATATCGGGTTAGACCCTTATGCTTATATCCTATCAAACCTTCATGGTATCATCCTACCCTTCATTATGTGATAAATGATAGGCTAGATAATAGGTTAGTCTAAACTAAATCAGATGTACAAACCAATAGGAATTTGAAGTTCCAATGTATATCGGGTTCCATATTACCATGTTGGGTTTCAACAACATATTAGGTTAGAGTACATACTTGACTCCATGTCATGCATAGGGTTTGTGCTTGACCCCATATTGTGCACAAGGTGTATGATTGACATCATATCATGCACAAGGTGTAAGCTTCAACATTGTATCATGCTAGTGGCATGTTCACCTCACCATATCGGGTTAGAGATGCTTCAACCCTATATCGGGTTGGACCATGATGATGTCATCACCATCAACCTCTAGACTCTTGTTCTTATTATTCTATTTCGTGGAAAACAAGTCCATGCAACTATTAGAACTCATAGGATCATCAATTATTCAAGAGAAATTGAAATTGAAAGTAGATCAACAAGTATAACAGAATTGAAGGTGATTAATAACATAATTGGGTTCAAGTTATATGACCTTCCTCAATAACAACTTCAAAGATCCAAGCTCTAAAGCTTCATGTTCCCAAGGTTGAAGACGAGCTTCACAACTCCTCTATATGCAAAGAATCACCATGCATAAGAACTTAGTGAAGAAGAAAAGAAAGGAATATCTCAACCCTAGATCCATGCTTAAATCCAAGGTTGAAGATGATTGTGGCTTCACCTTAGGGTTAAGACTTGAGCTCCTTCTTTCTCCTTAGCTTTATGCACGATACTTAATCACTCATACATGATATCCCTTTACTTGTGGCCGATATCCTTCACCATGGCCGATATCACCTTCCTATGGTCGATATCTCTTCACTATGGTCGATATCACCTTGCTATGGTCGATATCTCTTCACTATGGCCGGTATCACTTTGATATGGCCGATACCAAGGCTGTATGCATGATACCCCTTCACCTATGCACGATATATAAGAGAAAGAGGGTGGTAAAATTCGAAAATTTTCACTAGTAGGTGAAAGGAATGGTATATATAGTTGTGGTTCATGAAAGAGAGTAGATATGAGGTGTCATCGTTTTACTCTACTAGGTGCCATGTGTCCATGCATGGTTGACACATGTCCCTACATGCATATTTATCTTGACATGCAAAAAACTTGAGGATAATCTAGGTATTAAATTTCTACCCTTAGTTATCTTGTTGAGCAAGATATTTCAACTCAACATCACTTTATTCACAATCTGATACACTTTTTCTAAGGAACGTTGCAAACCGATACACATCACCTCCTTGAGGTGCTTAGCCCATCATGAAGAAGGCCAAGAGTTCAAAAACTGATATGAGACTCCCTCTATGGCTCCTTGGCCGATAGGCACTCTCATAACAAGTCTACAACTTGATACAACTCATATAAGGGCTTCACATTCAACCCTTTCTTGGTCTTTCCATCACCAAGAGTACCATCACTCAAAGATGATTCAAACATGGTGTATCATTATTTATCTCTAATCTTGATGATTCTAGGAGGGATTAGGGACACTCTAGAAGTGGTAATTTGCATATCAACCTTACATTTTGGGTAAATTACAATTTGTACCAAAATTGGTGCACAAGGCACTAACATTATTCAAACAAGTTTCAAGTTAAAATTCATGATTTTCACAAGCTGCCCCTTAGCATAATTATCTCTCTTATGATGCTAAAACACATGAGGTACATTCAAAACATGACATTTTGCAATATAAACCCTCATCTTGGGTAAATTGCACTTTACACCCAAATTGTCATATAATGCACAAACAGTTTGCAAATAAGCTCAAACTTGAAAATTAAAATCACAGAGAGCCTTAATTACTTTTCAAAAGATTAAAACAAGTTTTTAATTAACTTACTTAAGCAAAAATTCCAGGGTTAGGTCATAACCCAGGTCAGGGATGTTACATGTATGCTATTAAATCCCATTTTTTCATTCATTTCTTGTGTGCCTTGTGGATGATCACCCTACATGCATGTCTATTATAATCCTATATGTCTGAACATGGAATCTAGGATTAAAATATCCAATGTTAACTTTGAACCCCAAATGTTATCATGAAAGGGTACTTTGCAAGTTGATGGGTTAGTGGTCTGTAGGTACTGAGACCTCAAGCCTTCGGGGAAACCTATCCTTTGAACTCAGTACTCCAAAAGGCTACAAAATTCATTGGCCCCGATCTAAATATTTGTAGTGATGAGTAATGTAACATTTAGCATAGGGTACATAAGTGGTGGTGGAAAAACCCACTCTGCCCCAACACTTAATATTGATTTAGTCACTTGTTTACTCCTTGTTCAATTTCCTTGAAATTTGTTATAATACAAACCAATCAACCAATCATTCTAAATGTTGACCTCAATCAAATCACATCTGATAACAATTTCTTAAAAACATTGTCTCTAGGTTTTAATACTAATGTTACAATACAACAAGATTTGTTCTCTTGTGAGTGGTAACTATTGTACATAGTTTATATAAAAATGTGGGGATTTGTCTCTAGATAATTTTTCCCGTGCAATAAATCACACGTTAGGTGGCCTTGATATTGGTAAGAAACTAACACAACTATCATAAATGAGAAACATTTCAAATCAAGTAGAAGCTAAAAGCATTAAGTAGGTAGAGTGACTAAAATCAACGTTTCAGATATGTTCACATAATTACCAAAAAATAGAACATGGCACGTATTTTTTACCAACATACCATAAGACCATCTAATACCATTCTTGAAACATATGCATAACTACATTTATTTATGTGTACATTCTTTAGAAAAATGCCCATAATTTTCCCAAAGACCTAAGTAGAAGAAGCTTTCTAAATACATATGATCAAAACCTAGGCTTTGCCGAGTAGGGAAGCAACTTGAGTCTTATACCAAGATAAGGAGTGGATGACTCAATATTGTAACCTAAAACATTGTTCACTAGTGGATTATCTAATGTATAGAAGAGCAGACTAGACATAAAATAAATAATCAGAGTTTCATGTTCAATTTTTTGTAAGGTTGATGTCATTCTAGACAATTATTTAGCATGTAAAAGACTAGAGATATATAATATTTTACTTGGCATTAAAGAAGAATAAAATATATACACAATGTCAGAATAATAATTATTATTTAAGATTATTAGTGTTTCTTTTTTTATTACTTTCCTTAATTTACTAGCTTGTACCTGTCCAAGTAAAATCCATCATGGTGCTGACATGTATGACCCATCGTCCATGCCTTAGGGTTCATCCAATCACCATAATACAAAGAACTCATCCAAAGTTCACCACAAGGCAGCTAGTAGTTTATAATACCTTTACCTTCTCCAAGGTCGTTTCCTACGTCATATCATAACTCATATAACATATATCACTATCAAATGTACATCTCACATTTCCTAGTATTGGGTATATATATCATAATACTTTATTTTAGAAAAATACATCAAGGGAGTTGGAGTCTTGCTCTCACATGTGTCTCCATAAGTGCTCATATTTATCCCTCAAGATCCAATTCACTATAGTCTTCTTCTTGTGGATACTCCACTACAACATTACCCTTCCCAGCACAAACATCAAGGAAGGTTCATTGTGTTTGTGGCACCTATATAAATTAGATGCATTTATATATATAATATTAAGTGTCTTACTTGTTTAAAAGAAGATTTACCATTTATGCCATAGTGTAGTTCATGCGAATCACCCTTAGCAGAATTGTTAATGTTTCACTACATAACAAGAAACATAAAATCATTATATGTAATTCTTTTGTACATATTTATGAGTGTTCATACATACATAATTCATGTATCTCACCTTTATTAGATACTCAAGAATCACATTCAATTCCACATCTCATTTCATTTTATGTTCTTAATGAAAATTTCATGTATATTCTATCAATTTAGGGAACTTCATTGATAAAATGAAATAAAGATAAATAATGAATAATTAATTAAAATTATAATCACTTCCTATGTATGTAACCTTTTATAACAATATGATTTAGAGTATAAACATTATACAAAATCCTTCCTTTAGTTTCGTTCTATGTCCAGAATTACCAATTTGCATAAATTAGAGCATTGGAAGGTGACTTTGTGCAATATTTATGTGATATGTTCTTACTACTCATCTTGTTGTAAGTAACATGTGAATTTTGTGAACATTCACTCCAATTTTAGAATAAAATCCTCAAAGTCCACCAACTTTGTGGTAAATCCCATCCTTAGTTCCCTTTGCTCACCTATTTAAGAAGATTGTAAAAGAGTATGAAGAGATTATGAACTATTTCCACTTTAGAGAAGAACATCATGTAAGGTAGAAGAGAAAAAAAAGGACAATATAAGGAGAGATATCATAAGGTAGGTTGTAATGATAAGAGTGACAAAATAGCATGTCCCAGTGGTTGGTTGTCATCATGGTCCCCAAAACTCGAATGGTAAGGAATTCCATGTAGCCCTTTTGATTTACATCTATAAGTGTTTTCCTATCCATAGTGAGTGTTCTATATCCTTTATGATAGCTTGAATAGCTTAAACTCTCTCCATGATAGATGCATCTAGAACCAATCTTGTGTACAGTCCATATGGACCAAACTTATTACAATATTTTCAACTTTTTGTTTGGGCCATTCCACTTAGGCACTACCCCCTAGAAAAAGAAGATCCTTCAACCCCATGAACGAATCATTAATTTATGTCACCAAAGTTTCAAAGATGATAGTTGACATAAACTCTCAAGCTTCTTGAATTTCACCTTAATTCTTCCTTCTATGGTGAACTTTGTGTGATAGAGACTTAAATAGTGAAGAACAAAGCATGTGCCTTTTTTAATACAAAGAAGATCAACTTGGGTCTCATGCATACCACTTAATTTCGTAATTTAAACATGTTTTTATTTTCATTCTACCAAAAACACATATTGACCTGCCTTTTAGAAATTTGGACTGAGTTTTTAGGTCCATGTGATTAGATCAATTTAAAGATGGCCTATGTTGCATGTCGTCCTGACTTGTGGAAAATTGATTTGACCTTTTGACCTGACTTCTCACAAGTCAACTGATTTTTTAGTGCTTCAGCCAAATCAGTCACTTAAACACAAAAGTTTGGTCTAACCTTTATAGAAGTTAGCCTACTTGTGGCCTAGACTCTGGAAACTTGATCATAGACCTCAAAAACACCATCAAATGATCCCTAAAACCTAGTTTGATTCCCAAATCATATATTATCTTCTTAATATTCAAATTTCCACATTTTTCATATTTTGTAAGATTAAAGTGTGATTCTCTTTCTCTTCCTCTTATAAGTATCACATTTTGAGTTAATGTTCTTAAATCTCTTCATTATTCTTGTTACTCACAAAACAACCAACTCAGAGCAACATTAGCATTTAATCATCATGTACATATTAAATCATATGAAACATATAACTTAGGGTTTACTAAAAATGATAACTTGATAAGATCATTTTTATGCTAAATTTGGGCTTCTAGTACTTTAATCTATTCTCACATATTCAATTATACAAATTAGGGTTTTAGTTTATCTTAGACAAGAAAGAGACTATGAAGTCATAATGAAGGTTTTTATACATTGACTCAAGGTCTAAGTTGACTAAACCGTTGTTTTGATGATGACAAACCATTCCACTTATTTGTGTCTAATGTTTCTACTTGAGGGATTTCAAATTAGATAACAACACTTCAAATGCCTAAACTTGCACGTTCTCTCTTGGAGAAATCAAACCAGACATGCATAAAGATTAAGATTGAAGAATAGTTTTCTCCATAGATCTTCGATGTAAATCACTTCTAATGATTGTATGACTTGAAATTAAGCTTAATCAAAATTTAGAGCACTTAAATTTAATATATAAACACTTTTTGGACATTTGTCCAAAGTGATTATAGGTTGTCTTGTTGGCCGAGTTTGTCTTGGTGACAACTCAGCCGACAACCACACTAGCTTTTGGAAAATGCCCATGGTCGGCCGAGTTTGTCCTGGTGATAACTCAACCAACACCTACACTTTTAATTGTCATACAGTACCATCGGTTGAGTTTCCTAAAAGGAAACTCAACTGACAACACTATACAGAAAAGTGTAAAAAAGTATTTCTAGTCGTCAGGTGTAAAACTCATAAATATATCTGTTGGAACACCCAAAATGGCTAGAATTCGATCCTAAGTGTCTCTACTGGATAGTAGGAAACTTCAACTATAAACATGACCCCTTTGGCTTCATCCCATGGTTATCCAAGCACTATGAAGGTACCTATATTATAGTTGAGAGAGATTTGCCTCAAAGGGCCTGCATCCACTCTCATGACTTTAATCATTTGCTACATCCATTAGAGTGAGTAGGAGAGTTGTAAGAGAGCTAGTCCTACATGTATATCTTGTTAGGATCTCACTTCCTCCACCTCGTGATCTCTTTTTCTACCATGAAGATGAAGATTCTCTCTCTTGTTTAAGAGAGGTGAAGAAGAGCAAGGGAAGAAGTCCCTTGGAGAAAGATTCTCCTTGGTGAAAGTGAAGTCAAAGGCGGAAGATCAAAGACAAGAGTGGGTAAATCCTTGAAGGTGGAAGACTTATTGCAAGAGTGGGTAGGTTCTTGGAGAAGGCCAAAGACTCATTGTAAAATTAGGTAAGTCCTTGGTAAGGTAGAAGAATCACGTTCATGGATAGGTAAGTCCTTTATAATGGTTATTGGCTCGTTGATCCGAAAAGGAATGCTAGGTACCCTTGACCTGTAAAAGGTAGGTCTTGTGTTGTAACTCTTATAATGGAATACAAGGAGTGAGACATGGTTGAAAATCATAAAGGTTGACTGCTCTAGGTAGATGATGTACATATCCTAGTTTGGAGGTTGGAACTACTGTAAATAACTAGTGTTATCTTGTGCTTGTTCAATCTCTCTCTCCCTTGCTATGCATGTTTAGTTGCACTCAAAATTCATACTTGCAATATTATCTTAGAAATATATTGAAGGTTTAATGGATTTTTTAAGAGGTATTATCTATATTCACCCCCTCTAGAGACCGTTATAGATCCAACAATTGGTATCAGAGTAGGTATTCTCCAAGCAATACTTCCACAAGTCAAAGAAGATGGGCGATTACCAAGGTGGGAAATACTACATCAACATTCCAGTATTTGATGGAAGAAACTTCCTCTATTGGAAGAGAATATTATAATTCTACATCCAAGGATCAAGTCTTGAGCTATGGAGAATAGTGGATCTTCCATATAAGTAACCAAAGACAAAGGTAAAAAAAATGGAATGAGGCTACTTTGAAGAAAGAAGCCTTGAATGCAAGAGCCATCAACATCCTCTATGCCTCTTTTTCCCCCACCGAGTTCAACTAGATTTCTTCTTGTTACATGGCCTATGAGATATGAAGAAAGCCATGTGTTACTTATGAGGGGACAAAGCAAGTGAAGGAAAGTATAGTATATATGCCCAATGGTCTCATTGAAAACTTAATGTGGAAAAGGAGGAAATGGTAGTTGAAATGTACTCAAGGCTCAACACCTTTGTAAATGGTCTTTTCATCCTAGGTCATCCTATGTATTAAGGGAAAGTAAACTCAAATATCCTTAGAACTCTCCCAAAGAGGTGGGAAACAAAGGTGACAACCATGGAAGAAACAAAGTCTCTTGGTATTCCTATTGAAGAGCTCATAGGAAATCTATAAGCTTTTAAAGTGAAACTTGAAAATCAAGAGGAAGAAGAAATAGAAGAATAGAAAGAGTTCAAGAGAAAGAAGAAGGCTATATATTATAAAGATAGACTTTACAAAATCAAGTGTTCTTCCTCTAGTCGATGCTTCAAATGTGGAAAGAAGGGTCATTTCAAGGAAGATTGTCCACAGGGAAAAAAGATCCATCATTACAATATAAGGGAAGAGAAGTATAAGAAGAAGGAGAAATGGCACAAAAGCTATAGTGAATCATCCAACTCAAGATCAAGTGAAGAATCTAGTGGAGTAACTAGCTCAAGCTCTAGTAAAAGTGGATAATGCCATTTTGCTCATATGGTTTACCTGGGAGCTTACCTATAGTTTCTCTTTGTTGAGATTATCATCACATCATTAAATCTGGGATTCAGATTTGTGGCAGGATCATGAGGATCCTTAGAACCATGTGTAGTCTCCCTAGTTGGTAGCTCTCTCTCCATTAATAGGCTAGCAAGTTTTATGACCTTACACCCAACCATTTCCAACCTACTATAGAGTTGATAGGGAGAACATGAATGAAGGATCATGGTGCTGACTGTTTATATTTGAGAAGGGGTGTGTGGATACCAAAGGGTAGGTAATAGGATGTTTGCACTAAGTTGTGGAGGTTTAGTGGTGTCCATGTTGTGCCTTTATGGTTGTCCATGCTACTATCTACACAACCTGGGTGGAAGTAGTCTCTCTATCTAGAAGGTAACTAAAAGGAGGATGAGAAAGGTAGCACAGAAGGTGAAAATTTGTAGCAAGGAGGTTTTATATAGATGTTGGTTTAAGGTCAATATGAATCTAGGGAAGGTGGTTGATTTTTAAAACCTTGACGTGTATCAAGACAAAGAGGTAGTGATCCTTTTGGTCAGGTTCAAGTGATGAGTGTGAAGCAATGAGGAGGGCTTGTAGAATGACGATGCTTGTCTCTAATCCTGTGGTAGTGTCTAGGTTTAGGGGTGAAGAGGAACACATGTATATGTAGGAGGAGCAACTCCATTGTAGGTCATCTATAGGTCTATTGACAACCATCATAGGAGATGGTGAGGTCTTTCTTGCAGTAACTTGTAGAGCCAAGAAGATGGAGGAGATGGATGGAGTCATCCTTATGGTGGCAGAGGGTTTACATGTGAAGAAAGGAGGTAGAAGACCAAATTTCATGTTGAGAGTAGGCCTACGTCGCACCTGGGGTTTTGGTGACAAAGACATCCAATGTTGATGGAACATGGAAGAAGAAGAAGTAGCAATGGATATCTGTCATGTCCATAGGCACTAGGGAGAGGGCATCTTTGATAGGGTTTCAAAAGGTTGGTTACATGGAAGGGAAGAAGGAGAAGAGGAAGAAGAAGAAAGAAAGAAGATGAGATGAATAAAGGGAGGTAGAGAAGAATTGGTTCATGTAGTCGCAATCCATAGGGCAGTGGCACTTTGATCACATCAAAGAGTTGAGTGGGTTACATGATAAAAGGAACTCAATGTCATGTTCATGGAAATATATCACTTAACTAAGTATATAATATATAGGATTTTTATCTAAATAAATGAATAACTAAACATAGTTTGTTTGATTCAAAAAAAATTAGGTATAATAATTAAGGCATGGGGATTCCAATTTAACATTACTTTCAACCTTTGAATGTATTTAATATTTTCTTTTATTACTTTTTGGTATGTACTCAATTAATTCATATATATCTTTTTGACTCAATTTGATATATTGTTTCATATTCAACCTTCTTTCACCTAATTTTATTATTGAAATTTGTATTATTTCTAGTTTCTTCAACTACTACACAAAGGAAGCTTATATAGAGTCGGCTTATGAATAAGCTAACCAATTGTATATTTGTGTGATGAACCCTTAATTGAGGTTGATGAATTCATCTACCATAAAACTTCATATAAATAGGTCAACATTATCACATGGTGTCATTTAATTTTCAATAATCCTAATGTGTGCCAAATCAGGGAAGTGGTACATAATATCATATTAAGGGAAAATGCATGCATAAGCTAATATGTGGTTAACCCTATTATTGAGGTTGATTGATTCATCTACTTTAAACCTTCAAATAAAAGGTTATTCCTTATCACAAAATGTCATTTGATATTTAATAATTCTAATGTGTGCCAAATTAGGGAAGCAATACCTAATATCATATGAAGGGAAAAGGCATAATAAAAGGAAGGGGTAACTATAGGGTCAGGGTATGGTATGTTACAGATAGCTACATAATTACTCCACATGGTGTCATAAGCATTACTACATATCCAATTGTTCTTGATGCGTACTCTCAATCTAATGTAATCTTTAGTGCTTGGCATACAAATTCAAGAAACTAGGGTTACACTTAGAGTTCACACCTGAATCTATTCTATTTTGATATATTTTAATGTATGATTTGATTCATTGTCACTTGGTTTATGATTACCATGTTTATGGAAATGAATTCATGTGCTTCAATTTGAATGTTAATAAATCCTCATATTTGGAAAGTCTCCCCATTTATTGGAACTTTATGACTTCACCATGGGGTACACTTCAATCATGTGAGTGTTGATTGGGTCTTTTATTTTTGGTCTCAATATCACACACTAGTCTCATATATAACCGGCCTAAATCGCACGTCCAAAAAGAGTGGATTCAGAGTAGTCAGACTTTTAAAGAGATAACCCGACTCTCAGGCCCCCGCAACGATAAACGGGGTCAGATGTAGCAATCGGGGTCGAACATAGGGACAAGGTTGGCAGTGCTAAGCACGTAGAATCTAGCACTCGTATACTCTAGCCAAAGAGGGTATATAAAAGGTGTTCCCTGAGGAATGGTAGCACGCAGGCTAAAGTAGTTCAAAAAGAAACAAGAACTACAAGAACAAAAGAAAAAAAGAAATAAGATGAAATAAGAATATGGGAGGAAACCTAGGTTCGGGTTCACCTACTAAATCATCTCACCAACATGCAACATCGCCTCTCTCTCTCACATACTCTTACCAATATTACAAGCAACCATAAAAAACATCCATTCCACTCTCTCTCGAGATGAGGAAAGATCTTAGTCTAAGGGTATCCTCTCTCTCGAGATGACCACATGTAAACTTTGCAACATGACATATGGGTTTAAAGCCTTAGCATTCCAACACTCTCGTGCATTCATACTACTCCATGACATGGGTTAAAAGTGATATTACTCTCTCGAGATATCAACAATCAAACATCACAAGATGGTAGCTAAGCATACAAGTGAAGCATTAAAATAGGTGCATGGAGATAATCTTGATAATAATATGTGTATCCAAAAGAAAGAGACAAAATACATGTTGGGAGAGCCTTAGTGGCTACTCCCAACCCAAGTTAAGGTGTTAGCCGCTCATGTTTGTGGACAACATGACGGCGTTACAAAAAGATAGATCCATAAGATACCACAAAGGGGAGGGGAAGGGGTACAATAGGATGAAATGATAGATCTGAAAGAGAAGAAACGTGATACTACACACTACTTCTTCAGATCTGGATCTACCGCCTGGATGGCCTTCTCCTCTCAAAGAAGGGGCAAGTGTCCATCTTCTCTCTCCTCAGCTTCTGCCCCTAGAGATCCTAGACTGATGTATGGATGGCCAGAGACGAGTCTGGAATGCAACAACACTTTGTGGCCTCAGGATCTGATCTCTGATCTGATCTCTTAACAAGACCGATGGGTGCGCTATTTATAGACGCATTCCACTGACTTAGAACTACGGCCGCAGTTTTTCTGTTAAGTGAGGGAAAGACCGCGATCATGGTCTATGCCTTATTCCTCTCTGGTCACGGTCCAGCTTGGTCGCGGTCCTCCTATAACTGCAGTCACAATTCTTGTCACAGCCGTGGTCACGGTCTCTGAATAACTGTGGTCGCATTCTTGAGATTACCGCGGTCGCGGTGTGGAGATAATCGTGGTCACGGTCTCCTCTTATTGCCTGATGATCTAGGTCTCCAGGGTACTCTGGAACTGCAGTCGCGGTCTGGTGATAAGTGGACTGCAGTCGCAGTCCCCAAAACTACGACCTGAGTTGTGTATGTTCCTGAAAACATGTAAGTGAGGCTTTCGTCAAAAAGATAGAAAAACTAGGTAAAAAACTGACAAAAGTTATACTAAAAGAGGTGTAATATATATATAGAAAGTACATAAAGTAGAGTGTTATCAACTCCCCCAAACTTAGAATTAAGCCTATCCTCAGACTAAGTGTAGGTTTGAGAACTCAGAGAGAGAAAGCATGAGCAATTTTAAAAGACAACGTAATAACATGACTGAAATATCTCATTCTTGCATCGAGACTGTTGTGGTATGTACTCAAACCCTTAGGTCTCAATCTCCCCCCTTCAGCCAAAGTTGTATAACTTCATTTCTTGTCATAACCTTCCATTGTAGAAGGCTCCTCCTTCTCAACTTATCACCCCTCCCTTAGGTAATGATTGTACTAATACCAGATCTTTTTCGAAGGGTAGCTTTCACACCAATTCTTTATTTTTCAACTGACCCTATGTTGATGTGTTCGGGTAGGCTTAAGGCTTTTAGGTGTTTTCCTCTTCCCTTTGAACTCTTCACCCACAACTGTCATAAGAAGAGTGTTGCCCTTATTGGGCTTCTAACTTTAAGTCAGGTGGTTTTGTGAGATTCCATTCAGGATTGGAGGTGTGTAAGCTTGGCTTCAAGATTCCACTTATGAGCACGACATATCTGCATTCATGAGTGAAGCAATATACCGGCCATGCAGAAACTTTTGGCATCTTTTTAGGCATAGCTCTCATTTTTTTTTCTTTATTTATTTTTGGATTTTTACCTCTCCTTTCAGGCTTGGGTTTGGGGAATTTTACTTTGTCTTCTGGGTGGCCAAGCCTCTTTTAGATATTCTTCAAAGAGGGCAGCTTTTTCCCTTTCTACGGAGATAAGGATTTTATGATCAAAAGCATCAGGTGAGGGTGGTTTGTCAGGAGTATGACTAGGTGAAGTTCTCTAGTCTCTGAGGGTTTCATGAGTTAATTGTTACATTTACAATGTCTTATTGTAAGAATGAGGTATAGCAGTATTGCTATGACTGTTGTTTTACTCGTATATACTTGTATATGTTGCTCATATTCTTCTCTCTCAGAGGGTTGGAACACTACATTTAGAAAATTTAGCGAGAGAAAGCGAGCTTTTAAAAGGTTAGTTGTAACAAAATTTCAAAATTTCAAAATTTTTGACGGTGTATAAGGAGTTAAAGGGAAAGTGAATGAAAAAGGAAGTAAATGAAAAAGGAAGGTACAAGTACCTCTGTGGCCCATTTATGACTCCTCCCCCAAACGTATCCTGCACCCCATCCCGGGGTGTCAAAATTTGAGTAAGATGTATAAACGAGCCTTCTTTATTTGCTTATTTATTGGGGAATGCCCACTTGGACTCGAGGAACATGCTTGCGTAGATACCCCTTAGTGCATGATATTGCTGGTACTGCATGTTCTCCACCTTGAAGCCGATAGTGGCAATGGATACCATCCATGACAGACAGAAGAACCCACAGTCATTGGATAGGGGTACCTGCTGAGGGCTTCTGTGACAATATTGAGTTTTCTTAAAGTCCTTGCCTTTTGTCATAATGTACCCTTTACAGTGCTGCCTTATCATCTCGATGATTGCTTCGACACATGTATTGGTCTTTTCTTCTATAGGAGACTTTGTTGTTGTCATGTTGGTCTTTTTGTTGAGTGCAAAGGCTGCATCGAAGCTATTATACATAACTACAGTCCTTTTCAGAAGGTTGACATGCAGCAAAGTCCTGGGGTTGTCGTGAAGAATTAGCAAGAAGATATGCTCTGGCGTGGCCACTTCAAGTTGTCATTACAGCCATTCCATTTCTCCTATCTTATTATCTTTTAGGATGTCATCTACCAGTAGGAAGTATGCCATGTGTGAGTTTGGCATTGAGTCCCCTAATAATTCATGGTAGGCTGACATTGTGCTCACAAAAAGACACCCTCCAGTTTTCAATGTTTCGCAGAGGTTGTTTTTTAATACGCAGATGTCATCTCGTTGAAAGATGACATCTCCCGGTGAATCGTCTTCTTTCAGATAACTCATAATTACCGTCAGTTCTTCTATTGACAGGTTAAAGCAGCTCCATCTATCAAAGTTCTCGAAAGAAGGTGTGATTTCTCATGCCGGTCCATTTGGTCCATCGTTCCCCAGCTCTTCTTCTTCAACTTCTGCTTCTGTGGGCTGTTCATCTGTAGCTTGAACTTTAGGAGTTGCTACCACTGAAGACTGCTTTTGTTCTTCGATGGTTTGCTTCACAGTTTATTCAACCTCTACACTCTAGCCCACCTTCCAAGTTGTAGCTCTAGCTGGTTCAGACGGATCGACCCACATGGTTTTGAGTTGTTTCCTCCTGTCTACCTTTTTGGGAAGAGGAATGTCCATGTGAAGCATGTGGGGTATGGCGTATGCGAGCATCGCTGGATCATTGAAGAACTGGTGATCGTAGATGACTTCCATGACGTACACACCCTACAGTCCATGCAGGTCTTCCACATTCAGATTTTCCAGGGGGTGCCCTTGTTGATGGCTTCCATCATACACAGAACAATGAAGGTGCAATCCCCCAAACTAGTTTCTTCCTGGGGAACCCTTTTGTTGATGGAGAACAGCTTCTAAGACCCTTGAAATTTTATGTCTACCTCTTTGATAGCTCGTTGTAGGCGTATTGGAATCTTCAAGGCGTCCCTGGCGTCCTTGCCTTTGTATACAAGAAAAGTGCTATCCATCTCAGCTGCGCAGTAGTTGAGCATTGTCATCTTATGTTCATGTAAATCGACGACAATTAGTGCCCAATGTTTTGCATTCCTAATGGGTAGTACAACAGTTCTGGTCTCTTGCCTCCGGACCGCCGCTTTTAGCTCCGACACCTGTACCGCCATGTATTCTTCTTTATATAGCAGGCTGGCCATACATGTGGTCCCGTTGAAGATCGGATACGGATTGTCCGGGTGCAAGAACTCTTCCAGGAGGGTGGCGCAAAGTACCTTGAACATTCTTTTGTGTACTTGCGCCTTCTTTAGGAAAACCCTCCAGAAGTCATATCTAGATAGACGTTTACCCTTGTTGTACAGAATTTCTGACCCAGGTAGATTGTCATTGAGGACATATGCCAAGACATGGACATCTCTACAAGAGATGCGTGACGCAACTGTCATGTCCATGTCCTTCATCTTAGGGGTGAGCAGAATTTGGTCAATAATCGATTAATCGAACGATTAATTCCAAATGGTTAATTTTATTGGGGCAATTTGGTTAATTTGGTTAATTTGGTTAATTTATTTCGGTTAATCGGTTAAATGGTTAATTTGATGGTTAAAAATATTTTTGGTTTGGTTAACCGAATTAACCGAATAGTCAGAATTTATTCATAAATAATATCCTACATATGCTTATATACATATATAGTTGCACTTTTATTTCAAAATACTTCCCCATATATATAGTAATCAAGTTTTTACGAGCCATACAAAATTAAATTTACAACAATACTACTATATTATAACAATATTGTCCCAAATTCTATGACTATTTCAAATAATATTATTACACGAGTGTTATTTGGTTAACCAAATTAACCGACCGAATTAACCATTAACCGATTGGACAATAATCGAATTAACCGATTCAATTTGGTTAGGTTAATTGTTAAAATCTCAAACCACAAATTAATTGTTTAACTGAACCGAATTAATTGTAACCGACCGAATTAACTGAATACTCACCCCTACTTCATCTTACAGGGCAGAGGCGGAGCTGTTGTAGGTAACTCTATCCTAGCTTCAGCTTGTCTCTCCTTGGCGGGCTCATCTGTGAAGAAGGCTGCTAGCCCACCATCCTCATCCTTAGACGTTGCCTCTTGTGCCATAGGTGTCAAGGCTTCTTGTATCGTTGCCATAGCCCTTGCCACTTGTTCAACAACTTTATTAGTAGGTTGTACTGTGGTTGTTGGTCCAGCTTCCTCTGAGGAGGCTTCAGCAGCGGCGTTGTCCTTGATGTGACTCTCCTCAGAGGCCTGTCCCAACTTGGCTTCTGGCCATCATTTTCAGATTAGCCTCCATCTTCCCATCATAGATGTAGTCGTGGTGCTCTTCAAGAGGTTGGAAGAGGAGGAAATCATTACTTTCTTCAAGCCCAGCCCCAGCTCAGCAATCATCCTATATAGCTCTTCTGCTCCAGCTGAGTTGAGCTCTATGACTACCTCCTCCTGATGAGTAGCTGCAATCTGCTCTCTTAGAGTTGGAGAGTGTGCTGGAGGGGAGAGGTGATGTTATGTCTAATGTTTATCTTTATTGGTGGCTTCATCCATTACTTCCTCTGGGTCGCAGTTGAGGTCGAACCCCTTTGATTGTGTTGTGTGCTTCTCATTTTGGGAGCTTGACCTTTCCGTTGGTTGGGTCCCTTCTGGATCAGCAGCGAGAGATGCCTTCCTACTTGTGTTCCTGACTTTTGTTGTACTGACTCTTGTTATGCTGACTCTTGTGCCCGCCCCCCCCCCCCACGTTGTCGTCGTGGCCGGAGGGGCTGGCTAAAGAGCATGCCAGGCTGGCTGGGCGCTTTGTTCTCTTTTTCTCCTGCCAAGATTTGAGTTCTTCACGCTTCTGGTCGAGCTTTCGATGGTCTTCTTATATGCCCTGGTGCTCTTCTTCAAGGGCAACCATCGTCGCTTCGTAATCCCGACGTATTTCTTTGTTGTCAGTGCGAATGGCATGTCCCTCCTTCTGTAAGATTGTTATCTCCTCCTGCATCTTTTTCAGCATCCCCATCATCATCCACTGATTGCTTAAAACTTCTTAGATGAAATCTGGGAATGTTGTCATCATGTCATCCAACGCTTGTACCTACAATGTTAGGGATGATAAAGATGTAGAAATATTTTCATTTATAGTATTGGTTTGATGCATGTGTTCCCACATTGCATAAAACCTTGTACCCAGGGCACCCCCAAAAGATGGTGCTTGCCGTTGCTGCTGGTGCAGCTGCTGCTCCATGTGTGCTATCAACGAGCTTGGCACAGCTGGTTGTTTAGGTGGCGGAGGTGGGGGCATCTCTCCATATTGGCCCTTCTCTGCGTCCGCCTCCGGTACGGCCCGAGAGCCTTATCTTTCTATCTCCGCCTCTGGCATGTTGGTGGGTTGTGGGGCTTCTTCTGTAGCCTTGCCCTTCCCCGCCTCTTCCTGCACAGCTGTAGTTTCCTCTTGTGTCTTGGGAGAGGCGGGGTCTACAGCCTTTTCACCTAGAGGCTGTTCTGCGGCCATCTCTTTTTCAGCTGGCTTGATGGTGGCTTCAATCTTCTTTTTCTCCACCACCATTTTCTTTCTCGGCTCCTGGTTCTTCTTCTTTGTTTTTAGGGCTGGGGCACTGCTCTCCCTTGTTGTGGGTGTTGGATCTGCCGGTGTGTTGGCGTGTAGTGCCCCAGAGCTCATCTTCTCAATGTTGTCGAGAGTTGGTCGCAGCTTATGGGCATCGTAGAACGCCATCTCAGGGAGGGGGAGTGGTTTCTTTGATACTCTGAGCTTGAAATATGCCTTCTCCCCCTTTAGATCCAGGATTCCCATGCTGGCGAGGGACTTGATGTCGATGCTTTGTTGTCCCTCTATTTCTTCATATTTTTGAATTTCTCCTTCTTCCAGCAGGTAATCGGCGATCATTGTAATATGACCGCCCATACAGAAAGCAGAATTTTTTTCACGTCACTGCCTACTGCCGCCGATAGTCTTTTGATCAAAATTCTACCAATATTCACCGGTCGTTTATTGATCATGGACCATATGAGGAAAAGGTCCCTCTTGCTTATTATCCCGATCTCTGATCTAGCTTCTATGGTAAAGGCAGTGATCTTCTGCATTATTCTAATGAAGTAGGAGGTGATTTGGGAGGCTTTGGAGTTCTTAGCATTGTGCTTCTCAAGAAAGGCATAAGACAAGTATTATAGGTGATCAATCAATAACACATGTAGTTGGAATCATGAATGCCATTGTATAAGAATTAGACACACTAATAAATCGATTAAAAGAATTTTTTCAGCATTAAATCACAAGATGGACTACTTCCTTATGCCCAAGTAAAGTAACTACTTGCTCATGGCGGGATCATGTAGGAACAAAGCAGGTTCATAAATGGAATACATCACAATATGGTGAAGGACAATCCATATGCAAGGGAAAGAATAAAGATGACCAGGAAACCAATGACAACCTAAGTTTCAATACAAGAATGCTGACTACTAGACATATTCTATCCTTCTCCAGTCTTCTGGACAAGATGGAGTTCTTCAATCCATTCAGGAAGGCTCGAAGGATGGGATGTTGGTGAAGAAGATCTTATCATACTTCTCTTACCACATTCTGGTAGAGTGTCTCTCATCTTCCTCACCCTTTTTACACTTCTATCTTCTTTTTGATATGGCTTCAATGTTTACCTTGTACGAGGGTCAAGTCTATTTATTCGATGGTAATACATCAATTTCCCTTAATTCTACTGATAAACAATTACACACAATGTACTCAAATTTTACGGTGTGTACTTCATCAACCAGAGTGATGTTGTAGAAAATTTTGTAAGTAACACAATGTTACGCTGCATATTTTGTAGAATAGTAGATGGTGTTTAATCATCAACATGTCTTTAAAGGTACTTTCATACTATTTACTTTATGTAGATTTTTGTGTTGGGATCTGAGGAGGAACACAAGATGGAATCTTCTATTTCAGTAAAAATGTTCTCTGATCTTCATGACATTTGACGTATCTGGACCAGATATCACAGATCTGTTCTTACCCTAATCCCAATCACACTATCCAAAGGGTAGTGTTAAAGGGATTAGAGAGCCCGTCCCTGAGTGGCCTAAAAATCACACACAGATAATATGCAAAAATGAAATAACATTCTTCTTTATTAAAATGAACCAAAAGGTTTAGTACATATGGCCCGTAGGCAACATGGAAAGAGAAAAAGATAAGAAACTAGCCAACAACTACATCCCTTTTACAATTAGCTCCCATGTACAGTCCATAATTGATGTAACAGTCTTTATTGCAGTGGATAATTGAGTAGATGAATGTAAATCTCTAGTTCCTTGCATTACCTAAAATTGAGAAAATCAAGACACAATGTCAATGCAATTGCATGGTATGCTATATAAAAACAAGTAAAGAAATTTATAAGAAAACTAGTATGCTTGGCATGACTTATATTTCAAAATCATATCGAACGATCTTCCAAAAACCAAAATGTTGTTCAACAAGAATTTTATTATGAATTTCCCATTATGCTGTAATCAAGAAGCATGCTTATATTAGTTTATGTGACTCTATTACCCCAACGCGATGGGGAGGTCACCAAGCTCCTTCTCACCAAGGAGATAGGAGGTCAATGTACAAAAACCCCACCCTTAAATCAAGGGGGGTTTTGCTTATATTCAATATCAACATCATTATCAACATCAATATACGGGTAGTCATAATATTGCAATTTAGGGTTTCATGTTTCTCAAAATATAGTATAAAAGAAAAATAGAAGACTACTCATAGGGAACAATAGTTCATCCAAATAAATAGCCAAGCATAAGTCAAGAGATACCTAAAAGTATCATCATTACAATCAAGGAGGAGTTGTATAATAACGTACCTTTCTAAAAGAGTATTTGGAGTATAGATCCCAAGAAAGAGTAGATCAACCCCTTGAGTCAGATCCTAGATCAAAATATTGGATCCAGGGTCAAGATCATATTTTTAAAAAAGATCATGCTTCACAATTCAAGATTAGGGTTACATTTTCCTATTTCTACCTTAGGGTTAGGTCATCAACAATATTTCCCAAAATCCAACAATTATTCAAGTATCAAACATGTTTCATGAATGGATGACCTACCTAAGTATATCTAGGAACATATGCTATCCCTAATTATTATTATCATCATTCAAATCTCTAGATTATTTCCAATATGAAGATAGTATCATTAGACTCAAGGAGATTCAAGGCCAAATATATGATTAAGAGGGCTTTCCAGATTAAAGTTAATCATCATCATATCAAGAGTAAATCTTATTTCCAGGTATATAATTCATATTTTAGGGCAATGAGTTAAGAAGTTTAGATCTAACCCTTATTCTATCAAAATCAATTTGGTGTCTCAAAATGATCATTAGAATCAGGAAAAAGGGGTCTCTCAAAGATTAGTCATCATGGTTGAATCATTAGACAAATTAAATACGTAAAGGAACAATATTTAGGGATATCAGTGATAAAATAAAGAATTAAGCTTCAAAAGTATTTTTAAAAGGTCTATTGGATTTTTCTGATCAAGTTTGACTATTTGTTTGTCACTTTTGGAGTTCGGATGCATTTTCTATGATTAAAAGGAGATCTAGACATATACATGAATATTTGAGCAGAGGGGATGCAATTACCCAAAAAGAAAGGCCGAGAAAAAAGACGGTCGTTGGATTCTTCAGTCTATCTTGATCAGATCCCGATCCTGTGGCAGGGAGGTTGCCCATTGCTGATCACTTGTGTAAGACTGAAGGAGCAGGGGGGGCGTGAGGACCGTTGATCCCGATTTGGATCAACGTGGACCCAGATCTTAGGGTTGCTATTGATCGTCCCAAACAACAACACTCTCCCATGAGCAGTCTTGCTCCATGGTGGTGCACAGATCGGAGAAATAAGGGGAACATAGGTGAGGGAGAGATAGGGGGAGGTGAGGTGCCGACTGGGGTCTAAGGGCCTCACTGAAGGTATAGCTTAGGTTTTTTATAGCCCAAGAGGTTAGGGTTAGGGTTATCGGGGGAAGATGTTCCCATGGTGGCATCCGAGAGAGGCAGCTCTCATTTTCCCTTGACACGTAGGGATTTGAGGGGGAAAAAGAGTATGTTCACATCTGGATTGGCACGGAACACATCCTGGTTCGTTCAATTTTCAAAATGGTCAAGATAGGAGTGAAATCGGGTCTCGACCCCTCCCTCTAGTCTCCTCCGCTGATTGCGAGAGGTAGGGGACGACCATGAGACCATCTGATTAGGGCCCCAATCTGTGGGTGCCTGATCCAAGGGTCAGGGATCGCCCCCGCCCGCCTCACAGGATCGCAGGCCCATAAAAGGGCGAGAATAAAAGAAAAACAAGAGGAATCTCATGATTAAACTTCAGAAAATCATAGAAATTAGTAGGAGTGTCCAATTTGAGTGAAATTTGGACCATAGCTTCACAAAATTGTGTAGAATATATAGCAAAAATTTGAGGACAAGATAATGAATTTTGAGGAACTAATTTATATCTTTGAGTAAAGTGATCATTAAACCTATTTAAAAGATTATAAAGTGTAAACAAGTCCCATTGGTCACCAAATTTTGTAATTGAGTCTCAAAATTAATTATGTAGCTAAGAAAAATAGATTGGGACTAAAAGTGAACATAAGGAGGTCAAAATTGGAAATTGGACAATATGAGTAAAAACTCACTTTATCACATCCTCCCCTCCTTATTAGGAATTTTGTCCTCAAAATTCAGGCATCCTTGAAAAGGTCAGGAAATCATTCCTCCATGTATGACTTTAACTCCCAAGTAGCATCATCACTATCATGGTGCTTCCACAACACTTTAACCATCTCGATCTTCTTGTTTCTGAGCTCCTTGGTGCAAGTATCAAGTATATTGACTGGAGCTTCTTGGTATACAAGGGTGTCCTTTAATTCAATTGGTTCATGATTGAGGATATGGCTAGGGTCTTTGACATACCGCTTCAGGTTCAACATATGAAAGAAATTGTGCATCATGTTATATTGTGGAGGTAAAGCCAACATGTAGGCACATTCCCCAATACGATCCAAAATTTCAAATGGACCCACATATCTAGGCCTAAGTTTTCCTTTATTCTTTGCAATGGCTCGAATCGGTCGAATCTTCAGGAAAACATGATCACCTACTAAGAACTGAGTGTCAGTCCTATGTGCATCAACATAAGACTTCTGATGATCTTATGCCCTTTTTAACCTTTGCTTGATTAGGCTGACATTGTCAGAATAGAGTTGTAGTTCCTCAGATTTCAGAATTCATCTTTTGCCTACTTCATCCCAGTAAAGTGGAGATCTACACGGTCTTCCATACAAAGCTTCATAGGGAGGAATGCCTATACTGGACTGGTAGCTATTGTTGTAGGCAAATTCAACAAGAGGAAGGTAGTGGTCCCAAGAACCACCCCAATCAAGGACGCATGATCTCAGCAAGTCTTCTAGAACTTGGATTGTCCTCTCAGACTGTCCATCAGTTTGTGGGTGATAAGCAGTACTAAAATTCAGCTGAGTTCCCAATTCTTCTTGTACCTGCTGCCACAAGTGAGAATTGAACTTTGCATCACGATCTGATACTATAGATATGGGAATTCCATGCAGCCTGACTATCTCCCGAATGTAAAGTTCTGCTAACTCAGGAACCTTGGTCGTTGTCTTGATCGGAATAAAATGGGCTGATTTAGTCATACGATCAACTACAACCCAAATGGCATCACTCCCTTTCCTGGTCCTAGGTAGACCCATCACAAAATCCATGGTGATGTTTTCCCATTTCCACTCAGGGATAGGCAGGGGTTGTAGAAGACCTCCTGGACGTTGATGTTCAGTCTTGATCTGTTGGCAGGTCAGACACTTGGAGATGAAAGTAGCAATGTCAGTCTTCATATTCCTCCACTAGAAGTGCCTTTGTAGATCCTTGTACATTTTAGTCGATCCAGGATGCACAGTATATTGACCCGTGAGCTTCTTGTAACACCTTTTCTATCATGACTGAATCTTCTGGGACCCATATGTGTTGTTTGTATCGGATTCCACCATCCATACCGACTGTCATATGAGTTTGGGGCTTCTCTAATAGCTTAGTCATTTCATCAAGGCTCTTGCTATTCTTTTGGGATGATAGGATCTCGGACTAGAGGCCCGGTTTTACATGGACATTGGCCAATCTAAGAACGTTGCCCATATGCCTCGGGGCCCATGGTGACATGACTTCCATGTTCCTCCATTCAGTAGTAAAGATAGCAGCACATTTAGCCTGCTTCCTACTGAGTACATCAGCCACCACATTTTCCTTACTGGGGTGGTAGGCAATGGTGAAGTCATAGTCTTTAAGGTACTCGAGCCAACACCTCTGTCTGAGATTGAGATCCTTCTGTGTCAGGATGTATTTCAGACTCTTGTGGTCGGTGAGGATGTCGAAGGTGGCACCATACAAGTAGTGTCTCCATATCTTCAAAGCATATATGATGGAGGCAAGCTCAAGGTCATGGTTTGGGTAGTTGACCTCATTTGGCTTCAATTGTCGAGAGGCATAAGCAACTACCTTTGTTACGACCCCATTTGAGCTTAACTGGTAAACTAGGGTTTACCTAGACAATTGCAAAGATTAATTGGAATAATCATTCTTGAAATCTAATTAATGACGACAACACAATTAGAATGTTTTAACTATGATAAGAAGTCTAAGTGTTCGTTTGTCTTGAGAATTAGGGTTTGAGAAGCATAAACCCTAATCGGCCCAAAATAGGGTTTTGATGATACATGAATACATAATTTGATAAGTAGAATGTCTCACTAAATGATTTTTAGTATTTTTATGTGTAACTCTGATTTACTTCAAATTTGTATATGATTTGGATATATAAAATGTGAACAACATTGGAAAATATCAAAAATTTTGAAGAATGTTCTGACCTGTTTATCGGTCGAGTTTCAAACTCGACCGATCATATTTCCAGATTTATATAGTAGTGTGGTAATTGAATTTTATCTTTTTATTGGTATATCCAATTGATCTCAAATTCTAACTGTGCTTGAATAATACAGTCTTAGACACTCTGTTAAATTGGCATAATTTTTGGATGACTTTTGATCTCTACAGTGAGGGTGTCGGTCGAGTTCTGTGCAGGGCAAACTCGACCGAATCTGCTGCAGACTGCAATATAGCAGTGCACTATTTGATTTTTAATTATTTATTGGTAACTAGAAATGATCTCAAATTTTTACTGCAGGTCTGAAACTTCATTAGGTATAACTTATAAAATTGTCAGAATTTTTGGAGCTTCTGTTAGCTATACAGTAGGCGAATTAAAGAAACTATTGTGAAACTGAATATTCAGCCAATATATTTAAAGTTGAGTGTTGGGTCAATATGCAATTGACCCAAGCAGCTCAAATTGACTTATATGATCGACCACACACACACACAGCTCTCATTCTTCGTCATCCATCCCAGAGAAATGAAAATCTAGAGAGAGAGGGAGAGTTAGGGCTTGAGTGGAGAAAGAGGAGGAATTGCTGACCTAGGGTTTTGCGGTCCGAGGAATGGTGAAATCAAGTAAGTTTGGATCTTTTGCATAGACTTTTATGGTGAATCTTCTCTCTCATGTCAAGATTCCGTCCATGCTCTGATTTGATCCAAGATGATGTCGAAATTCCCTCTTTTCTCACCCTTTCTTCATAATCCCTCATTTTCAAGGTTTCCTAGTTGAATGGAAGAAGAATTGGGAGATTTGCTAGGGATTTGATATGAGTTCGAGATCCCCTGAGTTGAGCTGCAGTTTTGAGGTGTTTTCACACCTTAGGGTGAGTGGGTTCTTCCTTTAAACAATATAATGCACGAAATTTGATCATAGCATCCAAATCCCTAATTGCTTGGTATGTGATTCTAAACCCTGAAATATCCGTTTAATTTAAGTTGTTGCAAATTGATATGATATGGATTTCTTCTATGTTTGAATGACTCTTTGATGGTAGATCCACATCAGAAACGTATACAACACATCCTAGAAAGAATGCTTTTCAGATTTATACCATATGATGTAATTAGGGTTTAACCTAATTGAGATATCTCTAGAGTTTCAACCTTATTGAAAAGGACTAGTAATCTTATAAGTGGTTAGGATGTACCTCATGGATTACCTTATTTGAATTTTATCCTTGGTGCATGATATCTCAGTGAATAGCATGGAAACCTAAATTTAGTTCAATTTCCATGGTTTCATACATATATCGATTGTATATGATTTGTTGAAAACAATATTTATTTAGTGAATGCTTATATCTTATGAAATCCTTATGAGAACCATGTGACAAGTGAATGAGGTAAATGATAAGGTGAATGAGGCAAATGAAACCCTAAGAGTAGGGTATTGGCATGTGATGAATGAATAAGGCAAATGATACCCTAAGGATAGGGTGTTCAATGAATCATGTTATGGTGACATGAAAGATCTCGATATGAGATGTGGTGATACTTAACTGTTGAATTGTATGTTTCTAGTGCATTTAACTTTATATGCTTGTTCTCTCTGAGTTGATATCTACATACTGCAGGGCTTCTTATATTTCAATACATATCTCGTAAATTGCAGGTGATGAGATATGACATGCCCTAGAAAGGGATGTTACTGAGACATGGTATATGTTGAATACATGAGCTATGATGTTTTATATGATATGATATGGCAGGCCGTGTGACCCTTGTGAGAAATGTTAAATGAGTTATGATTTCTGTCTAAAATGTACCCATAATGTTAATGTTAGACTTAGGTGCCCTAACACCGTAGAACCCCTTTGAGAGGTCTGCACCAGGGGGTGAAACTCATGTTGCAACATTAACCGTGCGGAGTCATGGTGGCACAAGGACAGAGAGGCAGTGTTCAACAATAATCTGTGCGTGTGTCACGGTGGCACTGGAGTAAATAGGGGTTATTCAACATTAATCCGTGCTTGTGTCACGGTGGTAACCCGGTAAGACTCTCCGCCTGTGTGCTCAGGTTAGAGGAGGAGTCTAGAGTTCACTCTTTTGAGAGTGTAGTGAGGCCTTGTGAGCCTGAGAGTCCTGCAGCAGACCAGGGCTGGCAGTCAGACTTAGCATTTCCCGGGTGTGTCGCTAAGTCTTGTACGGTGGGATCGTAGTTCGCTATAGATCTTTATATGCAGAGTACACTGCATATGATTAGGGCATAATAATATTATAAATATGTAATCATATAGGTTCACAGAGTTCCTTATGAATGAATGAGCTAAGGAAGACTAGAGCATAGTCTTCTAGTAGTTATTCTTTGGATGCAATATTTACATTCTTTGTTATTTCAATTATATTGTTTTAGAACTGCTCAGTGTAGTATTTATTATTGATAAATTTCATAACGTTTATTCAAAGTTATATCTGTAATCACATTAGTGCCTTAGACTGTTTCCTTGAAGTACTCATTCACTGAGCGAGTAGGCTCACCCCTCTACTCAAACATTTTAGGGTTAACCGCGTGGACTTGAAGATGGTCAGAGCATCAGTGTAGGTCTGCTACAAGAGTTAAGTACAAGATTAGTTGAGTCAGTCGGTCCTTGTCACTCTAGGTCCTCAGTAAGAGGTAAGAGAGAGAGTTGTAATTACGATGTGTAATATTATTCCTCTTTTGATATGTATGCTAATTAGCAAGTTTTATGTGCATAAGGTGTGAGAGACATCATGAATGTTTATACATGTATCTTTACTATTGAAGTCTGATTAGTAAAAGAAATGTTCAGATTCCTTTGTTAAGATGTTATGTGGTTCAATGCGGGGAAACAAGAGTTTTAAAGAAAAGCTAAAAAGTTAAGGGTGTTCTTTGTGTTACATATAAGTCCTATCTTATGCCCTAATCTCATGATTTGAGGAAATTGTGAGATCGGGGTGTAACAGCTTGGTATCAGAGCTTAGGGTGAGTTGTCAAGGACCATTAAGTTAGTAAGTTAGAGTCCTATGTGTGGCAGATAGGAGATGTTTGATGTTAGCTTTGGGGATTTGAGTATTTGGATATCCTGGCCCGATATCTGAGTACTTGGATCAACCAGTACAAGCTACTCTGTCTATTCTCTCACGTATACCCTGGCCAGGTATACAGTGGAAGAATGGGCTAGAGAGGAAACCTAGAGATGTTAGGGTTAGAAAACAAGAAAGGAAACAAGAATTTAGAGCATAAATGTAAAAGGAGATAGAACTTACATTTCATGATGTTGTTTTTGTTGGAAATGTATGGAAATGCTCTTATATGTTTGAATTGAAATATTCAATACTTTGAAATATGGGTCTTTAATATCTGTTGTACACTATGTAGTTGTAGCATTTATCGATTTCATTCTTTGTAACAAGTAGACTAGAATTGACCTTTGAATGAGCTTTTGTTAGTGGATAAGTTTTCTTCCACACTTCTGAGATGAATAGGAGTTGAGTAATCCTTTGTAGTTCTTGGCTTCAGGACTTCAGGTTTGGCCTGGTCCGGCTGGTAGGATGCGTTACTAGGATCTAATGAATCCTATCAATAGTATAATAAGAATAGAATTTGAATAATTAGACCCACATCAGAGTAAGAATGTACATACAGTAAGATGTTGAAACATATGGGCAAGATCAGAACAAATAAGAATCAGTTGAAACTGGTATCTGAGGTTCAATTTTGGGGCCTCATATGAGAAACCCTTAATTGGGAATAATAGAACATGATATGAAGTTCATAATCAGTTTATTGATTAATATTATATGAGCTATACATATGAAATATGGAAAAGATATGTGAAATGTATGTATGGTTCTAGATTACAAGAATCGATCATGAAGAATGGATCATATAATTGAGTATAATGCTTTTATGAACTCTAAAGCAAAGGCTGAGTAGAAGAATAGAGTTGAGCATTCAATAGGTCCATAGAAGTAAAGAGTCTTCAAAAGAGTAAAAGTAAAGAGAATTGTATGAACGTGTAATTCATAAGACTAGAACAACAAACTAGTTTCTAAGTAAAGAACATAGGTGCAGTTTAACGAATGAATAAGTCATACAAAGGTAGACTGTATTCAGGAGAGAAAAACTTGATTGAAAGAGAAACTATGTTTGACCCATGCATGATCCACTTGATTTAAAAATGAAGAATATGTAATGTATTCAACATGAGGAAAAACTAATAGTAGGACTATTAATTTAGAACGTTAACTTCACAATAGTATAAAGATAAAGGAGGAAATATGTACAACATGGTATACATGACCATACATATGAATAAGCAACATGGTCATAAGAGAAAAATTTAGAATTAAAGATGACGGGTTAAAGAGTAGTATATGGTAAGAGGACTATGAAACGTAAGATAGGGTTTGAAATATGATGGAGAAGTTATAAAATAAAGAGGTTGTGAGATTCAAGCAAGTGCTAATTAATCAAATATCTCTGTTGATAACTAAGTAAATCTACATACGGGAATGTATTAAGGGAATGTTTGAATACAAGTATTCCAAGTCTTAAAATCATCTTCTCTTTCATATATTCCTTAATGAGAGTAAGGTGGGAATGAAATGATAAGAGAAAATGAATCATGTACGGTGCATAACTACCTTGGTGGGGTCATCTAGTGAATGTAATAGTGACATACAATATGATGAAGTGCGATAAGAAATAAATTCTTGTGTGATAGCAAGAATGATGAATAAGCTATTCCTATCTTAAATACTTCAATGTTAATGATGTTTATTGTATATAATCATATGAAAAGGATAGGTAGCAAAAAGTAAAGAAGTAATGAATGAGCAGAGAGATATGGGAAAACACTAGCTTTGCGTAATATGTGAATTTGTTTTTACATGTATGATTTGTTGAAGGCATATTAAGGTATGAAAGTTGGTTCTACATATCATTTCAGGGTATTTGTGTAAGCTATATGTTAAATTAAAGGCGTATGATAGTTGTAGTAATTCATACCTGATATGCATCTTACTATTGTGTATTTGTGATATGGTGATACGGTTTGGATGATGTCAGAACACATGGAGGGATATCCTGAATAAGGTAGTCATACTTATTCACTCATATTAATAGAAAGGGATGATAATCAGATTGTCTGGACAAATAACCCTAATGAGGTGTAGCTTGTTATACCTAGCTCTAATATAACTGAGTGATGGTAATTGAGTATGATTAATGCTTGAATGACTGATACAATTGTGGATTTCTTTATTACTGTGGTTGAAACCCTAAAATGATATAATACGACGGTTACACTTTGAATTGTGTGTGGGCCCATAACCCACAGGTCCTAGGATCGAAACAAGATAGTATGGAATGAGGTGGTAATGCTTCACCTCATGCATCCATGACCCAATGGGGATGCCAAGAGTAGTATTGTGCAATTGATTGTTGAATCTAGTCTTTTAATTCAAGACTGTTTTGCTATCTGAGTAGCACGTTATTAAAGTTTAAAACAGCATGGTGAACTCGCTTTTGTCACTTAAAGGTGATACAGAACAATAGAACTTTCTGAGCCACATAAGTTGAGATAGTTGTATCAGAGTATCAGAGTTGCGCAGCGAAAGCGTGGTGGTTTATCTTTGCATTCTATGTTTGACTGTGGCATAAAGAATTTTCTTGATATCATTGAGAACTATTTGAAATATGTTGTGATTTAGTAAAGAATTAAAAGATCTAATGTTGAAAACTACATTCAGGTATGAAATACAAGAATATACTGACATGGAAGGCTTTAGAAGCTTAAAATAACCTTGAATGTATCTTTCTTGTGAGTTTATGTTTCGAGGACGAAACATTCTAAGGGGGGAAGAGTTGTTACGACCCCATTTGAGCTTAACTGGTAAACTAGGGTTTACCTAGACAATTGCAAAGATTAATTGGAATAATCATTCTTGAAATCTAATTAATGACGACAACACAATTAGAATGTTTTAACTATGATAATAAGTCTAAGTGTTCGTTTGTCTTGAGAATTAGGGTTTGAGAAGCATAAACCCTAATCGGCCCAAAATAGGGTTTTGATGATACATGAATACAGAATTTGATAAGTAGAATGTCTCACTAAATGATTTTTAGTATTTTATGTGTAACTCTTATTTACTTCAAATTTGGATATGATTTGGATATATAAAATGTGAACAACATTGGAAAATATCAGAATTTTTGAAGAATGTTCTGACCTGTTTATCGGTCGAGTTTCAAACTCGACCGATCATATTTCCAGATTTATATAGTAGTGTGGTAATTGAATTTTATCTTTTTATTGGTATATCCAATTGATCTCAGATTTTAACTGTGCTTGAATAATACAGTTTTAGACACTCTGTTAAATTGGAATAATTTTTGGATGACTTTTGATCTCTACAATGAGGGTGTCGGTCGAGTTCTGTGCAGGGCAAACTCGACCGAATCTGCTGCAGACTGCAATATAGCAGTGCACTGTTTGATTTTTAATTATTTATTGGTAACTAGAAATGATCTCAAATTTTTACTGGAGGTCTGAAACTTCATTAGGTATAACTTATAAAATTGCCAGAATTGTTGGAGCTTCTGTTAGCTATACAGTAGGCGAATTACAGAAACTATTGTGAAACTGAATATTCAACCAATATAATTAAAGTTGAGTGTTGGGTCAATACGCAATTGACCCAAGCAGCTCAAATTAACTTATATGATCGACCACACACACACACAGCTCTCATTCTTTGTCATCCATCCCAGAGAAACGAAAATCTAGAGAGAGAGGGAGAGTTAGGGCTTGAGTGGAGAAAGAGGAGGAATTGCTGACCTAGGGTTTTGCGGTCCGAGGAATGGTGAAATCAAGTAAGTTTGGATCTTTTGCATAGACTTTTATGGTGAATCTTCTCTCTCATGTCAAGATTCCGTCCATGCTCTGATTTGATCCAAGATGATGTCGAAATTCCCTCTTTTCTCACCCTTTCTTCATAATCCCTCATTTTCAAGGTTTCCTAGTTGAATGGAAGAAGAATTGGGAGATTTGCTAGGGATTTGATATGAGTTCGAGATCCCCTGAGTTGAGCTGCAGTTTTGAGGTGTTTTCACACCTTAGGGTGAGTGGTTTCTTCCTTTAAACAGTATAATGCACGAAATTTGATTATAGCATCCAAATCCCTAATTGCTTGGTATGTGATTCTAAACCCTGAAATGTCCGTTTAATTTAAGTTGTTGCAAATTGATATGATATGGATTCCTTCTCTGTTTGAATGACTCTTTGATGGTAGATCCACATCAGAAACGTATACAACACATCCTAGAAAGAATGCTTTTCAGATTTATACCATATGATGTAATTAGGGTTTAACCTAATTGAGATATCTCTAGAGTTTCAACCTTATTGAAAAGGACTAGTAATCTTATAAGTGGTTAGGATGTACCTCATGGATTACCTTATTTGAATTTTATCCTAGGTGCATGATATCTCAGTGAATAGCATGGAAACCTAAATTTAGTTCAATTTCTATGGTTTCATACATATATCGATTGTATATGATTTGTTGAAAACAATCTTTATTTAGTGAATGCTTATATCTTATGAAATCCTTATGAGAACCATGTGACAAGTGAATGAGGTAAATGATAAGGTGAATGAGGCGAATGAAACCCTAAGAGTAGGGTATTGGCATGTGATGAATGAATAAGGCAAATGAAACCCTAAGGATAGGGTGTTCAATGAATCATGTTATGGTGACATGAAAGATCTCGATATGAGATGTGGTGATACTTAACTGTTGAATTGTATGTTTCTAGTGCATTTAACTTTATATTCTTGTTCTCTCTGAGTTGATATCTACATACTGCAGGGCTTCTTATATTTCAATACATATCTCATAAATTGCAGGTGATGAGATATGACATGCCCTAGAAAGGGATGTTACTGAGACATGGTATATGTTGAATACATGAGCTATGATGTTTTATATGATATGATATGGCAGGCCGTGTGAGCCTTGTGAGAAATGTTAAATGAGTTATGATTTCTGTCTAAAATGTACCCATAATGTTAATGTTAGACTTAGGTGTCCTAACACCGTAGAACCCCTTTGAGAGGTCTGCACCAGGGGGGTGAAACTCGTGTTGCAACATTAACCGTGCGGAGTCATGGTGGCACGAGGACAGAGAGGCAGTGTTCAACAATAATCCGTGCGTGTGTCACGGTGGCACTGGAGTAAATAGGGGTTATTCAACATTAATCCGTGCTTGTGTCACGGTGGTAACCCGGTAAGACTCTACGCCTGTGTGCTCAGGTTAGAGGAGGAGTCTAGAGTTCACTCTTTTGAGAGTGTAGTGAGGCCTTGTGAGCCTGAGAGTCCTGCAGCAGACCAGGGCTGGCAGTCAGAATTAGCATTTCCCGGGTGTGTCGCTAAGTCTTGTACGGTGGGATCGTAGTTCGCTACAGATCTTTATATGCAGAGTACACTGCATATGATTAGGGCATAATAATATTATAAATATGTAATCATATAGGTTCACAGAGTTCCTTATGAATGAATGAGCTAAGGAAGACTAGAGCATAGTCTTCTAGTAGTTATTCTTTGGATGCAATATTTACATTCTTTGTTATTTCAATTATATTGTTTTAGAACTGCTCAGTGTAGTATTTATTGTTGATAAATTTCATAACGTTTATTCAAAGTTATATCTGTAATCACATTAGTGCCTTAGACTGTTTCCTTGAAGTACTCATTCACTGAGCGAGTAGGCTCACCCCTCTACTCAAACATTTTAGGGTTAACCGCGTGGACTTGAAGATGGTCAGAGCATCTGTGTAGATCTGCTACAAGAGTTAAGTACAAGATTAGTTGAGTCAGTCGGTCCTTGTCACTCTAGGTCCTCAGTAAGAGGTAAGAGAGAGAGTTGTAATTACGATGTGTAATATTATTCCTCTTTTGATATGTATGCTAATTAGCAAGTTTTATGTGCATAAGGTGTGAGAGACATCATGAATGTTTATACATGTATCTTTACTATTGAAGTCTGATTAGTAAAAGAAATGTTCAGATTCCTTTGTTAAGATGTTATGTGGTTCAATGCGGGGAAACAAGAGTTTTATAGAAAAGCTAAAAAGTTAAGGGTGTTCTTTGTGTTACATATAAGTCCTATCTTATGCCCTAATCTCATGATTTGAGGAAATTGTGAGATCGGGGTGTAACAGCTTGGTATCACAGCTTAGGGTGAGTTGTCAAGGACCATTAAGTTAGTAAGTTAGAGTCCTATGTGTGGCAGATAGGAGATGTTTGATGTTAGCTTTGGGGATTTGAGTATTTGGATATCCTGGCCCGATATCTGAGTACTTGGATCAACCAGTACAAGCTACTCTGTCTATTCTCTCACGTATACCCTGGCCAGGTATACAGTGGAAGAATGGGCTAGAGAGGAAACCTAGAGATGTTAGGGTTAGAAAACAAGAAAGGAAACAAGAATTTAGAGCATAAATGTAAAAGGAGATAGAACTTACATTTCATGATGTTGTTTTTGTTGGAAATGTATGGAAATGCTCTTATATGTTTGAATTGAAATATTCAATACTTTGAAATATGGGTCTTTAATATCTGTTGTACACTATGTAGTTGTAGCATTTATTGATTTCATTCTTTGTAACAAGTAGACTAGAATTGACCTTTGAATGAGCTTTTGTTAGTGGATAAGTTTTCTTCCACACTTCTGAGATGAATAGGAGTTGAGTAATCCTTTGTAGTTCTTGGCTTCAGGACTTCAGGTTTGGCCTGGTCCGGCTGGCAGGATGCGTTACTAGGATCTAATGAATCCTATCAATAGTATAATAAGAATAGAATTTGAATAATTAGACCCACATCAGAGTAAGAATGTACATACAGTAAGATATTGAAACATATGGGCAAGATCAGAACAAATAAGAATCAGTTGAAACTGGTATCTGAGGTTCAATTTTGGGGCCTCATATGAGAAACCCTTAATTGGGAATAATAGAACATGATATGAAGTTCATAATCAGTTTATTGATTAATATTATATGAGCTATACATATGTGAAATGTATGTATGGTTCTAGATTACAAGAATCGATCATGAAGAATGGATCATATAATTGAGTATAATGCTTTTATGAACTCTAAAGCAAAGGCTGAGTAGAAGAATAGAGTTGAGCATTCAATAGGTCCATAGAAGTAAAGAGTCTTCAAAAGAGTAAAAGTAAAGAGAATTGTATGAACGTGTAATTCATAAGACTAGAACAACAAACTAGTTTCTAAGTAAAGAACATAGGTGCAGTTTAACGAATGAATAAGTCATACAAAGATAGACTGTATTCAGGAGAGAAAAACTTGATTGAAAGAGAAACTATGTTTGACCCATGCATGATCCACTTGATTTAAAAATGAAGAATATGTAATGTATTCAACATGAGGAAAAACTAATAGTAGGACTATTAATTTAGAACGTTAACTTCACAATAGTATAAAGTTAAAGGAGGAAATATGTGCAACATGGTATACATGACCATACATATGAATAAGCAACATGGTCATAAGAGAAAAATTTAGAATTAAAGATGACGGGTTAAAGAGTAGTATATGGTAAGAGGACTATGAAACGTAAGATAGGGTTTGAAATATGATGGAGAAGTTATAAAATAAAGAGGTTGTGAGATTCAAGCAAGTGCTAATTAATCAAATATCTCTGTTGATAACTAAGTAAATCTACATATGAGAATGTATTAAGGGAATGTTTGAATACAAGTATTCCAAGTCTTAAAATCATCTTCTCTTTCATATATTCCTTAATGAGAGTAAGGTGGGAATGAAATGATAAGAGAAAATGAATCATGTACGGTGCATAACTACCTTGGTGGGGTCATCTAGTGAATGTAATAGTGACATACAATATGATGAAGTGCGATAAGAAATAAATTCTTGTGTGATAGCAAGAATGATGAATAAGCTATTCCTATCTTAAATACTTCAATGTTAATGATGTTTATTGTATATAATCATATGAAAAGGATAGGTAGCAAAAAGTAAAGAAGTAATGAATGAGCAGAGAGATATGGGAAAACACTAGCTTTGCGTAATATGTGAATTTGTTTTTACATGTATGATTTGTTGAAGGCATATTAAGGTATGAAAGTTGGTTCTACATATCATTTCAGGGTATTTGTGTAAGCTATATGTTAAATTAAAGGCGTATGATAGTTGTAGTAATTCATACCTGATATGCATATTACTATTGTGTATTTGTGATATGGTGATACGGTTTGGATGATGTCAGAACACATGGAGGGATATCCTGAATAAGGTAGTCATACTTATTCACTCATATTAATAGAAAGGGATGATAATCAGATTGTCTGGACAAATAACCCTAATGAGGTGTAGCTTGTTATACCTAGCTCTAATATAACTGAGTGATGGTAATTGAGTATGATTAATGCTTGAATGACTGATACAATTGTGGATTTCTTTATTACTGTGGTTGAAACCCTAAAATGATATAATACGACGGTTACACTTTGAATTGTGTGTGGGCCCATAATCCACATGTCCCAAGATCGAAACAGGATAGTATGGAATGAGGTGGTAATGCTTCACCTCATGCATCCATGACCCAATGGGGATGCCAAGAGTAGTATTGTGCAATTGATTGTTGAATCTAGTCTTTTAATTCAAGACTGTTTTGCTATCTGAGTAGCACGTTATTAAAGTTTAAAACAACATGGTGAACTCACTTTTGTCACTTAAAGGTGATACAGAACAATAGAACTTTCTGAGCCGCATAAGTTGAGATAGTTGTATCAGAGTATCAGAGTTGCGCAACGAAAGCGTGGTGGTTTATCTTTACATTCTATGTTTGACTGTGGCATAAAGAATTTGCTTGATATCATTGAGAACTATTTGAAATATGTTGTGATTTAGTAAAGAATTAAAAGATCTAATGTTGAAAACTACATTCAGGTATGAAATACAAGAATATAATGACATGGAAGGCTTTAGAAGCTTAAAATAACCTTGAATGTATCTTTCTTGTGAGTTTATGTTTCGAGGACGAAAAATTCTAAGGGGGGAAGAGTTGTTACGACCCCATTTGAGCTTAACTGGTAAACTAGGGTTTACCTAGACAATTGCAAAGATTAATTGGAATAATCATTCTTGAAATCTAATTAATGACGACAACACAATTAGAATGTTTTAACTATGATAATAAGTCTAAGTGTTCGTTTGTCTTGAGAATTAGGGTTTGAGAAGCATAAACCCTAATCGGCCCAAAATAGGGTTTTGATGATACATGAATACAGAATTTGATAAGTAGAATGTCTCACTAAATGATTTTTAGTATTTTTTGTGTAACTCGGATTTACTTCAAATTTGGATATGATTTGGATATATAAAATGTGAACAACATTGGAAAATATCAGAATTTTTGAAGAATGTTCTGACCTGTTTATCGGTCGAGTTTCAAACTAGACCGATCATATTTCCAGATTTATATAGCAGTGTGGTAATTGAATTTTATCTTTTTATTGGTATATCCAATTGATCTCAAATTTTAACTGTGCTTGAAAAACACAGTTTTAGACACTCTTTTAAATTGGAATAATTTTTGGATGACTTTTGATCTCTACAGTGAGGGTGTCGGTCGAGTTCTGTGCAGGGCAAACTCGACCGAATCTGCTGCAGACTGCAATATAGCAGTGCACTGTTTGATTTTTAATTATTTATTGGTAACTAGAAATGATCTCAAATTTTTACTGGAGGTCTGAAACTTCATTAGGTATAACATATAAAATTTCCAGAATTTTTAGAGCTTCTGTTAGCTATACAGTAGGCGAATTACAGAAACTATTGTGAAACTGAATATTCAGCCAATATAATTAAAGTTGAGTGTTGGGTCAATATGCAATTGACCCAAGCAGCTCAAATTGACTTATATGATCGACCACACACACACACAGCTCTCATTCTTCGTCATCCATCCCAGAGAAACGAAAATCTAGAGAGAGAGGGAGAGTTAGGGCTTGAGTGGAGAAAGAGGAGGAATTGCTGACCTAGGGTTTTGCGGTCCGAGGAATGGTGAAATCAAGTAAGTTTGGATCTTTTGCATAGACTTTTATGGTGAATCTTCTCTCTCATGTCAAGATTCCGTCCATGCTCTGATTTGATCCAAGATGATGTCGAAATTCCCTCTTTTCTCACCCTTTCTTCATAATCCCTCATTTTTAAGGTTTCCTAGTTGAATGGAAGAAGAATTGGGAGATTTGCTAGGGATTTGATATGAGTTCGAGATCCCCTGAGTTGAGCTGCAGTTTTGAGGTGTTTTCACACCTTAGGGTGAGTGGGTTCTTCCTTTAAACAATATAATGCACGAAATTTGATTATAGCATCCAAATCCCTAATTGCTTGGTATGTGATTCTAAACCCTGAAATGTCCGTTTAATTTAAGTTGTTGCAAATTGATATGATATGGATTCCTTCTCTGTTTGAATGACTCTTTGATGGTAGATCCACATCAGAAACGTATACAACACATCCTAGAAAGAATGCTTTTCAGATTTATACCATATGATGTAATTAGGGTTTAACCTAATTGAGATATCTCTAGAGTTTCAACCTTATTGAAAAGGACTAGTAATCTTATAAGTGGTTAGGATGTACCTCATGGATTACCTTATTTGAATTTTATCCTTGGTGCATGATATCTCAGTGAATAGCATGGAAACCTAAATTTAGTTCAATTTCCATGGTTTCATACATATATCGATTGTATATGATTTGTTGAAAACAATCTTTATTTAGTGAATGCTTATATCTTATGAAATCCTTATGAGAACCATGTGACAAGTGAATGAGGTAAATGATAAGGTGAATGAGGCGAATGAAACCCTAAGAGTAGGGTATTGGCATGTGATGAATGAATAAGGCAAATGAAACCCTAAGGATAGGGTGTTCAATGAATCATGTTATGGTGACATGAAAGATCTCGATATGAGATGTGGTGATACTTAACTGTTGAATTGTATGTTTCTAGTGCATTTAACTTTATATGCTTGTTCTCTCTAAGTTGATATCTACATACTGCAGGGCTTCTTATATTTCAATACATATCTCGTAAATTGCAGGTGATGAGATATGACATGCCCTAGAAAGGGATGTTACTGAGACATGGTATATGTTGAATACATGAGCTATGATGTTTTATATGATATGATATGGCAGGCCATGTGAGCCTTGTGAGAAATGTTAAATGAGTTATGATTTCTGTCTAAAATGTACCCATAATGTTAATGTTAGACTTAGGTGCCCTAACACCGTAGAACCCCTTTGAGAGGTCTGCACCAGGGGGGTGAAACTCGTGTTGCAACATTAACCGTGCGGAGTCATGGTGGCACGAGGACAGAGAGGCAGTGTTCAACAATAATCCGTGCGTGTGTCACGGTGGCACTGGAGTAAATAGGGGTTATTCAACATTAATCCGTGCTTGTGTCACGGTGGTAACCCGGTAAGACTCTCCGCCTGTGTGCTCAGGTTAGAGGAGGAGTCTAGAGTTCACTCTTTTGAGAGTGTAGTGAGGCCTTGTGAACCTAAAGCCTTGTGAGCCTGAGAGTCCTGCAGCAGACCAGGGCTGGCAGTCAGACTTAGCATTTCCCGGGTGTGTCGCTAAGTCTTGTACGGTGGGATCGTAGTTCGCTACAGATCTTTATATGCAGAGTACACTGCATATGATTAGGGCATAATAATATTATAAATATGTAATCATATAGGTTCACAAAGTTCCTTATGAATGAATGAGCTAAGGAAGACTAGAGCATAGTCTTCTAGTAGTTATTCTTTGGATGCAATATTTACATTCTTTGTTATTTCAATTATACTGTTTTAGAACTGCTTAGTGTAGTATTTATTGTTGATAAATTTCATAACATTTATTCAAAGTTATATCTGTAATCACATTAGTGCCTTAGACTATTTCCTTGAAGTACTCATTCACTGAGCGAGTAGGCTCACCCCTCTACTCAAACATTTTAGGGTTAACCGCGTGGACTTGAAGATGGTCAGAGCATCAGTGTAGGTCTGCTACAAGAGTTAAGTACAAGATTAGTTGAGTCAGTCGGTCCTTGTCACTCTAGGTCCTCAGTAAGAGGTAAGAGAGAGAGTTGTAATTACGATGTGTAATATTATTCCTCTTTTGATATGTATGCTAATTAGCAAGTTTTATGTGCATAAGGTGTGAGAGACATCATGAATGTTTATACATGTATCTTTACTATTGAAGTCTGATTAGTAAAAGAAATGTTCAGATTCCTTTGTTAAGATGTTATGTGGTTCAATGCGAGGAAACAAGAGTTTTAAAGAAAAGCTAAAAAGTTAAGGGTGTTCTTTGTGTTACATATAAGTCCTATCTTATGCCCTAATCTCATGATTTGAGGAAATTGTGAGATCGGGGTGTAACAACCTTTCTCTCTTGCATGAGAACACAACCTAGACCGAACCTTGATGCGTCAGTGAAGATGACGAACCCATCATTTCCCGAGGGAAGAGTCAAGACAGGTGCAGTTGTCAACTTTGTCTTTAGCTCTTGAAAATGAGACTCACACTCCTTTGACCAGATAAACTGTTCTCCTTTCCTGGTGAGCTTAGTGAGAGGCAAGGCAGTCTTGCTGAAGTTCTGAATAAAACGTCGATAATAGCCAACAAGACCCAGAAAACTAAGAATCTCAGAAACATTCTTTGGGGCTTGCCACTCTAGAACAACTGAGACTTTGGTGGGGTCAACAGAAATTTTCCCACCAGAAATTATGTGGCCTAAGAACACGACTTCAGAAATCCAAAATTCACATTTTGACAACTTTGCATAAAATTTCTGAGATTGGAGGATGTCAAGAACTTTGCAAAGGTGAATACGGTGTGATTCAACATCAGTCGAATATATCAATATGTCATCAATGAATACCACTACAAACTCGTCGAGGAAAGGTTGGAAGCCACTATTCATCAAGTTCATAAACACACCAGGGGCATTAGTCAACCCAAAAGGCATGACAATGAATTCATAATGCTCGTATCGGGTTCAGAAGGCTGTTTTAGGAATGTCTTTGTCCTTAGCTTTGAGTTGGTGGTAACCGGAACGGAGATCAATTTTTGAAAAGACATGGGCAGAACGGAGTTGATCGAAAAGGTCATCAATTATGGGCAGAAGATACTTGTTTTTCATAGTAGCTTGATTGATCAGACGATAGTCAATACACATGCGAAGGGAACCATCCTTTTTCTTGATAAATAGAACGGGGACTCCCCAAGGAGAGGTACTAGGGTGGACGAAACCCTTGTCAAGCAATTCCTGCAACTGCTTTTTCAGCTCAGTCAATTCAACAGGAGCCATCCGATAGGGTGCCTGAGAAATGGGTGCAGTACTGGGTGCTAAAACAATAGAAAACTCGACATCACGATCTGGTGGTAGCTCAGGGAGCTCCTCAGGAAAGACACTGGGTATTCTCGCACTATATTAATGTTTTCTAGGGCACTCGTATCAGGATTGACTATGGTTACAGTTGCTAGGTATGCTTTGCACCCTTTAGCTATCAAGTTTTGGGCTTTAATCAGAGAAATAACAACATTTTGATTTTGATCTTTCCTTCCAAGAATTACAAGAATAGGGAGGTTGGGTTTGGAAATAATGACTTTCTTGGCACGACAATCGATCAGAGCATGATTTTTATGGAGCTAATCCATCCCTAAAATAAGTTCAAAGTCTTCCATGTATAAGATTATAAAATCTGACTCAAAACTACGTCCTGCATAAGATAGAGGGACTTTTTCGACAATATAGTAGGAGACTTTCATCTTCCCACTTGGGGTAGTTACATCAAGTATGTACCCTAAGTCCCTTATTTCAAGATTCAACATAGAAGCAATATTCTTAGACATGAAGGTGTTTGTTGACCCAGAGTAAAAAAGAGTAAAAACAAAATGGTCGGAGATTTGCATCATACCTACGTATACATATATTTTGTGTAAGGATATTTGTACAAGATAATCATGATATAATGTTCTGGAAATAATTTTGAATTTAAAAGGTACCTTCCATGAGTTTGTTTTCATTGGCCTTCGCCTCATCTGCATTCACAGCAAAGATATAGGTTTGTCGATGTTTACCTTGCCTGGCCCATGCTGGAGGAGGGTGGGGGCAGCTGTCTCTGAAGTGACCCTCTTGTTTGAAGTAATGGCAGACTGGGGACGGATGCTTGCACTGGCCAATGTGGAAGTTACCACAGTTGCGGCAATGAGGAATATTAGCGTTCTGGCCTTGACCCCTGTTTTGGCCATGATTCTGGTTTTGTGCAGGACCACAATTGTAATTATGGTTCTGGCCTTGATTGTAGTTCTGGGCAGGGGGATTTCTTTGGTTCTTCTATCAGTTCTTGTTCTTATTGCCACCAATATGGGGTTTTCCCTTCTGTTCAGGTTTTGCAGGTACAACTTCAGTCAGGCCTAGATAGGCAAGGGTAGGTAATGGTTTCCCGTGTCCCATCCCTAGGGTTCTTTCCATGGATAAGGCATGGTCATAGGCATCTTGAAAATTGGTGGGTTTGGATGAGGATACAAAAGCTTTTAGGGTAAGGAAGAGCCCATCAATGTAGCGGTCAAGTTTTTGTTCTTCAGTGAGGTTGGTGACATGCCTCTCCAGAAGGCGGAACTATCAGCTATATTCATCCACTGTGTTAGTTCCTTGGGTAAGGGTGAGGAATTGTTTTTGTTTCTCCTTTCTCTTAGATGTGGGTTGGAAACGATTGGTGAAATGGGTTTGAAGGCTTCCCAGTTGACAGGGATGACATGTTGTGACTGGATATAATTCTCCCACCACAACTTGGCCGCCCCCTTTAACTGGTAGGTAGCAAAACCAACCTTGTCCTGTTTAGGGCACCTCAAAACCCTAAAGGTGTTTTCCATGGACACTAACCAGGCATCAGCCTTGTCTAGGACATCATCTTTGTCTTCCCCATAGAAGGTTTCAGGGCTGAGTTTTAGAAAATCCTGGATAGTTATGGGTTTTGGGTTATGGGTTGGCATAAGGGATGTTGTACGAATGGCTAGGTCATGGAGGGCATCCATAATGGCCTTCTATTTCAAATCCCACTCCCCCATATCAGTGGTCTTATTGGTAGAACTGACATCTTCATCATCATTCATACGGGGCTTCTTCCCCTTATCTTTAGTACCAGAGGTCCCTTCACCATCCCTATTGTTCCTGGTTTTTGGGGCCATCTGCAAGTGTTCAACTGATATAAGTTTTCTTATTTATAACTTTCAAAGCAAAAATATGATAGATCATGTAAATATTGTAGCAAGTTTTCTTAATTTATTTTCAGATTTTAGTTGTTCCCGTCCTTAAATTACCCAAAATAGAGAGAGTACATAGATCGAGTCATGACACCATAAAGAGAATGAGAAGATGAGGAGTCATCCTACTTCCTTCTAATAGGTGGCTTGGGAAATCCTTAAAGAAGAGATAAGATGCTAGAAGACTCTCTAGGGTTATAGGAAGTCCTTCCATCCATTTCTGAATCAACTAAGGCCAGGTAGAGCAGGAAGAACCTCAGCCACTGTGAAGACGGATAGGAGGAATTATGCCAGAACCCCCTTTATGCTCTTTCTAGAACCTCAGTTTTCACCATAGTGAATTTTAGGGCTTCCTTGGTTCAACGATTAAGAACATCATTTCACTAATGCATATGAAGTGTGTTATGGCTCTGATACCAACTGTCATGGATCCGTTCTTACACTAATCCCAATCCCACTGTCCAAAGGGCAGTGTTAAAGGGATTAGAGCGCCCGTCCCTGAGTGGCCCGAAAATCACACACAGATAATACGAAAAAATGAAATAACATTCTTCTTTATTAAAATGAACCAAATGGTTTAGTACATAAGGCCCGTAGGCAACATGGAAAGAGAAAAAGATAAGAAACTAGCCAACAACTACATCCCTTTTACAATTAGCTCCCATGTAGAGTCCATAATTGATGTAGCAGTCTTTATTGCACTGGATAATTGAGTAGATGAATGTAAATCTCTAGTTCCTTGCATTACCTAAAATTGAGAAAATCAAGACACAATGTCAATGCAATTGCACGGTACGCTATATAAAAATAAGTAAAGAAATTTATAAGAAAATTAGTATGCTTGGCAGGACTTATGTTTCAAAAGCATATCGAACGATCTTCCAAAAACCAAAATGTTGTTCAACAAGAATTTTATTACGAATTTCCCATTATGCTGTAATCAAGAAGCATGCTTATATTAGTTTATGTGACTCTATTACTCCAACGCGATGGGGAGGTCACCGAGCTCCTTCTCACCAAGGAGATAGGAGGTAAATGTACAAAAACCCCACCCTTCAACCAAGGGGGTTTTTTCTTATATTTAATATCAACATCATCAACTTTTCCAACATCATTATCAACATCAATATACGGGCAGTCATAATGGGTATTGCAATTTAGGGTTTCATGTTTCTCAAAATATAGTATAAAAGAAAAATGGAAGACTACTCATAGGGAACAATAGTTCATCCAAATAAATAGCCAAGCATAAGTCAAGAGATACCTAAAAGTATCATCATTACAACCAAGGAGGAGTTGTATAATAGCGTACCTTTCTAAAAGAGTATTTGGAGTATAGATCCCAAGAAAGAGTAGATCAACCCCTTGAGTCAGATCCTAGATCAAAATATTGGATCAAGGGTCAAGATCATAGTTTTTAAAAAGATCATGCTTCACAATTCAAGATTAGGGTTACATTTTCCTATTTCTACCTTAGGGTTAGGTCATCAACAATATTTCCCAAAATCCAACAATTATTCAAGTATCAAACATGTTTCATGAATGGATGACCTACCTAGGTATATTTAGGAACACATGCTATCCCTAATTATTATTATCATCATTCAAATCTCTAGATTATTTCCAATATGAAGATAGTATCATTAGACTCAAGGAGATTCAAGGCCAAACATATGATTAAGAGGGCTTTCCAGATTAAAGTTAATCATCATCATATCAAGAGTAAATCTTATTTCCAGGTATATAATTCATATTTTAGGTAAATGAGTTAAGAAGTTTAGATCTAACCCTTATTCTGTCAAAATTGATTTGGTGTCTCAAAATGATCATTAGAATCAAGAAAAAGGGATCTCTCAAAGATTAGTCATCATGGTTGAATCATTAGACAAATTAAGTAAGTAAAGGAACAAGATTTAGGGATATCAGTGATAAACATCAAGAATTAAGCTTCAAAAGTATTTTTAAAAGGTCTATTGGATTTTTCTGATCAAGTTTGATATTTGTTTGTCACTTTTGAAGTTCGGATGCATTTTCTATGATTAAAAGGAGATCTAGACATATACATGAATATTTGAGCAGAGGGGAGGCAATTACCCGAAAAGAAAGTCCGAGAAAAAAGACAGTCGTTGGATTCTTTGATCTATCTTGATCAGATCCCAATCCTGTGGAAGGGAGGCTGCCCGTTGCTGATCACTTGTGCAAGACTGAAAGAGCAGGGGGCGTGAGGACCGTTGATCCCAGTTTGGATTAGCGTGGACCCAGATCTTAGGGTTGCTATTGATCGTCCCAAACAACAACACTCTCCCACGAGCAAGCTTGCTCCACGGCGGCGCACAGATCGGAGAAATAAGGGGAACACATGTGAGGGAGAGATAGGGGGAGGTGAGGTGCCGACTAGGGTCTAAGGGCCTCGCTGAGGCTATACCTTAGGTTTTTTATAGCCCACGAGGTTAGGGTTAGGGGTATCGGGGGAAGCTGTTCCCATGATGGCAGCTGAGAGAGGCGACTCTTATTTGCCCTTGACACGTAGGGATTTGAGGGGGAAAAAGAGTATGTTCGCGTCTGGATTGGCGCAGAACATATCCTGGTTCGTTCAATTTTCAAAATGGTCAAGATAGGAGTGAAATTAGGTCTCGGCCCCTCTCTCTGGTCTCCTCTGCTGATTGCGGGAGGTAGGGGACGACCCTGAGACCGTCTGATCAGGGCCCCAATCCGCGGGTGCCTGATCCAAGGGTCAGGGATCGCCCCCGCCCGCCTCACAAGATCGCAGGCCCATAAAAGGGCGAGAATAAAAGGAAAATAAGAGGAATTTGATGATTAAACTTCAGAAAATCATAGAAATTAGTAGGAGTGTCCAATTTGAGTAAAATTTGGACCATAGCTTCAAAAGATTGTTTAGAATATATAGAAAAAGTTTGAGGACTAGATAATGAAGTTTGAGGAACTAATTTATTTCTTTGAGTAAAGTGATCATTAAACCTAATTAAAAAGTTATAAAGTGTAAACAAGTCACATTGGTCACCAAATTTTGTAATTGTCTCAAAATTAATTATGTAGCTAAGAAAAATAGATTGGGACTAAAAGTGAACATAAGGAGGTCAAAATTGGAAATTGGACAGTATGAGTAAAAACTCACTTTATCACACCAGATCTCGAGTCTTCCCTAGTGGGAGATTGACAAACTAATAGTACCTGCAATCAAAATCAAAAGGAGAATACAAAATAAAAGATAGCATAATTGGGCATAATTTGGTGCCTATGGGTGATAAAACCAAAAGGTAAGTGCTCAAATTAAGCCAGTAAAATGTGACATAAAATGTGATTATCATCAACCATACCCTCACACATGCTAAGGTTGCATGTAACATATAACCCTCTCAATAAAACCCTTTACTATGCATATCACTAGTATTCATTTACCATGATTGTAATTGTCATGGTAATGGGTAAATTAAGCAAACAACATAACCACACACACACACCATAATTGTGTGTGTGTGTGTGTGTGTATGTGGAACATTTCAAACAATAATTATGTATGATATTCCTTACACCAAGCACAACACACTCCTAAAACTAACCATGCACCATGTTTTTAGCAATAATGCCCAAAATACCAAGAATTAACCAAAATTTGTTTTAAGAAGCAAAGATACCTAATTATTAGTCTACCATTTCTGAGTTCTTATTGAGGAAATTCTTTTTCTTTTAGAAAACTTGAATGTTCTAATTTGATCAAGTTGAAGGAACAAAATGATAACTAAAGATAAGAAACCAACAATGAGGCATGCTTAAATATTTCAACTTAGAAATAAGTATATATGGTAGAACCTTAAATCAATTATTTAACCTTATATTAAAGGGTAAACATGCGGGGCAACTAAGATAAGACTTCTTCCATTATCCTGTTCTATTTAGATGAGGGTAAGATGGTAATGAGTAAATGGGAGGTGGGTAAAAGATACACTTACCCTCACCTAACCCTGTATCATATGGGGGTAACTGGATAATACCTTACCCGCTACCTACAGTCCTTAAAAGCACAGTTTCTAATAATATCTATTAAGCTGCCATTATACTATTCTCAATCAAGTAATATGGATCATGACGTCTACTCACGTACCCGCGTGTGCTGGGGTCTCATAAATGGGTCCGCAACGCTTTCCCAGCCTATCCCCTTCCCTCCTATTTGAATTTGAAGAATGAAGAAAAAGAAGGAAGCCGGAACACATCCTGACCTGCACATGGATGAGCGAGCGCCCACTCTTTCCATTCAAAATCCGTCCCAGGGAGAGGAGCGAAGAACCGCCAGTTTTTAAACCCTAACACCAGTCAGAGTGGCAGACGCTCTTCCGTCACACATTTCGTGGATCTTTAGGCCTTTCGCGTTCTTCACTTCCGACCTCCTTTCGTGTGCTCTAACCGCCCTAAATGGATTGCTCGAGCGCCCCTTCGTCTTCCAAGGTGAGAGTCCTTGATTTTCCTTGACCGTCGCTAGAGTAGCAATTTCTTTTACTTTCTATGCGATTTTGTGTTCGGGTCTCACCGATTGGACCTTGAATTATCTGGCAGAAGAGGGCCAACGGGGAAGAAGATCAAGATGGATCCGTGGATATTGATCCCAAGCGTGTCAAAATGAGGGATCTGAAGACTGTCCTCCGATCTGAAGGTAGTTTTAAAAAACTTCTCCTTTTGTTTTGTTTGCGGCTAATGTTCTTCTCTTAGTATTGCTGTGATGCCCCCCCTTCTCTCCCCTCTAATTTCATTGTCCGAGCTCACCTCTAATTCATCTGTTCTTGAGAGTGGAAAGATGGTATTTTGTTATTAAACTGGAGGTTTGAATTGGGTTTTTCCTGCTACCTCCTAAATTTCCATTTTAGATTGTGTCCAGAAGCCGATTGTTCTTTTTCCTCAGTTGGGCGTGAAGTTGCTTTTTACTCATTGATTCATTCATGGCTGTACCGGGCTTCGATTAATTAAATGGACTGTTTAAGTTCATGTTTTCACGCTACGGCATGAGTTGAATCTAATTTTGACATGGTTGGACCTGAACAGTTCTGGTTAGATCACAGTTTCCTAACACCAGAGGAACATGAAAAACCACAATACGGGGCAATACAGTCAGTTTCCATTAGCACAACTTGTTCTTATCACATGCTACTACTGAGGAAACTGTTTCATCACCAAATGAAGGAGGATTATTGCCCCCTTCTCTAGTATTTTTCTTCCTTGTAACTAAGCATTTGACTGAGGATCTGCCTGTACTATCCTTATCCATCCCTTCTTTTCTTGGGCGTGGGGTTTGGGGTAGGAGTGGGTTTTCTTCTTTGGCTGTCAAGCAGAAATGGCCAGTTGTCTACCAATATGTCCTTTCCATCTGAAGCTATGCATCAATTTTTGTGTTATTATACTATTACAGTGTTGTAGTGCCGAAACAGGTTTTATGATTTTTGGTTGACTCATGTATTTATGGGGCTGCCTCAGGAACCAGGACCAATTGCTCTGACGGTGTGTGCCTAAAAGGAACCCAGATACCTTTGGGACTTGAGGAGGCTATTTCTTTACATTCAGAAGATGCATTGGAGAGAAATCAGTTTGATTCCTCCCAACAATCTAGTTCTAACTTAGGTTGTCCTTATTCTGAAGGCAAAAGTGCTGATTCTCAAACACCTCTTGAAATGTATATTGATCCTCTAGTGATACCTACCCGTGAATGTGGAAAGGAAGCTGTCCCTACAGATGTAACTAGCAGTCAAGATTGCAACAAAGTGGCATGTGGCCCTCTTGATTTGGATCTCAACGTAGTTGACACATCTGGTGCAGCAGAGTTCAATTCTTTTTATCCTGTGAAAGTGAGCCAAGCAAGATCCCCGGTATCAGAGTGTGGAAGTACATGCCCTCTTGGAGAAAGTGGATCGCTCAAACTGTGGAAAGATATGAAGGAAAATGGCTTTTTCTCGACATCTCATGGAGGAATACCATTACCCAAGCAGAGAGGGCGCCCTCCCAAGAAAAACAAAGCTGCAGAGATAAAGAAAAATGCAGAGCTTGCTAAGCGGGAACAGGTCAATAGATTTGCCAAAACTGCTGCTCCTAGTGGATTGCTTTCTGGATTGAATCCTGGCATCATCAACCATGTTAGGAACCGCAAGCAGGTGTACAACATAATTGAGGCAATAGTGAAATCAGAAAAAAATGCTGATCAAGCTCAAAGTTACTCAGGTAGAGACACCGATGATGACACTGATGAGACGACTATTGATCTCAAGACAGACAAGTCAGCATGCACATCAACTCTAGCGTCACAATCTGAGTATGGAGATGATGACAACAGACAGGTTCCAGGAAGTGAAAGGGTTTCCATTGAAAGTTATCCTTATTCATGCATGACATCTAGTTATGACGACTCACTTACCTTGAAACTGTCATCTGGGGTTGACACGTTTTCAGAGCATACAAAAGAAATTTCTAATGATTACATTTTACCTTGTCATGAGAATCTAAAATCAATTTCTTTTAGAGGTAAGTTTGGTCTGACATTTTCCTTACAGTCTTATTTAATTTTTGACATTCAGAATAATAAAACTCTATTTCAGGTGCAAGTGTTGCTTTCCAGTGGCTGGAATTCTTATATCAGGATATTAGAGGCCGTCTAGCTGGTAACTACTTCCAACTCCCCCACATCAATCCAGTTTATGTTTCTTTTCTGCGACACATATTAACCAATTCAGGGTTGGAATATACAACTGAACTTTTATGCAGCACTTAAGAGAAGTAGAAAGAGAATACGCAATGTGATACAGACTGAACTACCTTATCTTCTCTCAAAGGAAAATGTATACTATCTGGAAAATGCCATGCAATCTTCAGAAGGAAATGCCAATGTAGATACTCATGCTTTTAGATGGAAGACCATTTTTAGTCAGATGGACCAAAGGCTCTATGAAGAGGGCAAAGGACTGGTGAGTTTGTCACTTTCTCAACTTTTAATTATGTTTCTTTTACCTAGGAGATGCTACAGCTTACAGCCACTAATGACTAGTGCAACATTCGACAGAAACTAATGGCCAATGTAAATGGACAGTTGTAATATTCTAATAGAGCATATTCTTTCAATTCGAATTCCTGGCCACCTAACATCCATCTATATGAATCTTTGGTGACCTTTGTAGGAGCGCTGGCTGGAGCAAGTTAAGGAAATGCAAATGCAGTGTGAAAGGGGTCTCAAATATATGAAAGCATACAGCCTTTCCGGTCCAAGCTCCAACTCAGGGTATAACTAGAAATTGAAACTTCCTGTCTCATTGTTTGATTTGACTCTTAGTCATGTCTTTTAACAATAATAATATGTTTATATATAACAGGTTTAAGAATGGTGAAGCTCTAGAGATGGAATACGCTGTTATGGCTGCTGCGGCCTCTATATACTCCACATGCAACTTAGCCATGTCCTCTGAGAATATCTCTTGTTTGTCAGCATAAAACCAAAAGCCACCATGCTGATGTGTTAAGTCTTTTAGCACACAGTATCAAATTGTATGCGTTCAAAATTTCTTTTTAGGTGAAGCACATGTGAATGATGAATATGATGTTGACACTTCATCTTAAAACTTAGAAATAAATCAAACTATGGATCCACCACTTATGTTTATATACATATGCATTTCTTAGATGAAGGATGCTCCCATTTTGTTGGTGACGATTTTTATAGTGTAACTCATTATGAATCAGTAGGGCCTGTGCGATAGTCAAGAATAGTTCAGTGAGCGTATTAATTGCAAGTCTGGTAATTGTATGTCAAACGGTCATCTGCTGTCAACAGTGAAATAATCAAATCCTTAATAATATATTTTTTCAGACAATATACTGACAACTTTGTCAATGCTGCTTTCTGTAGCTGGCTTGTCTATGTATATCAAGTTTGCAGCTTTGTAGCACTTGCATTGCACAGAAAGTCTATATATCACATCAGATCCATTTCAAGTTTTCAACTAAACATATGTAGTGTACTGAATATTTTTAACTGGTAAACTCTTTTGGGGTACTTCTTGGTGTCAATTTTATTTATTGACATAAAATATTTCTTGAATAATGCCAATAATTTTGCACTTTCAGAGCTATTGTTTGTCAATAGGGCTGTAACTGCCTAGGGTTGTTTAGATAATTTATTCATACTTTATATATACATTACTTGCCACCTTGTAACGGCCAACTTATGTTCTCAAAGAAATTCTTTCTGTAATCATTCACTCCATATGGTGCGAAAGGGTACAGTAGTTACATAACAGTACAAAATGCTTTATTCGGTTACTTCGTTGAGTAACATATGACATAATGAATTGTTCAACCTGCACGATTTGGAGGGGAGGTTTATGAGAAAACACTAGTTGTTGCCTTGTTGGTTACTTTGATAACATACAGAAACCACTTTCTGCCCCGGTAAGGTTGTTTGTTAACATAAAGAAATTTACTTTTTTTATCACGTGATTTCTGTTGCGGATATAAATGAGAAACCACTCTTGCTGGCCGGGTAAGGTTGTTTGTTAACACAATTTTTTTATTATTATCGCGTACTGTGGAGCGGATATAAACCAGAAACCACTCTTTGCTGGCCCGGTGAGTTTGTTTATGTTTTTTCAGTATATATATATATATATATATATATATATATATATATATATATATATATATATATATATATATATATATATATATATATATAGTCAGGCTAGAATACACTCGAGTGTATTCGGAGCAGAATACACTCAAGTAGTTTTTCATGATGCAATATTTTTTTCAAAAATATAATACGTTGATCATCTTAAACATCTTGTGAATAGCTCATACGCAAAATTTGAGCACATTTGGACATTTATAGGTCATGTTATAAAGACCGTAAAAATTATGCATTTCAAATTAGTTTCGTGCGTTGATTTTGTAGCCTTTGGATGAGTGACTTACACTCATCCAAATGGGCTCAAAATTTGTATGTAGCTTAGTTATAGTATGACAGTGAAGATCAATGGTTTACATTTTGTAAAAAATTGTCTTGATACGCAAACACACTTGAGTGTATTCGTGCGATCTGTACACTCGAGTGTATTCTAGCCTGACTCTCTCTCTCTCTCTCTCTCTATATATATATATATATATATATATATATATATATATATAAATATATATATACAGTCAGGCTAGAATACACTCGAGTGTATTCGGAGCGGAATACACTGAAGTAGTTTTTCATGATGCAATATTTTTTTCAGAAATCTAATCCGTTGATTTTCTTAAACATTTTGTAAATAACTCATACGTAAAATTTGAGCACATTTAGACATTTATAGGTCATGTTATAAAGACTGCAAAAATTATGCATTTCAAATTAGTTTCGCGCGTCGATTTTGTTGCCCTTGGATGAGTGACTTACACTCATCCAAATGGGCTCAAAATTTGTATGTAACCTAGTTATAGTATGACGGTGAAGATCAATGGTTTATATTTTGCAAAAAATAGTCTTGATATGCAAACACACTTGAGTGTATTCGTGCAATCTGTACACTCGAGTGTATTCTAGCATGACTCTATCTTTCTCTCTCTCTCTCTCTCTCTATATATATATATATATATATATATATATAGAGAGAGAGAGAGAGAGAGAGAGAGAGAGAGTTAGGCTAGAATACACTCGAGTGTACAGATCACGTCGTACACCCCAGTGGTGTTTGCCTATCTAGACCATATTTTTTCAAAATGTAATCCATGGATCTTCATGGTTACAATAATAATAGGTCACATAAAAAATTTGAGCTCATTTGGATGAGTGTAAGGACAACAAAATCGACATACAAAACTAATTTGAAATGCATAATTTTTGCCTCCTTTAGATGCAACACCTAAAAGTCTCCAAATGAGCTGACATTTATTATATAGTATGTTCTTAAGATATTTAAGAAGATCAATGGTTTAGATTTTTCAAAAAGTTACTGCATTTTTAAAAATGACTAAGGTGTACGGTGCCTCCGGTACACTCGAGTGTACACTAGCTTGACTCTCTCTCTCTCTATAATATATATATATATATATATATATATATATATATATATATATATATATATATATACCATGTTGTAAAGAGACGAGATCACCCCTCACTAAAATTTAACGGAAAATATAAAACATCCCTCAAAATTATAAAATCTTTAATGAGGAAGGATGCATGCAAAATAATTCCATTTAAATAAGCATGTACCAAATATAATATTGTCACTAGTAGGAACGGAAGAGAAAGATGAGAAGCCTATGCTATTACATGGCTCGAATTGCGTAATGTTTATAACATAGCTTGAACAACAAACTACATGATCTAGCAATAGCAACCTATGCATGATGGCAGCTCTACTCCTGTCTTGGTACTCCTTGTCCTTGATCTAGTCCTTGCCCTGATTTTGGGTGGTTGTGCGTCACCCAGCAAAAGGAGATAAAAAGTATGTGTTAAAAAACCACTAGAGGGGGGATGAATAGGGTTTTATAATTATTTTAATAATAATTCAACTCAAACAACCACAATTGAGATAAGGAGAAAGAGGCAAGGTGTTTAGAGTGGTTCCACCCTTAGCAAAAACTAAGGGAGTCAGTCCACTACCCAATTGTTTCCAATTGGGATATTGAAAGTATTTAAATTTTATTACCTCACAAGGATGTTACATAAAATTACAAATACTTTCACCACCCTTTGGACAACCTTCACCTAGAAGTAGTCCCACTAACCTTGAAGCAACCTTCCTTGAAGTAACTTCAAGCTCCCCCTTGAAGTAGCCTTCCTCTTGAAGTAGCTTCCCGTTGAGACAACCTTCTTGAAGTAGTCTAAAGTCCTCCTTCTCTGCCGAGAAGATCAAACCCTCTCCAATCCGCAGCCTCCAACCCTAGGAGTAGCAAGGAGAGTACAAGCAATAAGAAAGAACAAGAAGTGAAAATATAAATTACAATTACCGTTGTAGCACAAGGCTTGATTTCCTATATCAAACGTTTTGATCTCCTAACCAATGTGTATGGAAGTGGAAGTGCAGTGGGTAGGAGATGCTAGCCTATAGGGCATGAATTTGGAGCAGTGGAAATGAATAGCAAATGTTGGAGTTGCTCAATTGCTCACAAGAGTGGATTGCCAATTATAAGTATGTAAGCTCAAGTATTGCACAAGTGTGTTTTGGGTGTCCTAAGACATGTCCTATTTATAGGAATGGCCTATAAGTTCTTAAGGACGTTCTCGACACTTTCTAGGGGGTTCTTAGTTCTTAACTAGCCGTTAGGTATCCACTAATTGCTTTAGCAACGACTAGTTAATTACTTCTGAAAACTCCAGACAGAGTTCTTCTCGGTCGATGAATTTGTTGACTGAGTGTTTCTCGGTCGAGGAGTTTGTCGACCGAGGGATGGTCTGGAGCAAGTGTATATAACGTTCGATTCTAACTCCCAACCACCTTGTCTGCTGGGTCTAACGACAATTTGGGTCAATTCTTGGTCGAAGAATTGGTCGACCGAGAGTGTCTCAGTCGAGAAGTTTGTCGACCGAGAATGACTCTGTTTCAATGTTTTGAATTATGTACTAAGTGTGTGTATGAGTGTGCAGTTGTGATACTATTATAGGGGATGACCTATCTAAGTGTTGTGAATGTCTAGGGAAGATCTAAACACTTGATTTACATGATTTCTAAGTACTTGTACATTATATACTTGTACACATTTTTACATTTGATTACAATCATGAAATTAAAGCATTTTGAGCATATAGATCTTCCAAAGGTTTTGTCATCCACCTTGTTCCTGTAACTCTCAAGTAGCACGTTAGATCCACAAGAATGAAATGTTTGTCATTATCAAAACAAAGGGAGTTAAATGATGTCCATTTAGCCAACAATCTCCCCCTTTTTGAAGTTGAGAAACATTTCCAAAATATAAATCAAATAATCTTAAAATGAGTTGAGTTTCATAGCTGAGATTTACCTTGTGTATTCCTTCTCTTATTTATGGAATGTGTGCTTATTATTCCCAAAAAGTATGGAACATAAAGTCAAACTCTTAGGCAATATATCAACTTTTAATGTAAAGCCAAGAGAGTATGAAACTCATTGATTGAGTATTTAAGATTTACATTATTTCTCCCCCTTTGTCATTTCAAAAAGATATCCATTAAAATCATGTGTTAAAACTCCCCCTTAATTTGTTCTCCCTTTAAAAAGATAACCATCAAATCATTTGAAAAGATGTCCATTTGAAGCCAAAATGTAAGGAGCAGAAAAAACCAACCGATTTAAGAAACACAAATGTCAAAGAAAACATCTTCTAAGGGAGTAATGAGTAGTTGCTTCCTTATTTTATTGAATTGATCTAATGGAAGTGGTTTTGTGAAAATATTAGCCAATTGATCTTCCATATCAACATGATGAAGGGATACATGGTTTTTAGAGATATGATCCCTTAGAAAATGATGACGAATTTTGATATGTTTGGCATGACTATGTAAAATAGGATTATGTGCTAAGTTTATAGCGCTTGTATTGTCACAAAAGATAGGCGTGGATGAAAAAATAAAACCATAATCATTTAAAACTTGTTGCATATAAAGCACTTGAGCACAACAAGATCCGACTGCCATATATTCAGTTTCAGTTGTAGAGAGGGCAACCATATTTTGTTTCTTGCTAAACCAAGATACTAAGGCTCTTCCTAACAAGAAACAACTTCCTCTTGTGCTCTTTCGATCAATTCGACAACCAGCGTAATCGTCATCGGTATAAGCTTTAAAGTCCAAAGATTGTCCTTTAGGATACCATATACCATAACTTGTAGTGCCGGCTAAATATCTTAAAATCCGTTTGACGACTTGAAAATGAGTTTGCATAGGTTGTGATTGAAATCTAGCACAGAGTCCAACGGAAAACATGATGTCCGGTCTAGAAGCGGTTAAGTAAAGCAAGCTACCAATCATGGCCCTATATAAGGAATCATCAATGAGTTCCCCATTTTCATCCTTATCAATTTTAGTAGAGGTAGCCATTGGAGTGGTAGCATGTTTGCAATGTTCCATTCTGAAATGTTTTAAAAGTTCATTTGTATATTTTTCTTGGCTTATAAAAATCCCGGCGGGCATTTACTTTATTTGAAAACTAAGAAAGAAAGTCAATTCTCCCATGAGACTCATTTCAAATTCCTTTTGCATAATATCACTAAATTGTTTACATAAAGATTCATTTGATGCACCAAAGATAATATCATCAACATAAATTTGAACAACTAGAAAGTCAGATTCATATGTTTTGAAAAATAAAGTAGAGTCTGAATTTCCAATTGAAAAGCTGTTATCAAAGAGATAGTTTTTGAGTCTTTCATACCAATTTCTAGGTACTTGTTTTAAACCATAAAGTGCTTTCTTAAGTTTGTATACATAGTCACCTTTTTTCGGTATTTTAAAACTAGGTGGTTGGGCAACATATACTTCCTCTTGTATTATGCCATTTAGAAATGTACTTTTGACATCCATTTGGAATAGTTTGATGTTTTTGTGGGCAGCTATAGCTAGTAGCATTCTAATGGCTTCAAGTCTTGCCACTGGTGCATAAGTTTCATCAAAGTCTATTCCTTCTTGTTGATTATACCCTTGTGCTACCAACCTAGCTTTATTTCTTACTACTTCCCCGGCTTCATTTAACTTATTTCTAAAAACCCACTTAGTTCTAATAATGGTTTTATCTTGCGGTTTAGGAACTAAGTCCCATACATCATTCTTAGTGAATTGGTTTAATATTTCTTGCATTTCCATTATCCAATAATCATCTTTTAGAGCTTTAGTCACTTTCTTAGGTTCAATTATAGATACAAATGCCATATTTGCAACATCTCTAAAAGATGAACGTGTTTTTACTTTATCATTAGGATTTCCAGTGATTCGTTCTCGAGGATGATCCTTAATGAGTCTAGGAACGGGTTGTTGTGTCTCAACTTGTTGATCATTTGTAGCATTTTGACCATCTTTAGTTGATATGGTTAGATTTTTTGCTTGATGAGTAATATCAACTACATCATAATTTTCAGTTCTTAGTTCTTCATGAAAAGTAATGTGAATGGATTCCTCAACTTTTTTAGAGATAGTGTTATAAACTCTAAATGCTTTACTAGAGGTTGAATATCCCAAGAAAAAGGCTTTTTGTGATTTAGAGTCAAACTTTTCTCTATCATCTTTTGTGTTCAAGATATAGCAAGTTGAGCCGAAAGTATGAAAATAGTCAACCCTTGGTTTCTTAGTATACATGATTTCATATGGGGTTTTCTTCAAATAAGAATGTACAATTACTCTATTTAGCACATAACAAGCTGTATTTACTGCTTCAGTCCAAAATGTTTTAGGTGTATTATGTTCAAGCATCATAGTCCTAGCCATTTCTTGTAATGACCAATTTTTTCTTTCAACTATGCCATTTTGTTGAGGAGTGCATGGAGTAGAAAAATTGTGAGTGTAGCCTTGAGATGTGCAGAATTCTTCAAATAGATGATTCTCAAATTCTCCACCATGGTCACTTCTAATTGTGCATATTTTGTTTTGTGATTGATTTTCAATCTTTGAACAAAATTGTATGAAAACTTGAATAGTATCATCTTTATTTGCAAGAAAATGTACCCATATATATCTACTGTAGTCATCAACAATAACAAAGCAATATCTTTTCCCACCAATAGATTGTATCCTTATGGGTCCAAACAAATCCATATGAAGAAGTTATAGTGATCTATTGGTGCTGAGCATGTTTTTGGGTTTAAAAGAAGTTTTCGTTTGTTTACCCAAAGTACATGGTTCACAATTTTCAGATTGATGAAAAGATAACTTAGGCAAACCACGAATAAGATCATATTTAAGTAGCTTTTTGATAACATATGAACTAGCATGCCCTAATTTTCTATGCCATAGTTGTAAAGAATTTTCTTTTACAAGTAAGCATTTTCCAATTACAGATTGCATAGAGTTAGGTCTAAGGATATATAGATTTCCAACTCTTTTTCCTTCATAAACAACATTTGTAGTATTTTCTATTAGTAACTTGCAACAATTTTTGTTGAATAAAACATCATATCCACTATCACATAATTGACTGACACTTATTAAATTATGGTGCAAACCATCAACAAGTAAAACATTCTTTATTTCAAGGTTTGTACCAATATTAGCTATTCTAACAATTTTACCTTTACCATTGTCTCCAAAAGTGACTGTTCTGCTTTTCTTTTCCTCAAAAGTTTGAAATGCATCCTTGTTCCCGGTCATGTGTTTGGAACATCCACTGTCAACTATCCAATCCTACAATAAAATATAGGTTTTGGTACCCATGTGATGGTCCATTATGGTTAGGTACATTTAATAACAAACTGAACATGTTTTAACAAAGTAAACTGAACAGAATTTCATTCGGTCGACAAATATTTCGACCGACAGATGTCTTGGTCGAACAATTTGTCGATCGAGAAAGTTGCTGTTTTACAGGTTGAAACTGAACTAAAATAGAAATTCACTTGGTCGACAATTTCTCAACCGATTTTTGCTCCGATCGAACATTCTTCGACCGGAATAGTTGCTGTTTTCACTATAAATTCTGCTATAGATTTCAGATTTGTCACATGTTTTCCCTCGATCGAACATTTTCTTGACTGAGGATGTCTCGGTCAAACTGTTTGTCGACCGAGAATGTTTCTGTTTGTTTCAGTAATTTGTTTGCATCAGTTTTGAATTTAAAGCAATACATGAATCTATCTACTTAGTTGAGATAAGACATTTAGATATTCAAATGAAGTGTTAGATCATATCCCAACTAAATTACATTCAAATCTTCTAAGTTTGAGGTTTGGGGACCCAAACTAATTCAGAATCCTTCTTCTTATAAGGGCATGAAAAGGAATAATGTCCAAGATGCAAGCAATAATGAAAAAAAATAGAATCAATTTCATTTCTCTTTCTAGGATTTGGAGTTGTGTTTTTGGGTACAAACATGATCTTGGTCTTGTATGCTTGAGTTCTCCTAGGTTTAGGTTGATAGGATTTTTCTTTTGGAACATATCCTAACCCTCTTCTTCCATTGTAGCTAGAAGAGTATTTCAGAATATTATCAAGAACATCATTGCCCCTTAAACCATTAATTTCTCTCTGTAGTTTAGCAATCTCATCCATCTTCTTATTGATATCTACCCTTGCTTGATCTATATCCGATAATAAAGAGTTTCTTTCCTTAACGACAACATCATAATCTAGATGATTACATAGAATAGGTTGAGTCTGAAAATTATTCAGTTTTGCAAGCAAATCAACCTTTTCTTGAGAAAGAATATCATGATTTGTTTCTAAAGTGAGCAACTTCATATTGCAATCATTTAAAGATGATTTCAAAGTCAAATTTTCAGAAGCAATACTATCCTTTTCAAAAGAAAGATTATTCAATCTAGCATATAGATCCTCATTAGTTCTAGTAACCTTCTTTAGTTTCTTTTTGCAATCAAAATATTTGTCATGAGTATCTTGTAGACTAACAATTAGATCTTCTTTTGGTAAATCAAGAAGGCTTACCTCTTGAGAATCGTCACTATTATCTTCTTTGGCCATGAGACACTCCACATTCTCTTCTCCACTTTCACTATCACTTGACTCATCCCATGCAACTTTGTATGCTTTTTCTCCCTTCTTCTTGGATGAACTTTTCTTTCCTTTCTTTGCTTTAGGACATTCATTTTTGAGATGTCCCTTCTTTCCACATTCAAAACACCTAGGAGGGGAAGAAGAAGAACCAACAAATTTGTTAGATCTAAATCTTCTATATTTCTTACCATTAACAATTAGAGCTTCTTCTCCTTCTCCATCACTTGTTTCATCACTTTCTTGCATGATGATCTTTGAAGCTTTTAGAGCCATATCTTTCTTTCTTCCTTGTTGAAGTTCACGCTCTCTTCGTTCTTCTTCCTCCAAGGTTGCCTCATGTGCTTCTAAGTTGCCAATGAGTTGCTCCATCCTTAGTCAGGTGAGATCATTTGCTTCTTCAATAGCAGTCACCTTGGGCTTGTACTTAGGAGGAAGAGACATAAGAATTTTTGATACTTGATCTTCTTCACTGATCACTTTACCTAAAGCATTTAAACCATTCACAATAGAAGAAAATTTTGCATACATTTCAATAATAGACTCATTTTGATCCATACAAAACTGTTCAAATTTTTTCTTAAGCATTCTGATTTTAGAATTCTTAACTTGAACAGTTCCTTCATAGGTTATGGAGAGTCTATGCCATATTTCATATGCTGTTTCACAATTTGATATTCTATTGAATTCACCAACGGAAATTGAACAATAGAGTATACTTACAACTTTTGCATTCATTTGGGCTGATCTTACCGTATTAGCATCCCAAGTTGCATACTCTGTTTGAGGAAAGTCATATGGATTTGACACCATCCTCCATAGATCCCAGCTAATTCCTTGGAAATAGAACTGCATCCTCCTCTTCCAGTAGGTGTAGTTAGTGCCATAAAAAGGTGGAGGTCTAGCCACGAGTGTCCCTTCCAAGTTGAGCTTGTTGAGTACCCCGTCACCCATTCTTCAAGACTTTGTTAGAGTTCCTTGAAGCCTCTCTCTGATACCAAATAAAAAACCACTAGAGGGGGGTGAATAGGGTTTTATAAATATTTCAATAATAATTCAACTCAAACAACCACAATTGAGATAAGGAGAAAGAGGCAAGGTGTTTAGAGTGGTTCCACCCTTAGCAAAAACTAAGGGAGTCAGTCCACTACCCAATTGTTTCCAATTGGGATTTTGAAAGTATTTATATTTTATTACCTCGCAAGGACGTTACATAAAATTACAAATACTTTCACCACCCTTTGGACAACCTTCACCTAGAAATAGTCCTACCAACCTTGAAGCAGCCTTCCTTGAAGTAACTTCAAGCTCCCCCTTGAAGTAGCCTTCCTCTTGAAGTAGCTTCCCGTTGAGACAACCTTCTTGAAGTAGTCCAAAGTCCTCATTCTCTTCCGAGAAGATCAAACCCTCTCCAATCCGCAGCCTCCAACCCTAGGAGTAGCAAGGAGAGTACAAGCAATAAGAAAGAACAAGAAGGGGAAATGGAAATTACAATTACCGTTGTAGCACAAGGCTTGATTTCCTATATCAAACGTTTTGATCTCCTAACCAATGTGTATAGAAGTGGAAGTGCAGTGGGTAGGAGATGCTAGCCTATAGGGCATGAATTTGGAGCAGTGGAAATGAATAGCAAATGTTGGAGTTGCTCAATTGCTCACAAGAGTGGATTGCCAATTGCAAGTATGTATGCTCAAGTATTGCACAAGTGTTTTTTGGGTGTCCTAAGGCATGTCCTATTTATAGGAATGGCCTATAAGTGCTTAAGGACGTTCTAGACACTTTCTAGGGGGTTCTTAGTTCTTAACTAGCCGTTAGGTATCCACTAATTTCTTTAGCAACGACTAGTTAATTACTTCTGAAAATGACAGACAGAGTTCTTCTCGGTCGAAGAATTTGTCGATCGAGTGTTTCTCAGTTGAGGAGTTTGTCGACCGAGGGATGGTATAGAGCAAGTGTATATAACATTTGATTCTAACTCCCAACCACCTTGTATGCTGGGTCTAACGGCTATTTGGGTCAATTCTCGATCGAGGAATTGGTCGACCGAGAGTGTCTCGGTCGAGAAGTTTGTCGACTGAGAATGACTCTGTTTTAATGTTTTGAACTATGTACTAAGTGTGTGTATGAGTGTGCAGTTGTGACACTATTATAGGGGATGACCTATCTAAGTGTTGTGAATGGCTAGGGAAGATCTAAACGCTTGATTTACATGATTTCTAAGTACTTGTACATGTTTTTACATTTGATTACAATCATGAAATTAAAGCATTTTGAGCATATAGATCTTCCAAAGGTTTTGTCATCCACCTTGATCCTGCAACACTCAAGTAGTACGTTAGATCCATAAGAATGAAATGTTTGTCATTATCAAAACAAAGGGAGTTAAATGATGTCTATTTAGCCAACATGTGTCAAAACATGATTAAGGACAAGTAGCATTTTTATCATATGGCAAAGTAAAGATTCACTAATATTTGTCAAGTGTATGAGGCATGTTTACAATTTAGCAAAATAATAAATAAAGAGAAAGCATGATTCATTTTGACTAAATTAAACCACTATAGGGGTGAGGCACCTATCAGGCCTGCACCAAGAGGAGAGGGGAAATTCACATCCTCAAAATATGTAAAATGGGGAGAAAATCACATTCCCCTGGGCTCATGCCCACTATGGGTGGCTTGTACTCATGTACACTACATTAGTTAGCTAGTCATTTATATCATTATCATGCTTAATAAACAAATGGCAGAATAGAGATTTACAACATAGTAGGTGGGGTCCATGACCCTATAATCAGTGATGAAATCATACATGGCAAAGCAGGGAGAAGCAAGCATATAGGCCAGGTTTACAACAAGCAAGACATAGTGTAACAATTATATAGGCTCATGCCTCATTGGGAAAATGTGTTTGAATAAAAGGTGCCCAACTTAGGTGTTAGAATTCACATACCTGATATTAGTCCCCTAGATGTGATTTTTCCACCAAGTGATTAAGCCCAAGTCACTTCAACCCTAGGTACAAGTTTCATTACATGCATTAGATATTAGAAAGGGATTAAATGTAAATTACCCAAATTTGTACCTTAGGAACAAACCATCGATTTTGGGCTAGAAAATCTATCCAACCGATTCCTAGTATTTTTCTAATTAAGAAAATATATTTATTTATCAAAATTGGACTTAGGATGCATTAGTTATCATTTTTAGAATATTTAATATGATTAAGATGGTACACACATTAAATATAAAATTAAAACTAATATTCAGTAATCAAAAACCCCAAATTCGAATTCTACTCGAAATTAGCTTTCCAACGAGTATTTATTCACATTTTTCTGATAAAGTATTGATTTTCTACGAATTAAATACTCTGGACCAATCAGAGAGCGAGAAAAAGCCACGTGGGCTTGGTGACTTGCGCAAAGAAAGGGCGGAGAATGATGAAAATAACCCTGACATCAAAATAGAAAGTGAGGCGCGCACGAGGACGGATTCGTAAAAACCCACAAGTCTTCTTCTACCTCTCATGCGAGCCATGGCCGCGGAGGAGAAGCTTGCCCACTTGGGCGTTTCCTCATTTTTTGACCAAAATGCGAGTTTAGGTACTCGAAACGAAGAGGAAGAAGAGACGAACTCACTGGAGTTGTCAATTTGTTTTCTTCTATCACCGAGGAGATTGGAAGAGGGCCATAAGGCATGGAGGAAGTTGGGGTGTCTGTGGCTAACGGTGGAGGTTGCAGGCAAATTGGCATGAGAGAAAGTTTGCAAGGGGGCTTCTGAAGATGATGGTTGTGTCATTTATAGGTGTGGTGGGGTGAGGAGCCGAGATGGTGGTGAAGATGCGAAGCCACGGCCGACGCCATTGGGCATTTCGGCTGAGCGGCTCGAGGAGACAAAGCCAACGGCGAAGAAATCTCGTGAAATGGTGGAGAGGAGAGGGAGATCGGGGTCACGGACCGAGGAGTCTGTTAAGCCGCTCTGGCTGGAGGTTGAAGAAGATGAGGAGGCCGTTGGATCAGAGGAGATCAACTCTTGGCCATTGGATGGTGCATGACACATGAAAAAAAGGGACATTGGGTTAAATCATCATTTAAATGATATTCATTCAATGCAAAGTCACACTTTATATGGATTTAATAAATGCATTTGGATGATAAAATGATGTCCAAGTGACCTCAAATTTTAACCATAGGTTCATGATAACACCTAGAACGATGCTATGCCATTAGTTTTTTCGTTTTACCCAATATTAGGCCTCCAATAAATATATTTCCCATTAATATATATATTAGTGTATAAATTGAGTAAATTAATGTGAAGAGGCTTTGTGATAATTTTCTTGTTGTATTTTCGAGATAGGCCAACCAAAAGACTTTTCCCACCCTATTAACTACATTTCCATATATATATATATTTACTCATAAGGAGAGAGAAAAATAAAGGGGGGTTATTAATTCCTTAACATTAATTATTTCTCTTACATTATTCATGAAACTTGTATAATAACATTATCCATTGATAAAATCTTATTTATGAAACAATTATTTTGTTTTTTTGAACATTTTCACTATTGCCCTTACTAACAATATTAATAGAGGTAATTTGTACACTAAACCTTATGTTGGCATGTAATGCTCTCCAAACCACTAAATTCCCAAAATTCAACATCAAGGACAAAACAAAGGAGAATGAGATAACACAAAGTATAGGGTGGTGTTTGAAAATATGATTTGAAACTTAGTTCCTTTATATATATATATATATATATATATATATATATATATATATATATATATATATATATATATATATATATATATATATATATATATATACTCGAGTGTATTAGGAGCAGAATACACTCGAGTGTATAGATCGCATGAATCCACTCAAGTGTATTTACATATCAAGAATATTTTTTGGAAAATGTAAACCATTGATCTTCACCATAATACTATAACTAGGCTACATACAAATTTTGAGCCCATTTGGACGAGTGTAAGTCACTCATCCAAGGAAAACAAAACCAACGCACGAAACTAATTTGAAATGCATAATTTTTGCAGTCTTTATAACATGACCTATAAATGTCCAAATGTGCTCACATTTTGTAAATGAGATATTCACAAGATGTTTAAGAAGATCAATGGATTAGATTTTTGAAAAAAATATTGCATCATGAAAAACTACTTAAGTGTATTCTACTCTGAATACACTCGAGTGTATTCTAGCCTGACTATATATATATATATATATATATATATATATATATATATATATATATCTATATATATATATATATACAGAGAGAGAGAGAAAGTCAGGGTAGAATACACTCGAGTGTATCCGGAGCAGAATACACTCAAGTAGTTTTTCATGATACAATATTTTTTTGAAAATCTAATCTATTGATCTTCTTAAACATCTCGTGAAATGCTCACATATAAAATTTGAGCTCATTTGGATATTTATAGCTCATGTTATGAAGATCACAAAAATTATACATTTCAAATTAGTTTTGTGCGTCGATTTTGTTTCCCTTGGATGAGTGACTTACACTCATCCAAATGAACTCAAAATTTGTATGTTACCTAATTATAGTATGACAATGAAGATCAATGGTTTATATTTTGTGAAAAAAATAGTCTTGATATGCAAACACCACTTGAATGTAACATGTGATCTATACACTCGAGTGTATTCTAGCCTGACTATATATATATATATATATATATATATATATATATATATATAGAGAGAGAGAGAGAGAGAGAGAGAGAGAGAGTCAAGCTGGGATACACTCGAGTGTAGCTGAGACCGAATACACTCATGTCATTTTCCATCATGCAATATTTATTTTGACAATCCAAATCATTGATCTTCTTAAGTATCTTATGAACATACTATATACAAAATTTGAGCTCATTTGGACACTTATAGATCATGCATCTAATGGTGACAAAAATGATACAATTCAAATTAGTTTTGTACATCAATTTTGTTGACCGTAAAAGAATGACTTAGAAGAATCCAAATGAGCTCAAATTTTGCATGTAGCATGTAATTAATATAACAATGAATATAAATGGTTTGGATTTTTGAAAAAAATAGTCTACATATGTAATCACCACTCGAGTGTAGTGTGTGATCTATACACTCGAGTGTATTCTAGCCTGATAGAATCAAACTAGAATACACTCAAGTGTAAAATGTACACTGTTGCTCTTCTTAAATACCTTGTGAATGGACTATATATAAAATTTGAGATCATTTGGACACTTATAGGTCACCGATTTAAAGATAACAAAAATGATGCACTTGAAATTAGTTTTGTCATAGATTTTGTTGGCCTTGGTTAAGTGGCTTATAAACATCCAAATGAACTCAAATTTTGTAGGTAGTCTATTATTATGATAATAATGAATATCAATGGTTTTGATTAGGGATGACAATGGTATTGCGGAAAAACCATATCCGCAGATAACCACACCAAATTTTACACCGCATAACTGCATCAAATAGTTGCGGTGCGGATATGGTTTTAAGTTTTTCAAACTACTTTGATGTGGTGTGGTTATAGTCCTAGAGATAAACCATGGATAAAAATCGCATCGCAGATAATTCATGTTAATTATATATTAATATATATAGAATACTATCCTAAACATATTATTTGTTGTTATTCTTATATGGATTGCTAGATCTCTATTATTAAAATGGAATTCAATGTATAGAGAAGTAAGAGTTTTCATTTTTAATATGCAATTACTACAAACATGGTTGTCTCCTTTTTACAACTAATAAACATACATGTTCCCTTTATTTGTTATCCATGTTGTTATTTCCATTTATTGTGTAAAATTTCATAAATTTAATGTATAATATTACTATGCTAATAGAAATTTATTCACAATGTGGTGTGGTACGGGTCAATTAACTGTGTTTTTTTGGCAGTTTGGATATGGTTTCTCATATTGAAAGCCGCAATGGATGTGGTGCGGATATGGTGTTTGATTTTTATATGTGGTGTGATTGTGGCCTTGCTATAAACTATACCATATCCGCACCACTACTATCCCTAGTTTGATTTTCCTAGTAATTGGTCTTGATATGTACGGTGTGATCTGTACACTCGAGTGTATTCTAGCCCGACTCTCTCTCCTTCTCTCTCTCTCTCTTTATATATATATATATTGTGAGGCTAGAATACATTTGAGTGTATTCAACCCCCAATACAATCAACTTTTTTGTCGTTAGAACTTTGATCAAATCACATTATAAAAAATGTTCTCGCCCCACTCATCGTTGTACACACATGATTAGGGAGAAGACTCCACCCATCCTCTATTATAGTTTATGCACTTTCCCTCACTCTCTCTTCATTGTCTCCCTCTCTTTATCTTTGAGATCCCTGCCTTACTCTGCTTCTCCTTCACTACCTTTCTTGGAGTCCAACAAGTGGCCTCTCCTACAAGACTCGTAGCCATCAACTCCATCACATACCTTCTCTTCCAGTCACCCCTAGTCGCTCCCCCTACTACACCCTTTCCTCCATCTCCTTCCTCCTCATCCTATAGAATAATGAAGAGAGAGAGAGAGAGAGAGATGGAGTAGGTATCAATATAGGGTTCCAAAAGTCATTCTAGATTTGAGCAAGGAGGACATTGATTGTTGATGGCTCTGATACCATTTCATGTGACAACACAGTTTCAAACCATGTGCAACCTAATTTGATACCAAAGTTATTAATAACATCAACAACATAAAAATATAATATTTGTCTTCTCAACGTAAAATACAAGAAAAAGGAAAAGAAATGAGTTGTGTCCTTTTGATGGACTACATCAATACGCTAAGAAAAAATGATGAATATAATATGCTACACAGAGGGCACATCTACACGATCCTAGCTTTCTTTTAGTAATCTACACCATAAGACTCCAAACGAGCAAGTCTTGTTGTCCATGCAATATCCCAGAGGGATAAATAATCCATGCCATGGACCAAAAGGAAAAGGGGTCAACAATTGCCGATACTATATTCTTATATTGAGCTATTAAAAACGTAGCCACAAAGTATGATTTGAAGGTAATAGCAATTCTAGAAGGGAACTATTTGGTGGACTAAAAATAAGGATAACAAGTATCAATGATTCAGTGTATATAATTCAAGATGGTAATTTCACAAGATTTTCAACTATGCAAGATTGTCCATGTTCAAGATATGAATACCAATATTATTAGCAACGACCAACTTTAAATATTTGGATTCAACATTGTTATATCATTTTCATTCAAAGGCTACAGTGCCACATGTTCGATCATCTATTAAATAACAACACAATAGCCTAATTGCTATTTTAACCATTTGACTAGTGAACAACTAATCCATTACAACTTGAGCAAAGGATGGTGGGACGTACCCTACCTCAAGTGAGCCAAAGCTCTAAGGGGAAAAAGCCCAAAGGGAGTTAAAACTACTACATCAACTTCAGTTCTATCTTAATATTTAACAATATCTAACAATTATCAGTTAGGAGTGGTGAGCTTCAAGAGGTAGGAATCGAATATAAAAATAGTTTAGGGTTCACACCAATTACAATGTAGGGAATTCAAGAGGGGAAAAATAACTAAATAAGGAAATATAGAATCTATTGCCTTATTTATAATCAAGAGTTTCCAATTAAAATGCACGCAAATGCTCAACATATGACAAGTTCCAAAGAATCTAGCAAAAAGAATGAACTAGGGTCACGTGGCTTGGAAATCAATTTGTCAATTCATTTTATGTGAGTTTACTACTTTGCCCTTTATTGTATGGGATACTTGATAATTATCTTTGATAGTTATACTCATTATAAGTCATCAAGTTCATTTCCTTCACTCATGTTCCCATCTGATACATGATATATTAACCATTACCCATGTTCATAAAATATGACTTACATGTAAATATTTACTTATACACATTCATAAGGTCCATCATCTTCCATATTCTTAGCTCTAATCATGTAATACTTATTAATTAATTTACATTCTTATGTACTTAGGTTTAGGACATAATTAATTAATTAAAGAGGGTTAAATATGGTAGGATTTTGGTGAAAAATTGATACAACATTATTTACTTATTGTTTCACATTTTCAAGAATTTCCCCCTTATTTTTAATTAAATATTCCATTTTCCAATCAATTGGTCAAATGAAGAAATTCTAAACATTTAGCATTATAAATAGAAATCATATCAATCACTTATATTAATTGATGATTATATGCCACACGTGTACCACATCCCAAGATATTGATCATGAGTAGGATACATTAGGTTTTCCCTATTCATAATAAGAAATTCGGTTAGTACATGATATTTCCCTATTACCCAAAGCAAGAAATAGGCTAGATATGTTATGCCCCTAATTGGAAAATCTTACTTCCTATGTTTTTATTTATTTTTGTCATTATCATTATTGGACATGGTTCCTAATGTTTAATGATAAACCTTTATTTCCCTTTTCACACTATGATTATATTGATTTGTATAGTTAGTGTGTTTAATCGATTTAAAAAATCAAATACATGAACAATAGATGTGGCATGCCTATCGTGCAAGCTAGAAGATGGCCAAAACTAGAAGAACCTTGGGAGCTCTAGGGATAGGTGCGTATCGGCTTATGGATATCAAGGTTCCTTGGCACCCGCCGGACCTGAGGTTGTCCTCTGGTGGTGTCGTGGTGTAACTGGAGAACTGTCACAGGTCGTCAGATTTCCGCTGGAGATGGTGGAGGAGGTCGTAGTCTCAGAAGATTGTTCCTAGGTGGTTGGAGGCTGAGGTTGAATGGTTTATAAGAAGGCTGAGGTGGGGACAAATTCCTAGTAGAGTTTGGAGGTCCTATTGTGGCATGGATTTTGTTGACGAGCTCCAATCTATGCGTAATGGGGAATATAAGGTTGTGCTTGGTTCAACATAATTGTTCAGGAATGGATGAGGTGTTGTGAAGCTTCGTGGGAGTCATAAGAATGTGACTGGATGATTAAGTAGTGGCTAGGATCATAGGAGACTGGGGTGGAGGACCATAGAGCTCATTGGAAGCTTGCAAGCTACATACTGGGTCTTATATAGAAGCAACTATGAGTCTAGTTGAATTTGTGGAGTCCCAAGGAAGGTTTGGGGCTTTATAATTGAATCTGAGGAGGTATGATAGTTGCCTTAGAACCTTGCTAGTGTTTTTTTTCCACTGGAGTGCCACCCACTTAGGGCATTTCTTTTTTAGTGGATGGGAAAAGTTGAGAGATGGCTGGTTGGGTAGAGGAAAGCATTACGAATTCAAAGCAAAAGAAGTGAAGTGGTGAGGTGGAGGGAGGAGGAAGAAACCACTTGTGAATGGGATGCCTAGTCACCATTGGTTTGGAGATGATAACCAAGAAAGTATGTTGGTCCTTCCCATCTTAGGGATGGTTGTGATCTGTCCAATCAGTGATGGACAACTCACAAGGCTCGTCAAACTATTTTTTTGCAAATTTTCTACAAATCACATAGTTACATCATTTTGAGTTGAGATTTTTACTTCACTTACATTCACATATTCACCATTTATGTGAATCAAATACAAAGTCACTTGCATTCATGTATCACTTATAATTAAAATTTCAAATACTTATGACCCACCGCATAATCATACAAACATCAAATTCAAAGTTTCAAATAAGTAATCATCATTCCCAATCAAATGCAAAATCAACTTCTTTCATGAAGCACTCTATCCACTCTTCTTGTAGGACATCTAGCATCTCTCATGCATGATCCAATTGGGTGTTAATGACATACAAAAAGAATTATATAATCATATGCTAATATTATATAAAATATGATTAAAATTCAAATTACATTACATACTTATGATTAGGGTCTATATTATTTTAGATGTCCTGTAACATTATTCTGGATATAACATATGTATATCATCACATATTATACACACACCCAACTATTATATTTTGAAGTTCACTACAAGTTCACAGTAATTCAAGATGTTACTAAATAGAAACAAATAGATTAGCATCAGATTTGGAGTCATACAACTACCTATACATTTTTATAGGATAATATTCTCTTCTATGTATCACTCAAATGGAATACTTTGATAACCCTTAAATTTAAGTAATACATGTGGTTTCATGATTATATAGTTATATAGTGATGCAGACATTAATAAATATGTTGGCAGATAAAAAGCTTTGTACTGATTACAGTTATGAACTAGCTCTCCTGTCAATCGCTCCCAAGTTTTAGTGGTGCCAAACGCTCTAACTTGTCTGTTGGATCTTGCCTTGTTGGAAAGTGCAACCTCTGCATCTGATTGACAAAAACAATGACTTTCAACATTTTCTCTATCAGTGTGAATCACTTTTTCATCATCTTGACTGCCAATTTGTAGGATCCTCCGCATTGTTGAGCTTCTTCCTTTTTTATCATGATCCTTTTTAAGGATGAAATGAATTATAGAGTGAGCTCCTTGTATTAAATCTAGTCATTGAAGAAGATTTCTAGAGGTTTGGGATGTGTCGACAGATTCTTCGACTTGTCATACTTACCCAAACCTGTCAGAGTACAAATCCATTCGTACCTTGTTGTGAATGCCCCCTATTTGTCAATTCTTTCCTAGCTCCTCTAGTTCTTGATGTCTCTAAATTCAAAGTACCTTATAGGATGTACTGAGGATGTTGTTGTTGGTAACCGTAGAGTGTTGGTCACAACCCCAGATGGTTGTGCGTCAATCCCACCCTTGATTGATGCTTGTTGTCCCTATTATGTTCCATGCCCACTACCTTTGGTTGCTCTGGTTTACTTTTCTTGTCTTATACTAGGGAAGGGGTTGACCATCTTCCTCTTCCTGTGTTTTGCAAACTTATTAGATGTAATCTACTTAGAAGATTTAGTTGCTTCTAAATCAGTTGTCCGAGACAACTCATGAGGGTCAGGTTTTTGAAGGAGCTCCAAAAGATTTTTTTTCATACATGGATATCCTGCTCGCAAGAGTAGGGTCACCATGTTTCTATATGTAACGTGCAACTTTGGATTTAAGCCTTTTCGTCTTCTACCACTGTTCCTCCATAATGGCCACCTCGTTAATTCTTTTGGCTAATGCTAGTGGTGGAACTGACATTGGAGTCATGTGCTTTGTGCAATTCTAATTGAGGGCAATGTTCACACACAAACACACACACACACAGATATATATATATATATATATATATATATATATAGAGAGAGAGAGAGAGAGAGTCAGGCTACAATACACTTGAGTGTATAGATCACGCCGTACACCCCAATGGTGTTTGCCTATCTAGACCATGTTTTTCCAAAATCTAATCCATTGATCTTCATGGTTACAATAATAATAGGTCACATACAAAATTTGAACTCATTTGGATGAGTGTAAGTCATTCATCCAAGGACAACAAAAGCGACGCACAAAACTAATTTGAAATACATGATTCTTGCCTCCTTTAGATGCATGACCTATAAGTGTCTGGATGAGCTAAAATTTATTATATAGTATGTTCTTATGATAATTAAGAAGATCAATGGTTTAGATTTAAAAAAAAATTATTGCATCTTCAAAAATGACTGAGGTGTACGGTGCCTCTGGTACACTCGAGTGTACACTAGCCTGACTCTCTCTCTCTCTTTCTCTCTCTCTCTCTCTCTCTATATATATATATATATATATATATATATATCATGCAAGGGAATAAGGATCGTGCAGGGAATAAGGTTTGCAACAATTATCTAATTAGCTTTATCAACTTTGTAACTAGGCTAAGGTCACTAAGCCATGAAAATTTGGGGTTGATGGAAGAATGGCCTAAAAGGTTGCAATCAAGCAATGGAAAGGTATCAAAGGACAAATGAAAATCTATCCCCTAACTATTGAAAAAGGGTCAGGTGTCACCTTCTAATGAAAATGGTCTAGGCAGAGATGAACAAAGGCTTATCAACTGATTACAACACTTTCCTTGTGAAACGACACAAGCATATACTATTAGAAAAAAGGTGTAAGGGCCCATCTCAATGATCAAACCTCATGTGAACATTAGGATAGATCCCTAGTCAAAATCCATCTTCAATATATTTTACATCAAAAATCTAGCTGGGGAAAATCCAAATAAAGTGGTCCATCGGGGGAGTTATATAAAAAAGACATGAATTTTCTACAGTAGGCTTTCTTTTTGATCTCTTCCTCATAGTGATATAAAGATATGATTACACACATATGTCACCAAAATTCACATGAATCTTATGTAAATGTATTTCATCACATTAGATCCATTATAGAGAGGACATGATAAGAGCACTAACTAAAACCCCTTTATTAAATTGTCAAAGTAATATTACAACATTAAATATATCCATACATCTACAACAATATAAAAGTGCTAGATCAACTTACAACTTATATTTGTAAGAAAACATCACGTAAAGCAACCTATCATGTAGATCATCAACTACCCACCCATCACTCAAGAATGTGAGAGTACATACACACTCTAGACTTAACTATATTCTTTATTGTTACGTCTTTATTAAAACTTCTTTCCACTATTCTGACACACCTAGAAAGATGTGGAAAACCACGGGTGAGACCTCCAATCCGAACAATATGATATAAAAAGATAACATCTTATTGCTTACAAGCATATTATGATCATATTATTTAGAGGTGGCTTAATCAATAGTTAAATATCACTACAACATATATATGCATCAAGTGTTGATTTTGATGACTAAATATGTATACTAATAAAATATGAAATCTTTTCACGTGGATGTACAGTCACTAAGTACAAAAGGTTATACCATGGACGTACTTGAGACACATGCTTACATGTAGAGAGTAGGAAACATATACAATACTTGCAATAAGTAAAGGAATACAATTGCGCATCCATGTGACTCATCAATTAAACATAAACAAAAATACTACACGACTGAGTTACACATTCATTATTACCCTAGGTAGTTTGAACCATACCGATAAAACTACTAGCAGATTTCTCAAAGTCACAATCAATCATGTATACAATCTTAGGATTTGAGGACTCCTAAATATATCCAACACCTCAGTTGGAGCAAGGTTAAACAAAGTAGTGACACATAGACCAAATTAGTAGTGGAGAGATCAATGGAAAGTTCACAACAAACCAAGTCTATACTAGGTACCTATCACTGGGGTATAAAACCCTTATCAATCACATATCATATATTTCTTTTCATGTATCACATGCCACATATCACATATTACCAGAGCTACAACCTTGACTGTAATGATATAACCTTGAAATAAGGAAGATAAAGATGTACCCATCCCTACACCTGTGTATACTCAATACTAAATGAATCCAATCACCTTATCACAACCCTCAACTTGCTACAAGGATACCAGTTTCACTATCTCCCCCACTGAACCACTAAAATAGGTCTATGGACTTAGGGCACTACATGATTATGGATACACTTGATGAATTAGTCCACTTCAATCATTTTCTTGTTACATCAAACAAGTTACACACATGACTTATAGGTGGATTTGAAATTAAATCAATTGTAGCAACTTCCAAATATTTACAATGAATCTAAATATATCTCATACCACCAGATAAGGGTTCATATAGAATCCTTAGCCATACCAAGAGACAAGAAATCATTCTTAGCCATAAGAAAGCCCATAACATTAGGTCATAACATAGTAGTCTTAAGGCATCAAGTTCATTTCTAATATGTAATTATAATCAATAAACACAGTCCATTGTCCCATACCTAAAAAGGCACATATTCACTATTTAGAAGAAGTATAATCATGCAATAAGATTAACCATCATCATTCTAATGTAAGGATTATCACATTATAAGGTCTTCTAGCTCAATTTAACATCATCATTTTGTTCCTCAAACAATACTTATAATAAATATTCACCATTAATTGGAGGTAAGATTATCAAACTCATAAGGTCACATAACTCATCCAGTTTTTTACAATGCCTCCATTTTATTCCCCATCTTATGTTTTAGTCATATTAAAAAATGGATGGTAATTATCGATTTGCTCCAACCATCTTGCTAATAATGACACACATGTCATTGCACTCAAGGGATCAATCACCAAGTCTAATGTATATAAATTTATCTCATATCCAAAATATACAACTAATGCCGTTTTTTATATCTCATTTAGCCAACCCTTAACGTTGTAAAATGATGAGGTATATAAGACATAGTCATCATCTGAGTAAGACAATCACTTTATTAAGGTTATATTTCATAAAAGACTTCCATCCTTTGTTACGACTCACTGACATATTAGAAACCCCAAGTCCTTCCATGGTTATTTAATAATTACTTTTATAACATATATCCTCCTCACTAATATAACTGCATTACTTGATTATGAAATTAAGTTCACCTTCATAAAGGATAAAAATGAGTAAGATCATCTTAAGGTATTATGATATGATTTTTAATGTGATCTCATGTACTCATTAGGGCATACAATCCCTATACTAGACATAAAAAGGATAATTTCACCATATAAGTCCACATTAGATTCTATACTATGTAAGAACGTCATAATGTTTTAAAATTTTGTATTACATTTCACATTATAGTTACACACCACCACATAAAGTTTGTTTCAAGTACAAAAGTATGTGAGAGTTAGAATGAGATTATTGTTGTACATAAAAGTGCCACTTCTACGCATAGATGACCTACTTTGGGATATCAAGTTTATTTTAAAAAAAATTCCAGAATAATAACAATTATTTCATGACATTATAAATATTTGTTTCAACTCTTAATCACTAATAATGGAATTCATTTGAATTTTCCTATGATATGATACTAGTACGCCATAAGGATGGCATATTTAGTAACAATTTCACTTGCATTTCGAAATTCAACAACTACATGATTATTTGGTCATATAAATGGCATCCAGAAGTAACTCCAAAAGGTTAGTAAGAACATAAAAATTTTCAAATATAGTCCACTTATCCAAAATAGTTCTCAAGGCATCATCTTTTAGTTCATTAGGAGGTCTTAGAACTAGATTTAGAGCACAATAAACTATTTATGCACAAGTTTCGAGTTTCAGACCTTAAACCAAGGAGAATAGGATAATTTATCAGGGTTTCATTAGTAAGACATATGAGAAGATATATAAGTATGAAATAATGTCACATGGCAGGAAAAGAATCCACAAAGATTCCATCTTTAGGCACATTAATCAAGTTTCAAATAAGTTTTGAGAATTTGCATGAACAAGTAAGCAAAAGAATGCTAGAAATGCTATATCACTTGCCTCTTATGGTGATAATAACAAGATTCATTCAAAAAAGTGACGAACAGGCTTCCAGATCCTACATCGGACCCCCAAATGCCCCAAAAACCATGCTCCAAGTACGATCTAACTCCCCTTATATCAAAAAGAGAAAAAAGAGAGGTTCTTTAGATAGCTACAGTAGGTTCTACCATGAAATTTCATGGGAAACGACCAAGGCAGGAAGATGAGGTGAAGAACAATAAGAAAAGAGATTCTACATGATGAATCTTACATGGTTATGGCTGGAAACAGATTTGTCAAGCTTGGAAGCTTCTTGAAGAAACTAGATGTATCCACATGCATCAACATGCAAGGCTCCATCCATCTCCCTTACTTGGATCTTGCTTCAGCCTACATGACTCCCTTTATGATTTCAAAAGCTTGTGGGGTTCTAAAAGAGCCTCTATTCCAAGGGGGGCTTTATAAAGTGGGGATAGAAAAAAAATCGAAACTTCACATAGATAGTGTTTAGTTACCCTTGGTTAAAGCATGTCGTCCATTGGTCAAAGAATCATTCTCATTGACCCTATTTAGTATTCTTATGTGTTTGGGAATTATTTTCATCAACCTATATAATTATTTCATTGGTCTATCACTTCCATAATCCAAAAGGTCCATTGAGCACAAGAAGCTCCATCGGCCATCATCAACCACTACCACCATATTAGTTAAGATTGAAGCCCTAATCGAACTTAGGTCATAAGCATAAAACCAATGTAATATATTGAGATACCAAATACTATCATGAGTTTGTATATCATGTACACAACATTTCACTTCAATTATCAATTAAAGGTGAAATTACACGTTAGTCCACAATTTTACAAAATTGTATTTCAAGGCAAAAAATAAAATGGAGTCTAGATTAGATTCACCTCTCAACCAATTGATTTTAAAACTTAATAAATCATGGAATACATATGTATAGCCATTTATTAAACAACTTTTCAATAAAATCCTCATTATGGTGGTTTTTCAATCAAGTCCACAACTTATACACAAACTTGAAACCAAGACATCCAGAGCAAATATCCTACAAATAGGATTTCAAATTATTCAATTGAGCACCAATTCTTTTACAATAATTCAATTAAGATAATAAAGAATGACTAGAAATAAAACTAAGATTTAGGTAGGTTCATGGCCTCACAGAAGGAAAATGGAAAATGCTTCATTGAATAACAATTAATCGATGTCAATCATCTAAGGCATGTGATGATGAAAATGTCTGACTGAGTCCATCGAGAAGAAGATGGAGCAAAATGTGGCTAGGAACACACCCTAAAGATAGCAAAGTGATGAAAATCATCAAATGAGGTTTAAATTGAAATAGGAAGAGAAGTTAGATTTCCTCACTCTATCTTTGTTGGTGCTTGATGGTTCTTCCTCAGTGAGTTGGGGCTGTCAGCAATGATTCTTTCCTTGGTGTTGCTTGCATGGCTCTTCCTATTTGTGAAGGCATTTGTGATAGCCGTAGTTAAAATCTTGGCGACATCCTTGGAAGGTCAGTAAGATGAGCTTTATCGTCAAACTTTGGTTCAGTGCAGGCCAGGTTTCACATTTGGCTTCTTTACCAGTAGCGGTGAAGTTGATTGTGGATTTTCAAGGTAGATGATTTTTGTTAATGGACGAGTGTTGTCTATGGAGGAAGGTAGGTGATGAACAACTGATGAAAATCTATAAGAGCACACACAATGAAAGCAAGTGTTATGCGGGGTGAACAAGGAGATATTTTCTTCTCTTTCTTAGTCGGATAGGGTTTGTGAAAGTAAGGCTATATGCCCCTCCCAAGGATTTTATACCTTTGGGATTTAGCGCTCACATGATCTATAATTCCATTAGTTGATTCACTACTGATGGAGACGTCTATCGAGGAAATGCTAGCATGGGTGTACCAATGGAATCCTAGACCAGAAACCTGATGAAATGACAGTGGATGTAAACATATGGTTTTATGGCTCTCACGTACTCATGTAAAAACACTTCTTTCCCTCACCAATGAAAATATCCAAGGACCACTACTGATGAAATATCAGTAGTTGTCTTCTGATGGGATTTTTGAGTTTTCTACACTAATTTTATTCCTAATTTCATTAAGAGATGATAAGGTGATTCTATTCCACCAATAGAACTTCAGATTCAAATAACTGATGAGATAATTGGTCTGATGAACCAATGGAAACTTTGACTCTTTAAATTTCATTGATATTCAACTCTTTCTTTAACAAGTGATATTCATGTCATCAGTCCATCCTTCCAACAATAAAATAAGTTTCATATCATCTACTATATCTATTCTATCCACACTAATGCTTAAATCTTTGTAAATCATGGTTTCATAAAAGAAAAAAAACTATGAATTTCATGTCGAAAGACTGGGGCTAAGCTATCAAAATGAGTAAATAAAAAGTAAAACTTTAGAAAAATGAAAGCAAGGTTCAAGATCTTTGGTTGCCTCCCAAGGAGTGCTAATTTTGAGTCATTATCTTAACTTCATTTGTTTCTTTGTCCTGAGTCAGTGGATCATGAAGCTGCATATCAACTCACCTGGTAAATGATGCATCTTCAAAATACCTCTTCGGCATGGGGCCAACTACTAGGAAAGTCTCATATTTATCCACAAAGTCTCCATCATCTCCGATGGATAGACTTTACAATGAATGGTCCTAGCCATCTTGATCTGAGTAACCTTAGAAATAACCTGATTGAAGATTAAAAAGATGATCTTGTCCTCTTATTTGACATCTTTCCATTTAAGGTGTGAATTGTGCCACACCTTGTTCTCTCCTTGTAAATTTTTGCATTATTGTAGGAATGTAGTCCCAGCTCCTCAAGTTATTGAAGTTGTAGGAACCTTTTATTTCATGCCACTTCTAGGTCCATGTTAAGAAACTTGATTCCACATAAAGCTTAATGCTCAAACTCCACTGGTAGGTGGCATGCTTTACCATATATCATCCTATAGGGAGTGGTCCCAATAGGTGTCTTGTAGGCAGTGCTGGATCTCTATAGGGGTAGGGGCATGGAAAAACCAAAATTTTAGGAAAAAGTATGTGATAACATGTTCAATTTATAAAAGAATATTATGTTATACTATGCCACGACCCCCACAAAGACTCTAAAGACTGTGGAAACTATATACAAATAATTACCATGAGTACTTAGTAATATTAGAGTGAGATGATACAATGCAATCATAATCCACTTAAACCAATTTAAATATGAAATCAATAGTAAGTGTTATACATGACAATTAATAGACTTAATTAGTCAATTAACATATTCTTAGTATTTCTTATTACAATAGTAGTAATACATATATCAACAAAATTATAATTTAGTGGTTTAACATAAACTACAAATACAAATAGCGATGTAATAAGAAAATATGGAATATTGAGTTGTATTCTACAAATTAAACATGAATAAAACAAGTCATGTGGAGTTGGTCCAAAACTGATTGATTTATAAATTACCAAAACAAATTTCCATAGTCACAATATCTTTATCGATTCTCTTCATTTGACTAATTTATCATATGCTAAGTTTGATATGTGATGAACAAGGGGGACAAATGGGGAGGATAGCTTTCAAAGAGAATATTTATAATTTTGATATATATATATATTGATTATGGAATACACACGTTTTTTCCTCTATATCTTAGTATATTTATAACTCAAATTTTGTCTAAGTATCGATGTTCTCCCTATATTCAATATATTCCTTTAAATGACTTATACGTTTATAACATGGTATCAAAGTATTTTTCATGTTTCTTATTTAAATTTGCTCAAGTTTCCTATATGATTGTACTATACATTTGAAGGTCCCCCTAGTTTCCCCAAAATTTTTGTTCAATATGTATATATTTAGTTTTCCATATCATATTTTCCTCCATATTTTTCATGAAGTTTTCACTCTAATGTATGACATTCTGTTAGAAATTGTTTTACTATATTTCTTCACTCTTATTCAATGGGGAGAGATGGGGTAGAAAATAAATATTTTCACTCATTCCCCTATATCATTTACCCTTCCTTGTCACTTCATCTATCAAATTCAAAAATAATCTCTCATCTCCTCCCTTCCCTACCATTTTTCTCTTACCTTAGAAACTGTCTCGCTTCAACGAAATTGTATTTATTAATAAGGATGATTTGTTAGAACATTCTATATATGATTATACAGAATCAATTAGAACATATTTTAAAAGGCTCGAACAGACTAATAAGTTCATAGAATCCAAATCTTCTAGTATTATAAGTTTGACCTAGGGGTTTAAGACCCACATCTTTTGAGAACTTCATGTTAGTCAAATTTCATTTAAGTCATCATGTATCATCATTTAAAAATGCAGCATCTTGTATTAATTTGTAGTGTAAACTTATTCTTCTTATTCTAAATTCTAATTTTCTATTAGCACTCCTTTTTCTAAAAAGCACTAAAATATCAATCAGGACAAAATTTCACAATAATATAGATAGCAAGTTCCTTATCAATACAACAATAGTTCATATTTAAAGAGACATCGTCTAAGAATTTGAAAATGACTTGAGTATTGTTTACTTCAAAGATTTAAGAAATAAATTCAATATTTTTACTGGTGAAAATCATATGGAAATTCTCAAATTATATTTTTACTTTAAAATTTATGTTAGTTTTATGTTTTTTTTATTTACGAGAGAACCACCCTCGTAGAAGTGCCACAATTGTGACCCCCCAGACAACATAAACTCTCGGGGCATGAGAGGGTGTGGTCCGGTCACCCCCTCCCGTGCCCAATCAAATTCATGTTCTTTTCGTAGAGTGCCTTCGATGTGATTCGAACCCGAGTCCTTCATCTGGACTTACCGAGCCATAACCAGCCAGGCTATTCTGGCCGGACATGTTAGTTTTATGTTATAATCTTATTATTTATACTTTTAAATTGTATGTCTAATATAACAAAAAACTAATGAGAATTCACTGTGAACTTGAAAGTAGACATACAAAAAGTTGGTTGCCAACCCCTTTTGAAGAAAAAACTAATATTTAAGGAGTTAAGAAATTGCATAATCTCTAAGTGCAACACACTTCAACTATAAATTGGATACTTTTGCCCCCCAACAAAAAAGTCTTGTCAAGATCCTCCACTAACTTGTAGGATGTCTATATGCCCATAGCACATTATCTAGGTTGGTAGACGAATCCTTCCTTGACTTCCTAATTGTCATTTTCTAAATTTGCTTAAGTTTTCTATTTAAGACTTCAACTTAAGTAGATATCCAGGAATGATAATGTATGGCAACTTTATTCATTTGGTTGCACTATCTTAAGAATGCTTCAAACTATTTTTCTACAAAGTGGGAGCCCCTATCACTGATGACACTTTTGGGAACTCCATACCTTGGAAATATAACCTTGTTGAAAAGTTGCATCACTACTTTAGTCACAAGTAGGAATTGGCATGGCTTCCACGCACTTAGAAACATAATCAACCATAGCCAGAATATACATGTTGCCACATGATAAAAGGAAAGGGACCCATCTGATTGATGCCCCATACATTGAAAATATCAACTTCCATCTGATTAGTATTGAAATCTAGTTTCTCCAAGATATATTTCATGTTCTTTTAAACACATTACAAGTGGTTAAGAAATCTTGTAAATTTTCATCTAGAGCCAGCCAATAAAAATTGGATTGTAGCACCTTAGTTGTCATTTTATCTGCCCCCAGATGCCCACCATAAGGTGAGGCATGGAACTTCTAGAGGATCTTAGGTACTTCCTCTTTGGTTATGAATCTCCTATAGGTTATAATCACACCTTATGAATAGTAGTGGGACATCCTAGTAATTATTCTTCAAATATAAGGAGAGCTTCTTCTTCTCATTATTGCTTATATCAAGAGGCATCTATTGGCAATCTAGATTACTGCATTTATACACAAATAGTAGTACTACGAAATCAATTGCTTTGGCGAACCTAGAGAGTCATCAAGATAAATCTCATTGATTGGTAAGGAATGGTCTTCTTCTAGTTGGATTCTGGATAGATGATTGTCTATAATATTTTTCTATCACTTTTTATCAACAATCTCGTGATCAAACTCCAGAAAAAAGAGTGTCCATATCAACAATATTGGTTTCATATCTTACTTAGTTGTTAGATACTTGATAGCTCCATGATTGATGTAGATTGTTACTTTGGAACCTATTAGGTAAGATTGAAAATTTTGGAAGGCATAAAAAAATAGATTGCATCTCCCATTTAGTGGTTGTATAATCACTTGAGATTCATCTAGCATTTTTTTAGCATAATATATGGCATGATGTTTCTAGTCCTTCTTTTGCTCCAACACAGTTCCAATCGCATAGTTGATGGCATCACACATCAATTGGAAGGGCGGGTCCCGATCTAAAGATTGAATTATTGATGTGTTTGTGAGAACATGCTTCAGATAATTGAAGGCTTTCAAACAATTATCATCAATACTAGTAGTATCATCCTTCACAATTAGACTAGAAAAGGCCTGGATATTTTCAAAATAAATTTTATGAAATGTTTGTAGTATATGTCATGTACAAGAAAACTTCTTATTCCTAGTATTGACTTAGATGTTGGAAATATGGATACGGATTTGACTTTTCTTATATCAACCTCTATCCCTCTCTCAAAAACTTTATGCCCTAACACAATTCCTTCATGTACCATGAAATGACACAATCCCAATTGAGAATGAGGTGTTTCTCTTCACATCTCTTCAGTAATAAAGATGAAATTCTTAGGGATTTTTCAAAGGATGTTCCATGAACTGAGAATTCATCAATGAAGACTTCCATAATGTCTTTAATAAAATCATCAAAGATAGAAATCATACATCTTTGAAAAATTGCAAGTGCAATGCATAATCCAAAAGCATTTTTCTTAAAGCATAAGTACCATAAAAGCATGCAAATGTTTTCTACTCCATATCGTTATGATGGATAGATACTTGATAGAATCATGAATATTCATCGAGATAGTAGAAATAAGAGTGGTACTTGGTTGACAAAGGGCAAGGGGAAATGACATTTCTTAGTAACAGAGTTGAGCTTCCAATAATCAATATGCATCCTCCATCTGATTACAGTCGTGGTTGCGATCTCATCACCATTTTATTCCTTCATCATAGTCATTCCCTCCTTTTTGGATAGCACATGGACAAGGCTTACCCATTTTCTATCACTGATGACATATATAGTTCTTGCATCGAATAGCTTGATAACCTCTTTCTTGACACCTACTCACATGTTGTGGCTCAACCTTATTTGTCCTTGGGGTAACTGCTAAGCATTTTCTTCTATATGTATCTTATGCATTCAATCAGTAGGGTAAGCCTTCTATGTCATCCACTATATATCCAATCACCTTCCTTCATAACTTCAATTCAAAATTAAGTTGTCCTTTATGCTCCTCATAAAGATTACTGGTTATGATGATATGATTTCTCCCTTCATTTTTTAAGAATTTGTATTGAATCCCCTTAGGGAGTTTTTTCAACTCAGGAAAAGGTTCAAGGGTTTCTTTTTCAATAGGAAATATTTCTACAGAAACATAGTTAATAGGTTCAACTTCCTCAACCAAATTTTCATCTTCATCTACATCTAGATATTAGTAATTTCTCGACCTCGGGTCATCAATATCAAATGTGTGACTAGTGAGGGCCCTCACTAAAGGGTTCACAATGGTGTTATGTCCCTGGATGTCAACACAGTGTTGATTGTAACTGTCAACAATGTATATGGATTCAAATAAGGATGGACCCCTCATGGAATTTTGGACTCTAAAATCAATATGACATTCCCAACTCTAATATCATAATATGCATGTCTACGTCTATTACTACTCTTCCCATTGAAAGAAAGGGTCTTCGAAAGATTATTAAGAAAGATGGGTATTTGACTATGTCGACTACAACAATGTCACATGGAATAAGTAATCTTCTAACTCATATTGGAACATCTTCAACAATTCCAACTAGTCTTGTGAAGGTGTGGTAAGCTAGTTAGAATATCGTTCTAGATTTTACCAAGTCAGTCAAACAAAGTCTTTGTGCTAGCATTAGTGGAATCAAGCTTATGATTTCTTCCAAATCATCTAGTCCTTTCATTTATTCATTGTCTCTTGGTCAGCTAATTAGATTATCATTCTAGCTTTTACCATGTCATTCAAACGAAGTCTTTGTGCTAGCATTAGTGGCATCAAGCGTATTATTTCTTCCAAATCATATAGTCCTTTAATTTCTTCATTGTCTCCCATGTTAAATGGAAATGTAAAGGTTCCTAAATTTTTCTATTTTGTAGACATGTTGACTTGTACAAAGACACTTGACATCTTTGTAAGTTTGATTGTATCTCCTCATCTCCTTGCCTTCTCTTGGTACTAAGATCCTTGAAGATATTAGCCTAGGTTGGCCTCTCTTCAATATCATCACACCTCTTCTTTAGGTGATCTTTGATCAGTTTATGTAGGAAAGGGATCCTAGGAGCATACACATGTATATTGGCAAGAACCTCTTAAGTAGCCACCGATTTCTTATCCTCAATTGACTTATTCCCCTTACCTTTCTCCTTTATTATTATCTTATCATGAATAGTTGCATGGAATTTTTTTATTGTTCTGCCTTGACCGTTTTTGTTTGAGGGCTATAAATTGGGATATTTTCTTGTTGAAATTGAATAGTTGTGGAATCAAGTACTACTTATGACCTAACAGGTGGCCATCATAGGATTTACACGACCTCTTGGATTATGTTCAATGTTAGATGGAATTCTTCCTGTGTAGTTCTTTATAAGGCCAGATACATTTGCTATATTTTGATCAATCATTTTGTTATTTTGTTGTAGATCATATATCTACCCAGTCATGCTTCCCATTTGTACTTCCAACTTTCTTAATATATTGTTGTTGTCGATAATGTATTGGTTTAGCTTATTGTTAATCTTAGTGTTCTCATTCTACTAGATCAACATAAAATATTTGAGATACCTTTTGCAAGAATTGGCAACATGATCCTCTTCCTCAATGTGTGTATAGGCTTGAGTGGAAAACCTTAAGGCTATAGATATCAATTGAGATGCTCGAGATCTAATGGTTTTGGAGGCAACCTCACAAAATAATGATTTTTTTATCTTAAGTTCAGATTTGTCGACTATCCCTCTACCTGCCTATGTGGGAATAAAAAAACACCCACTGAAGCCTAATATCTCCCTAAGCAATCTTCTTCTACTCACATGCAATAAGCTTGCACACTCGTAGGTTTCTCTGTGGTTGTTTTGTGCATCCACATAGTGTTTCATTTCAGCAGTCTTCATACATGTTGAGGCAAGCCATTTGCACTTGGAAGTTTTGCCAATCATCTCTGGTTGTGCATCTATCTTCACGAACATGAGTTAGTGACACCCAAAAGGTTCTTGAGTACACAGATGGGAAGGCTTGATGGCCTCTCTCTATTCTTCTCAGAGTTGTATGTGTGGCATTTGCCTTGCAGCCCAACCTTGGTCCAAGTCTTTCTCCCACCGAGATTCAGATGGCTTAGATTCCACTACCACTCTTCCTCATTGTTTGGGCATGTCCAATGTTGATGTTTTAGTTCACATGCCAGTCTTGATCAAACCTAATTTTGCAGTTTCTATTCCTTGCACTCTTACGAACCACTAGTGTATTGGCCACCACCATCCCATGTCGATCATCTCCATCTATGAGATCTTCTAGGTTTGGTGTTTGATGCTAGTGTCCCTAAAGTAAAGACTGTACCACTCCTATGTTGATTTCCCTTTTTTGATTTCATGCTTGTTTCCGTGCACCATGTGACTTTGTTTCCCTCCTCCAAATACTTTGGTTTGTCTTTTACTGCTTCCCGCATGTGTCCTATACTGTTTCACCCCAAAGTCAGCACAAGAACACTCTTCTCAGAAGCTCACCTTTCTCCATTAGCTTATGATCCTTAAGACACTAGAGATTTGGAATTTAGGACCACATGGTATCTAGCAGCTACTCGCTAGGATCCCAACCTACCAACATTCTTTTGACTGTGACCTTCTGTTGAAGCCAGAGTTTCTTGAGCCAAGTCTAAGATCAAGGATGGCCAATTTTCTTCTACCATCAGAGTTCTCTCCTCTACTGGTGTTTCCCCAAATAAACATTGCTACTTGCTTAGTCATAGAAGAAAATCATCCTTAGTTTCCACTATTTATGTTGCAACCTCAATCTGTATCTCTTGCTCTCCCTTTGTGGCCTTTTGTGTTGTGGTTGAAGATGGCATATTATCATTCAAAAAAGGGACCACTTGTGCATGTGACAGTCTTCATGCACAACACCCTCTTGAAGCTATGTCTGGGTCAGCAACAATAGTTAAAGATGAGTTTTTGAATGCAGTATCAATCATGGTCAATCTTTGGCTTTTCAGTCTTAGTCGCGTCTATTGATTCAGCCCTATTTTAGGGCTTAATCCTGTGTCTTTTTGCTCTTCAATCACATCTATACCTGTTAGATTGCATGTCATTCCCCCTAATATGCTTATTTGTATAAAATGCACTTATGGACATTATTTTCATGTTTTTCAGGCATTAGGACCACGCTTGATGGAAGAGAGAGAGAAGGGGCGATCCTAGGGTTCCTCTGCACTTGGAGAGGCCCAAAGTGAAGTTCGATGCTCCCTCGACCTACCCCTAGTGGCCAAAGATCAATTGAAGCAAAGAAGTCCAAGAAAAGCCAAAGATCCAAGTTAAAGTGCTGATCCAGGACCCAGCACGGCCGTGGTACCGCAGAACGGCCGTGCTAGGTCATTTAGAAATCGACAGGTTCAACCTCCAACTCAGGCAGAAGGCACCACGGCCATGCAGATTAGCACGGTCGTGCAATGGGTAGACACCACGGCCGTGGCACAGCAGAGCAAAACGGCCGTGCAGCTGCACCACGACCACCTCCACCACGGCCGTGTTGACCCACCACGGTCGTGGCCGTTTTGACAAAAACCCTGTAACTTTGTCATTTTTATTCCCACGACCATGCCCATCCACCACGGCCGTGGCCTACCCTACCCACCACGGCCGTGGTATCCCACCACGACCGTGCTACTCACAGAATCCAACCACTTTTCCACTGCTTTCCCCATTTTACCCCTAACTGAACCCTAGATCCCCTAGATCCCTATATAAGCCCTAGTGGCGGCTGGGGTTCGGGGGTTGGCGACCTTCTACTCCCATTTTTTCTCCCTTGTCACATCCACTCCATTCCACTTCAACTCCATCTCAAATACACTCCATTTCGCCATTTCCACCACATAACCCCCCATATCTAAGCCTTCCATCCACATCCCACCACCATTCTACACCTTGCCATCCAAGAAGAAGGAGGAGGATGACCCTGCAAGTGCTGGAGAGAAGGATTTCAGCCACTACCCTGAGCTCCATGGATTCTTCTACCTCTTTCTCCTTTCTTTTTGTATTTTCCATTTCTATGAGTAGCTAGGCCCCTACGGGTGGGCTGTTTGGGGGATATTATGTTACTTTGATACCATGTTGGGGAAAAATGACATATAAACTTTGTAATTTCATTTGCTAATGATTATATTCTATTTCTATCTCATTCTCCATGGATTGCTTGTTGGTTTGTGTGTGAAATCACCTAGGAATTTAGGTAAATTGCTTATATGTGTGAATTTTGGGATTTGCCCCTAGGTCCAATTCTTGGATCCCTAGGTTGCCTCCCATCTTCCTACATCTTAATCAATCTCCCTAAACCTAAGTGAGAGATCTAAGTAGCTAGATTAGATAATTCTAGTGCAATTAGCATGGAGCCTTCTCAAGGCTAGAATGTGGGGGAATTGGGGTCCAAAACCCTAATTTCACCCCCATTGCTACCCTCGGCCCCTAATTTCCCTAGGAATGTCTAATATAGAAACCTAGACTTGATTAGACTCTAATTGGATTGAACCTAACCCCTAATCCAATTGAGCCTCGTAAGGGTAGTAGGGTGTGTTAGGGACTAGTTCCCCTATACACAACCTAGCATATCCATGGCCAGTCAGTAGCTTAGGTTAATCCGTTAGACTCTAACTTGTTGTTTGGTTTGGATGATCTAAATGAAATCATAATGTTCATATGTCACCCCCAACTTAAGTGATAAGTACATACCCCTAAACAGCCCACACATCTCTTTACTGCTTAAAACCCTAGTTCTGTGCTTGCTTAGCTTAGTTAGTTCTTTTCTTGCTTAGTTAGCTTCTTGCCTTGCTCTTGCCTTGTTTATGCTAGTTTAGTTCTTTAATTGCTCTTTTGCTTTTCTCTTGCTTTCCTTAGCATAATTTGTCTTTTCATACCTAGCTTAGTCCTTTCTTTCCTGCTTAGTCTTAATCTAGTCTAGGGTTAACGTAGATTTCATTCCTGCCTTTAACAGCTTTCTTGTTCATCCTTAGTTAACAATCAAAACAACCTTTAAACCCTTAACCCTAGTCTCTGCAGTAGGAACCTAGCTAAACTAACCTAGCTCTAGCGCCCCATCTTTTCCCTGTGGATTGACCCTATACTTGCCACCTTCCTATACTACGACACGACCCTGTGCGCTTGTGGGTGTAGTTGTTTTAGTAGAAGTAGGTGCGTTAGTTTAGGTTTATAAATTTCAAAAGCATAAGATCCCACATCCTGTGCGCTCCGACCTCGTGGGGTGTAAAAGCACCACTAGCGGGGACGCACCAAGCTTTCTGGCACCGTTGCCGGGGAATAGAGGTGCTCGGCCTAGCTAGTTAGTTTTGCTTTGACTTTTCCTACTGCCCTCATCATTGCTATTCTTTATTCATTTTTCTTTGCATTTCTTGTGTATATTGGTTTACTAACTTGCTTTCTTTTGTTTGGTTGTGCTTTGTGCATGTGACAAGCCATTCGGGAGGAAACAAGATGGAAGACCAGAATGCACCTCACAAGCCGCTTCAAGACTACTTCATGCCTAGCAACTACAAATCGCCAATTTCTAGCAGGGTTGATCAGATGCCAGGGGAGCAATTCTCTATTCCTCCAGGTCTTCTTGGGCTTCTTCCCATCTTCTACAGCTCAGAGAGTGAGAACCCCTACAAGCACTTGGACTCATTTTTTGAAGTATTCTCCACCTTCAGGACGTCGACGGCTAGGGATGATACAATTCGGTTGACCTTATTCTCTTTCTCCCTCAAAGATAGAGCTAAAGACTGGTATGACTCAAGAAAGGACATCATGAGTTGGGAAACAATGAAGAATGCTTTCTTGAGACAGTTCTACTCTATAGCAAGGTTGACACAAATGCGGCGTTCCGTGACAAGTTTTAGCCAAATGGGCAATGAGCAGTTCCATAATGCATGGGAGAGATTCAAGAAGCTACTGAGAGAGTGTCCTCACCATGAGATCCCTTTGTGGCAGCTAGTTCAATCATTCTACTCTGGTTTGTCTCTAAAGGACCAAGACATAGTGGACTCTTCTTGTGGTGGAGTTTTCATGGCTAGGCCACCTAAGGAGATATGGCCTTTGTTTGAGCAGTTGGCTGAAGGATCAAAAATTTGAGCTTCTAGCATGATGAATGAAAGAGGGTATGCCTTTGGTGTGACACCCCCTACTCATGATGACTCAAGCTCGCAAGTGATGAAGATTCTTGGTGACATGGTAAGCTTCATGAAGAACCAGGTGACAAATGCTCCTTGCCACCCGGTCAATTCTATTGAGTTCTATGGGGAAGAAAAGAAGACACCTCACTCCTATAGCTACCAGGAACCACAAAGTCCTACATACAGCTCAAGGTTTGAGGAAGAGGTTCTTTCTAGATTGAGAGTGTTTGATGATGTTCAAAGGGATGTTGCAAGGTTAGAAGAGAGAATAAAGCAACTATCTTCCATAATTGCTCTCCAAGAGGAAAAATTGTCTTCAAGACCCATCATGAGCCACCATGAAGCAAGTGGACCCATGCCCTCTTCTCAAATTTTCTATAGTTCACCCCATGCAAGTACATCCCATTCACTCCTTCCAAGGCTATCCCCAGCCCTACACTCCTCCCACTACTACAGAAATAGCATTCAGTGTCGCTTTTCTGGGCGTCAGTTATTAAGGAAAACCGACGCCTAACATATAAGGCGTCGGTTGTTTAATAAAACCGACGTCTATATTCGAAGACCAGCCAGACACGGGTACCGCTTTGTATTAAGCGTCAGTGTTTTTATAAACAACCGACGCTTACAGTCGCCCGCGAAATCCATTTTTCGATAAAAAAATAGTGTCATTTTCAGCGTCAGTTATCCCTCTCTAACCGACGCTGAAGGTGGTTCCCGCCAAAAATTTCCATGAAAATATCGTCCAATTGGACGTCGGTTGTTTCAACCAACCGACGCTAAAGCTGTTTAGGTGTCGGTGGTTGTAAACAACCGACGCTATTTGGGAACTTATAACCCCCCGCGATCGCCCGACTCTTCCCCTTTCTTCTGTTTCATTGCTACCCTATTGCGGCGATTTTCCCTGTTGCGGCGACTTTCCGGCGCTTCTCTGCTGCTGCTGCTCTCCGGCGCTTCTCTCCGGCGCCCCATCTCCGGCGTCCTTCTTCTCCGACGCCCTTCTTCTCCGCCGCCCCTGCTACTGCTGCTGTCCGCTCGTCGCCGCCGGTCGTTGCCCACCGCCCCTGCTCTCCTCTAGTCGTCGCCGCCAGTAGAAGCAGCTACGGTGCTGTCGTCGTCACCTCCGCCCCCGCCGGTAGAAGCAGCTTTACTCCTGCTGTCCTCGTGCAAGGTAACCCACAAACCCTCACCACCTTTTTTGTCCTCTGCCTTGCTTTTCTCTGCCGCCGCCAACGTAGAACTCACGCAGGCAGCGCCTAAGTAGGTGCCAGGGCACGCCTAGGGTCCCAAGCCCAGGTGCCCTGCCTAGATAGGCCTCTGGGCAGATGCTTGGGCGGCGCCAGGGCACGTCTAGGCTGCACGTCTAGTGGATTTTTTGCTAAAAGTTATTTACTGATTGTGTTTATTTAATAATGTACTGATTGCTAAAAGTTATTTTATTGTTGAGTATATTGAGAATCCTAATCACCCTTCTTGCTTAATGATGAACTGTAATGCACACATATGAATGCTTGGAATTTAAATGATGAACTTTTCCCTAAATTGCCAATCATGCTTTTAAAGACATCAATAATCACCCTAATTTGAAGAACTAGGATTTTAGGTATAAGAATGACAACACATTATTTGTTGGCCTAGAAACCCGTCCAAGATTTACTCATTAGGAGTAAATCTTGGATAGTCCCCGGTTTGGGACTGTTCTTGAACACCTAATCTCACTTAGGATGTAAGTGTATAATGTGTATTGAGTTTTTGAGAAAATTTTGGTAGCATTTCCCCGTTTGTTCTCTAAGTACATATGTACTTAGAGAACAGCGGGGAAATGCTGCTGAAATTTTCTTGAAAACCCAATACACATTATACACTTACTAGTGAGATTAGGTGTTCAAGGATGGGATAGGTGGTACACATTTATTATATATAAGAATGACATCACATGTGTTTGTTGGCCTAGAATGTGAACAATCATTGTTTTTTATATTACTTGTACATTGATATAAATTAGAATGAACAATCACTAAATTATATACTGTTTGTATGGAGTCCGGCTTCATTGTAGATATCTATTATTGTGTTTGTTGGCCTAGAAACCCGTCCAAGATTTACTCATTAGGAGTAAATCTTGGATAGTCCCCGGTTTGGGACTGTTCTTGAACACCTAATCTCACTTAGGATGTAAGTGTATAATGTGTATTGAGTTTTTGAGAAAATTTTGGTAGCATTTCCCCGTTTGTTCTCTAAGTACATATGTACTTAGAGAACAGCGGGGAAATGCTGCCGAAATTTTCTTGAAAACCCAATACACATTATACACTTACTAGTGAGATTAGGTGTTCAAGGATGGGATAGGTGGTACACATTTATTATATATAAGAATGACATCACATGTGTTTGTTGGCCTAGAATGTGAACAATCATTGTTTTTTATATTACTTGTACATTGAAGGATTGCTAATTGATAAAAGATCACAATTTTAGAGACATGTATGTTTATACAAATGCTAAATGTTTTCCTTATTCTAGTTGATACAAATGCTAAATGTTTTCCTTTTTAATGAAATTTTCAGATGGCTCACCATGATGAGAATGATGTCCATGATGAGCATGAAGTCCATGATGAGCATGCTGTCCATGACGAGCATGACGAGGATACCAACGTAAGTTCTAAAAACATATCCCGTATTTCTATAAAATTCATTATCTTCTAGTTATGTCATATATCCTGTATTTCTATATTGGCTTAATTCGGTGTGTTTATTTTTGTCAAATTTTAGGTTGATGATGCACAGCTACCCATTGAAGCAATTGAGCAACTTGATGCGCAACAACAAAAACTTAACAAGAAAAGGGGTATCACTCTGTTGAAAAAGTTACTTGCGCTGAGTGGCAGTGGATCCAAATTGGTTGTGGAGTTTGATAATGGAGGGAATGCAATTGGAGTGAACCGCAATAATTTTATAAACTATCTTGGGGTTGTCACTCGAAGCCATTGTGGTGTTAAATATGATAATTGGCATAAAGTTCCTCAGGTGAAGAAAGACTTGATATGGAAAGATTTATGCGTGAGTTATTATTATTTGCAATTCTATTTTGTAGATTACAAATTCTATTATTTGCAATTATATTTTTGGTACTAGTTAATAACATTTCTATTTTACAGAATTTGTTTGCATTGGATGAGATGTTGCATCGTAAAAGTGTGATGCAACGCGCTGGAAAGATGCTTAGGAATTACAGGACAAATCTGAACAGAGAATACATAAGACAGGGTGATAAGAAGAAGAAGTCAGCCCTTGAACAATGGAACTTCTTGGACAAAGAAGATTGGGACAATTTTGTTGCTTCAAGAAAATCTGAAGAATTCAAGGTATTAGGCGTCACTCCCATTTTAATTAATATACATTGTATTCACCTATTCAAGATTAACATTTAGTGCTACTAACCTAATTATAAATGTGCATACTAACTAGGCCCTCAGTGACGCACAAAAAGCAAGGCGTGCACTGAATGTACATGACCATACTATGGGTCCAAAAGGCTATGCAAGCGTTCGCCAAAGACTACAGGCGGAGTCTGCGGCTACTCAGGAGTCTGCGACTACTCAGGAGTCTACGGCCACACCCTTCCCTCGCCATGATATCTGGATAGCTGGCAGGAAAAACAAGAAGGGTGAAATAAAGAAGCCCGAAACTGCTGAGGCGGCTGCAAAAATGGTAAAATACAACTCTTAGAGCAATCATTTGAATATTGATTATTTGTGGTGTTAACTTACCAATTTTTGTTTATGGTGATTAGCGGGAGCTGCACGAGTAGAGAAAACAAGGCACGTTCATCCCTCAGGGCACAAGGGATGAATTGACAGTTGCTCTGGGTAACCCAGAGCATCCTGGACGTGTTAGAGGTGCCGGCGCTGGTGTGGGCATCAAAGCATTCTTTGGGCCATCCCAGCGCAAACCCAGAGCGGGACTTTCTCAAGAAGAGGTAACATATATATTCTATTTTTATAATGTTACTGCAAAAGGAAATTCATTAATAAAAAGCTAATATTTGTTTTATCCATGTATAGGAGAATAAGAGAGTCGAGGATATAGTTGCTAAGAAGCTCAACGATGTGGTTGCTGAGAAGGTCAAGGAAGAATTGCTACGGTGGCAGACATCTCAGGCTTCCAATCAGCCTATGCCGACCCACTCTTCTCCTGGTGCACAGACTGCAAGTAATCCTGGAGACCCATCGCCTAACACGTCTGCTGTAAGTATTGTTTATGACATTGTAGCTAGTCTTTTCAAGATGATATGTTTTCAAGATGATATGTATATATGTATAACATTCTTTACGTAAATTTGTAGGCATTGAAGCCATGCCGCTTAAGAATGGAAAACTATGTTGTTGCAGAGGCGCAAGCTTACCAGTCCCTTCCTGGGGCAACGTTTCATGGGACTCCAATGCTGTAGGGCTACATTCGTGTGAGCCCGATACATGTATTACCCGATTGGAGGGAAGTTGCGTTGCCATATGCCCACCCAAATATTGATACACTTGGTGAGGCAGAAAGCGGGGTCATATTGTGGCCCAAAGCAGATGTCCTCTACACGACTGAAATTGTAAGATAAATTTACATTGATTTAAACTGTTAATGTGTATATATGATGTCAACTGATCTGAAATTATATATACAGGTTAAAAAGAAGACACCAGGAGCACCTAGGCCTCCACCTCCAATTCCCGCATTACCAACTTGGGTTCCAACTGACCTACAATACCCGTTAGGTCCTGCTTGTAGGGGAATGGCATGTTGGCTACGGGCACATAATATACTTTGCCCTATAATTGTTTCTTTAGATGCAGATTATGCAGGTCAATCATACGACAGCTCTTTATTTATACAAGATATTATTGAGCTGTTTATATATGATTGGTTGAATACATCAATGATAGAGACATGGATAAGGTGAGATCTTGTTTATACATCCATATACCTTGTGTAAGATCCGGTGATCTAGTTTCTTATATATTAATGCATACGTCTATATGTTTTGCAGCTACTTAATCGAAGATCATTGCAAACAATTTGCATATGATCTTGTGGGATTTTTGATTCCATCATTGATTAGTATGGTAGCTAAAGACCCTGATAGTGTTCAACAATATTGTATAGATGCTTTTACAATTTTTGGTCATCAAATGAAGACGATAATAATAGCTCCATTCAATGTCAAGTAAGTTTGCTTTATTTATAATTTGGACTTAAGAAAATTCCATTATTATTTTGCATTTTGAGTTATTAATTGTTAACTTTTTACCTCTAGTGGTAGACATTGGGAGTTACTAGTTATTGTCCCCGGGACGTTCACTGTTTATTATCTAGATCCCGCAGGAAGTACATTAAACACTAAAATTGGACACGTAATGAGAATGGCATTATTCTGGTGAGAAATATTTCATTTTTTATATCCGTTAACATCTTTTATTACATTACTATTTACTTATGCAACTTAGTGTGTTATATTAACATGTAGGGGTTTAGATGCATTCAAAAATGCTGGAGGAAAGGTCCCAAGGAAAAAGAACCAGCCATTGTCTTGGGAGAACGTAAAAGTAAGTTCCCGACTCCCCGACTCCAATGTATATATTATTAATGTGAATTGTGCTTAGTTGTATTAATTTGTATGTTTCAATTTATAGTGCGCTACACAAGACAATGGCTGGGCATGCGCATACTATGTGATGCGATTTATGCAGATGATTATCAAACATGCCGCATTGGACATCGATACCATACATGAGGTATTATATATAGTCTCATTAGTTAGTATGAAATATATCAATCTTATTTTTATATTATTACTTATATATATACATCATTCTCTTTGCAGGTGTTTAAAACTGACCACACTATAGGCAAACGCTTAAAAAATGTACATGCTCCATATACGAGGGAATCATTAAATGAAGTAAGAGAAGAATGGGCAATAGCTGTACAAACAGTGGCAACTGTAAGATATAATTGGGATGTTGATAGTGATGATGAATGATACTTTGTAAATGAATGTTTCTGAATGTTAAAACATGTATTTGAATGATTCTATATGTGTGAACGTGACAATTGAATTGATGTCTGAATGTATCTACTTGTGTGAATCTTTTTATGTTAATTTTGCAGGTTTGTGGCCTGTTTGTAGGCTGATATCAATGGATGTCATAAACCTGCAGTTCAGAAAACTGAACTGCAGGTTCTCATCCTGCTGACCAGCCACAGCAGGCCTGCAAACAGATTTATAAAAAAAATAGAAATAGGCGTCGGTTATTTACCGATAACCGTCAGCACAGACTTACAACGTCGGTTTTTTGTTGAACACCGACGCCAAAAGTGTTCGCGCTACAGGAAATGGGAGTCATCTAGGACACTTTTTTGCGTCGGTGTTTTAGTATATAACCGACGCAGAAAGCGTCCTAGATGACGCCGTTTTCTGTGGCACGAACCCTTTTGGCGTCGGTGTTTTATAAAAAACCGACGCCTTTATATTAAATAGGCGTCGGTTTTTTAACCGACGCTGAAGTGTCCAACCTTTTAGCGGCGCCCACATAGGCGTCGTTCCGAAACCGACGCCAAAGGGGGTTAAACAACCGACACTAAAAGGCACTTCTGTAGTAGTGTCCACCACCGCCCTCACCTCAAATTTCACAAAACTTCACTTTCAAGCCCCAATTCTCTCCTCCTCAATTCTCTTCTCCACCTCAATTTCAACCCCAAGTGCCACCTCCACCTCCTCCACAGCCACAACATGCTCCCCCTCCCCTTCATGAGCAAGGTAGTGCTATGATAGTTCTAAGGAGTGGGAAAACTCTTGAGAAGCCCACAAGTCAAAGAAAGGTTGATGAAGCAAGGCACAGGAAGCCAAGTGGTGATACTATGATTGATATTGCTGAAGATGATGTTGTGATACTGTATGTTGAGTTTGGGATTCCATGTGATCCACCACATATCCCTTTTGTAGGTCCTACCATCCCTAGCGTTCCGCCTCATGTTCATGTAAGTGCGGAAAAAACTAGTGATCCTCCATTTTTAGAAGCACTAGATGAGCCACCAGAATTGAAAAGGAGGCAAAAGCACAATGTTGACATTCTTGAGGTGTTTCACCAAGTAAAGGTGAACATTCCACTTTTGGATGCTATCAAGCAAATCTCATCATATGCCAAGTTCCTCAAGAACCTATGCACTGTGAAAAGAAGGTCAACGGGGAGGATTCTAAAGAAGGTGAGACTGAATTAACAAGTGAGCTCCATCATACAACACTCACTTCCCGTGAAGAGAAAGGACCCAGGAGCCCCACTCATACCTAGTTACATAGGGGGACATCGCATAGACATGTCCTTGCTTGATTTGGGATCTAGTGTGAATTTGATGCCATATCATGTCTATGTTGAGCTGGGCTTAGGAAAGTTGAAGCCGACACATTGCACTCTCCAGTTGGCGGATAGATCCATAAAAGTTCCTAGAGGTAGAGTGGATGATGTCTTGGTGATGATAGACAAGGAAAAAGGCGCGGTGTTCCCGACGGATTTCATTATACTTGATATGGAGCCGGAGGATAGGAAGATTCCCATCATCTTGGAGAGGCCGTTCTTATCTACAACTGATGCCGACATTCATGTACACAGTGGCACCATGACAGTCTCATTCATGGACATGAAGATCAACATTTACATGTACAAGACCCCAACCCAGTGAGTCTGAGATAGGGATATTGGACATGGTCACTTCACAAGTCCAAATGGGCATTTGAGAGAAGGACATCAAGGTGAAGAAGTTAATGATGATTATTGTGATCAAAGGGATGAGGAAAACAGTTTGAGTGCAAAGGAAGGATGCATGATTTGCAATAATGGACACATGAGAATGCCAAACAGATGAATTTTGAAGAATCACCAAGAAGCCTAGCTGAAGGCAAGAAACTCAGCGCTTGTGGGAGGCAACCCACTTAGGTTTGGGGATTTTTGACCCAACCTCACATTTTTGACACTTTTGCTTTGTTTCTTACTTTTTTCCAAGAAAGCACACACACACTCGTATTAGATAGTTTTTGTATAGTTTTGATATGTGTAGGTGAGAAAAGAGTGAAATGAAGAAGAATAGATGAAATTTTGACAAAGAGTAAATAGAATATCAGCTTGAGATCAATCTTTGATGTTTGAACAAGATTCGAGTATCCTACTGCTGTTACAGTGTCCAACACGGCCGTGGTACATCAACACGGCCGTGGTGGTGCACTCACATTCAATAAGGAAATGATCAGAAAATTGAGAAAATTGACTAAGTCTTGAACCAGGGCAGAACGGTTGTGCAAGGCAGCACGACCATGGTACACGAATCCTTCACGGCCGTGCCGTGCAGCACGGCCGTGCAACAGCCCGATTCCAGCAGATTTAAGTCAGAATTTGCAAAACTGCTTTTCACTTGCTCATTTCTCCGAAGAACAGAACGGCCGTGCTCCGCGCCCTAGCGCCCGTGCAACACTCCGCCTGCCTTCTCCATCCATCGAATCCCCACCAAATCACTCCCAAACCATTCCCAATCATTCCTCTACCATTTCCACTACCTTAATCTCCTGATCCCACCCATTTCCATCCACAAACGCACCACTTTCTCTCCATTCCTCCCCAACATGCCCGTTCTTCGGAGAAACCCGAAATTTTCTAATTCCACTTCATTTTTCGAGCAAGAATGAAGAAGTTTGCAAGGAAGGCAGTAGAGAAGACTAGGGGTGTCATCCCCTACCAAAGGAAGCTAAGGAACAACCACCCCCAGTTGACGGAGGCGGAATTGGATGCCATAGTGGATCCTATCACTGAAGAAGCCACCGTACAACCACAACGGGGGGCACCATCTTCGCCGCAGCCACCGCCGTCTGCCTCCTGACACTCCATCTCATCTGAGAGACCTTCCGCCTCAACTGCGCGACCGTCAGTTTCAGCCGCACGTCCGTCCGTCTCCTCCGCAGCACCTCCACAGCCCGAGCCGAGGCCACGACTATGACCACATCAACAGCTCGTGCTAGCTGATGAAGATGATACTGATATGCCTAAAGTTGAGCAGCAACCAATCCCGCCACAACGCCCGCTTTCACATCCAGAGGTTACTACAGGCAGGGAAATGGATCCCAAGCATCCAAGGTGCCTGACACGTAGAGTGCTAGCTACTCGATACGCATGCCAAGCGTCAATGGAGGCAATGGGGTTCTTTGTCTATTTTCAAGAATTGATGGAAAAATTGGGGCTATTGGAGATATTGACGTTGCAGCAGGAATCATACGTCGAGTTAACGCAACAGTTCTTCACCATGCTAGAGAAAGCAACAAATGATGGCGAGAATGCAATTAAGGTAACAATTGGGGATAAGAGATGGAAGATAACCTCAGAGATGCTAAATCAAAATTTTGCCCCAAGTGGAGAGATGGCTGCCCTCCTAGATGGAGGAAGGACAAAAAATGACTCTAGTTCCACGCATCCAGCCATGTGGAAGTGCTTCACCGGCCAAAATACATTTGTAGTAGGGAAATCAAAGACAAGTGGTATTCATAGCCCATTTCTCCGCTATGTTCAGAAGGTGTTGGCAAACACCATCTTTGGCAGGTATGAAAATCAAGGCAGCTGCACCAACAAAGATCTTTTTGTGCTTGGTTGGATGAAAAAAGTGAGACATGTGAACCTGGGGGTGTTAATTGATTGATCACATGAGGACAATCCCGTCCAAGAGCACAAATCCTTTTGTAATGGGAGGGATTGTAACATCTATTGCCACTGCCTTGGGGCATGACATGACAGGATATACAAAGACAGAGGGTGGCAAGTTGGTTGATTTGCACTACCTGGCTCGCTCATCCATGAATACGGTTACAGATCAAAATATCATTTACCAAATCAACCCACCCTACCCAGGAGTCACATTAGAGCTGCCATACCATACTCCTCCCCTCATGGAACAGTATGGACCAACGCTATATTTCCTACAAAAGTTGAGGAGGTACGAGGAGGAGAACCCCAAAGGAGAGAAAGTCCCTGAGGTGAGGTTTGCAGGGGGTTTAGGAGAGCCTTCACAGGCGGCAGAGCAGAGGCGGACGACAGAGGAAAGAGTGGCAAGATGGGTGAGGCAAAGAGAAGAAAGGATGGGAGCGTCAGAGCCACAACACCCTTCAGTGAATGCATATGACATGGGTACCATTCATGCACAACTGGAGAACATTCAGGCGACACAGGAGAGGATTTTACAGACACAGGAGGGCTTTCAGAGGACTCAGGATGCCATGTGGTTGGACCACCAGCAGATGCATTATCAGGTCAACCACCTTTATCAGTTCCAAAATGCACAGGCCCATAGGAACTCGTAGTGGGGTGAAGATTGGTGGGGTTCTTTGTCAGCATTCCAGGACAACTATCTGCCTCCACAATCCGACTACTGGGGCGCCTACTACAGGCAGGGAGGAGCACCTCCACCACCTCCGCAGTGATCATCTACCCTATCACCCTAGACTTTAGTGTCATGCTGAGGAAAACATGGTTCAAAAGTTTGGGGTGGTAGGGCGGTATGCCCTCATTCTTCTTTCACTCATTTTTGCATCTCATCTACTATTTTACTTTTTGTTTGTTGTTTTTCATTTCTTTTGCTTGTCCTGCTATCTAGTCTAGATTTTTACTGCTTTTCATACCTGCATTCCATGTAGTTTACCTTTTTGTCATTTTTTTGCGTAATTTTCAAAAATTTTGCTCTTTTGCCATGCATTGCATGCCATGTAGATTTTTGGTAATTTTTGCATGTTTTAGTTAGGATTTGCTTGTTTACTACTTTAAGTTCAATAATATATGTTTAGATGTGATTGGAGGCAACTTGGCACCATTTTGGCCAATTTTGCCCAAATTTGGACCTTCTTGTCTAAAAATTGTGTTTCGACCCAATCTCTACTGTTTTGAATTAAAATGTTGACCTTTGACAAATGCAAGTGAATCACCATTGTTTGTTGCTAAGTGGTATCAATGTTTGACTTTTTACATGTGCATCACCTCTCTTAGGATTGTGATTGAATTGGTTGAATTGTGAAACTGAGCAAGCTTTGAACGCTTAGTGTTTGTGGAATTACTTGTTTGATATATCAATTTCATTTTGTTCATTCATGTGGTGTGATATCTTGGATGAAGTGTTGGATTAATTCTCATGCAGGATGTCTTATGTGGAAAATCATACCAATGACCCCTCTTTGACCTGACTATTCTTCCACCATCTTCATACCCCTTCGCCTCATAAAAAGATGCCCTAGTGCACATAATCAGCCTTGGCCACCTCCAAAAGTTTGGGGTGGCCATATCTTTATCTCCCTGCTTCACTCTATCCACCATATGCCCTATCTACACCAAGGGCAAGAAAAAGAAAAGAAAAGAAAAAGAAAAGCAAAATAAAATAAAAGTATGCTCCTGTTTAAGAGCATTCAAATAAAGAAAAGATGAGTGTGTAAAAACACTCCAAAAATCTTATCGCAACCCTTTCTTCCACTTTCATACCCATTGAGCTAGGAAACATCAAACTTAGCTCATTTTATCCTTTGTCGCAGCCACGTGGGTCATTTGGTGTGATTTGAGATATAAGATTGAATGCATGAATGTGAAACAACACTCCTAGTCATTCTTGATTAACGCCACCATGAAACGGTTTACTCGGAACTTAATGGAAGAAATATGGATAACTTGTGTATTCAATGTGCTATATTTGAAGTTCATATGCTTTGTGCTCTTTTCATGATTGGATTGTGAAAGAAGGAGAGGAGAGATGTGAAATGCATGTACTTAGTCATCTTTGATCCCATTCAGCAACAATTGTCTTTTATATTGCATTTGTCATTTCTTTTTGTGAAAGTTTGTAGAGAGATTGAGTTGGAGCATACTTGAGGACAAGTATGTTTCAAGTTTGGGGTGGTGATTCAGCCCTATTTTAGGGCTTAATCTTGTGTCTTTTTTCTCTTCAATCACATCTATACCTATTAGATTGCATGTCATTCCCCCTAATATGCTTATTTGTATAAAATGCACTTATGGACATTATTTGCATGTTTTTCAGGCATTTGGACCATGCTTGATGGAAGAGAGAGAGAAGGGGCGATCCTAGGGTTCCTATGCACTTGGAGAGGCCCAAAGTGAAGTCTGATGCTCCCTCGACCTACCCCTAGTGGCCAAAGATCAATTGAAGCAAAGAAGTCCAAGAAAAGCCAAAGATCCAAGTTAAAGTGTTGATCCAGGACCCAGCACGGCCGTGGTACCATAGACTGGCCGTGCTAGGTCACTTAGAAATCGACAGGTTCAACCTCCAAATCAAGAAGAAGGCACCATGACCATGCAGATCAGTACGGCTGTGCAATGGGTAGACACCACAGCCGTGCTCCGCAAAACGGCCGTGGAACAGTAGAGCAAAACGGCCGTGCAACAGCACCACGACCACCTCCACCACGGCCGTGGCCGTTTTGACAAAAACCCTGTAACTTTCTCATTTTTATTTCCACGACCGTGCCCATCCACCACGGCCGTGGCCTACCCTACCCACCACGGCCGTGGTACCCCACCACAGCCGTGCTACTCACAGAATCCAACCACTTTTCCACTTCTTTCCCCATTTTACCCCTAACTTAACCCTAGACCCCCTAGATCCCTATATAAGCCCTAGTGGTGGCTGGGGGTCGGGGGTTGGTGACCTTTTACTCCCATTTTCACTCCCTTGTCACCTCCACTCCATTCCACTTCACCTCCACCTCAAATCCACTCCATTTCGCCATTTCCACCACATAACCCCCATATCTAAGCCTTCCATCCACATCCCACCACCATTCTACACCTTGCCATCCAAGAAGAAGGAGGAGGACGACCCTGCAGCTTCTGGAGAGAAGGATTTCAGCCACTACTCCGAGCTCCATGGCTTCTTCTACCTCTTTCTCCTTTCTTTTTGTATTTTCCATTTCTATGAGTAGCTAGGCCCCTGCGGGTGGGCTGTTTGGGGGATATTATGCTACTTTGATACCATGTTGGGGGAAAATGACATGTAAACTTTTTAATTTCATTTGCTAATGATTATATTCTATTTCTATCTCATTCTCCATGGATTGCTTGTTGGTTTGTGTGTGAAATCACCTAGGAATTTAGGCAAATTGCTTATATGTGTGAATTTTGGGATTTGCCTCTAGGTCCAATTCTTGGATCCCTAGGTTGCCTCCCATCTTCCTACATCTTAATCAATCTCCCTAAACCTAAGTGAGAGATCTAAGTAGCTAGATTAGATAATTCTAGCGCAATTAGCATGGAGCCTTCTCAAGGCTAGAATGTGGGGGAATTGGGGTCCAAAACCCTAATTTCACCCCCATTACTACCCTCGGCCCCTAATTGCCCTAGGAATGTCTAATATAGAAACCTAGACTTGATTAGACTCTAATTGGATTGAACCTAACCCCTAACCAAATTGAGCCTCGTAAGGGTAGTAGGGGGTGTTAGGGACTAGTTCCCCTATACACAACCTAGCATATCCATGGCCAGTTAGTAGCTTAGATTAATCCGTTAGACTCTAACTTGTTGTTTGGTTTGGATGATCTAAATGAAATCATAATGCTCATATGTCACCCCCAACTTAAGTGATAAGTTCATACCCCTAAACAACCCACACATCTCTTTACTGCTTAAAACCCTAGTTCTGTGCTTACTTAGCTTAGTTAGTTCTTTTCTTGCTTAGTTAGCTTCTTGCCTTGCTCTTGCCTTGTTTATGCTAGTTTAGTTCTTTAATTGCTCTTTTGCTTTTCTCTTTCTTGCCTTAGCATAATTTGTCTTTTCATACCTAGCTTAGTCCTTTCTTTCCGGCTTAGTCTTAATGTAGTCTAGGATTAACGTAGATTTCATTCTTGCCTTTAACTACTTTCTTGTTCATCCTTAATTAACAATCAAAACAACCTTTAAACCCTTAACCCTATTCTCCGCAGTAGGAACCTAGCTCTAGCACCCCCTCTTTTCCATGTGGATCGACCCTATACTTGCCGCCTTCCTATACTATGACACGACCCCGTGCGCTTGCAGGTGTAGTTGTTTTAGTAGAAGTAGGTGCGTTAGTTTAGGTTTATAAATTTCGAAAGCATAAAATCCCATATCCCGTGCGCTCCGACCTCGTGGGGTGTAAAAGCACCACTAGCGGTGACGCACCATCTATATAGCACCCAATGTTTCCAATGCTCCTTTGACTCCTCTACTCAAGCTACACAGTGTAATTTGGCCTATCATTGTGGGAACAATATGGTGTTGACTTGTCTTCAAGGTTGCAACAAAGGGTGTCTTATCAGATGTACTCTCATATTTTAAGGATCATCAGTTTAGTGTAAATATTTTTGGGGATGTGATTTTCCTTCTACATGATGCCATTCACCTTGTTCATGACCAACAACATTGTGTTATCATTACAATGGATATTTACAAGTGCCTTCAACATGATCAAAATATGCATCATAAGGAGGTTTGACTTCATTTCCCTTTTATCACACGTTGGGTGGAATGTTTCTATAGTTCCCTAGCTCCCCTCTGCATAGATCAAGGTAAGCCTATTTTCTGTGTAGATGGTGTTCAACAAGGTGATTGGTTGGGGCCCCACCTTTTTTCTTTGGCTCTCCATCTTTTTAACTTTTAGTTGAAGGATGAATTCCACCTCAAACTTCTTGATGTCTATCTTGATTATGGAACCCTCATTGGTGATATGAAAGAGGTTTCTAAGGCTTTATCTCTTATCCAAGGTTGTGGTCCAAACTTTGACCTTCACTTCAATATTAATAAAATAGAAATTTTGTAACCTTTTATTGACCCCATGTGAGAATCAGAGTTTGCATGTTCCTTGTTGACATATCTCATCCTGAGCATGGATTAAATATTCTAGGTTGCCATGTTTCCACAGATCTAATATTCTATAGGATCTTCTTTGGGAACACGTGGATAATTTTTTATTCCATGATGGTTCATTTGGCCTTGCTTCATGACCTATATTGTGCCCTTCTTGTTCTCTAGTCATGTGTTGGGATGATGAAGATGTTGTTCGGTCTCTAAACTCTACACTGCCAAATTGTATTTCTTCTGTGGTGGATGATTTTGATAGAGGACTTCATTGATGTCTGACATGCATTGCGGTTGGGGTCATGATGCGGGGATATACAATGGTGCTTGGACACATTTCATATGCTTATCATGGGATTGAGCATCAAAACTTATTATGATGTCTGCCAACTTATGTATGTTTCCTCTCAGGTTAATACTTTGGAACTTGACTTTGTACCCACAAGAAATCTCCTTAAACATTACACATATTGTTGTCTACGATATCTTGTCATCTTTTTTTAGTCTAAGTTGTCACATATGCCTTCTACCACACCAAAGACCTAGTCACTTCTAGCAGATGCATACTATAAAAGAACCATCCAACAAATTACAACAAGTGACCTCTCTTCACAAAAGGTGCTATTCTTTCTTGTCTACAAACCATCCACACATAAGATTTCTTGTTTGTTGCTCCTATAGACAATCTTGTCTTATCCATGTCTCCAGTTGAATATCGAGTAACCCTTCGGTGTTGAATCATGATCCACATGTTCCTTGGTGATGAGTGTTTCCCTCTTTGTATTGTTGTTGACCTTGATTTCTTCAGTGATCATGCCATCCATTGTTGCACGCGACTTGGTTACAAGTTTTGTCATTATGTTGTTTGTGATTCCCTTTTTACCTTATCTCTCATTATAGGATAAAGTCTATAAAGAAAGCACCTAAGGCCTTTCTTGTCTCATGGTTTGATGGTCCTCATTTGTAGTGTGATAACCTCCCATTTTGTGACGTTATCTTATTAGTTATCTTTAGTTTTCCATACTCTTTATTAGATAAACTAAATAGAATCATTAAAATTTCTTACTTTATTTCAGATACATCAATAAACTAACTTTTCTTATCTTTCCATTACAGAAAACACAAAAAAAATTACAAAGACTCCTCACGGTCTCAAGACCGCGAGAAGCCTCACGGTCCCAAGACCGCGAGAAGCCTCACGACCCCAAGACCGCGAGAAGCCTCACGGTCCCAAGACCGCGAAAAGCCTCACGGTCCCAAGACCGCGAGAAGCCTCACGGTCCCAAGACCGCGAGAAGCCTCACGGTCCCAAGACCGCGAGAAGCCTCTCGGTCTCAAGACCGTTTGGGCTCAACTTGAGCCTATAAATAGGACCTCAAAGGTCACTTCAAGGGATCGAATTTGAAGACGCCCAAAGGCTGCCTCTCCAGATCCAGAGCACTCTGGTCTTCCATCCACTGCCCCAAGGCTGCCAGTTTTGAGATCCGTGCTCATCATCAAACTACCTTCTCTCTCTTCTTTCTCTCTCCTCAACAAAGAAGGTGGGAAGAGAAGATCCTTCATCAAGGCAACCACGAAGTGCGAAGATTGTTGCTCTCTTCACCAAGGGTTCAACCTTCCCTCCTCCGTGGAGATGACGTTCTTTCTCTCTCTTCTCGCCTCCTTCTTTGTCATGAGCGAGTAGTTTCATTCACTAGGGTGCGGGGAGTAGCCCCGTTACCCATGTTTTCATTTCATGCGATGTAATTCAATAACTTGTAATAGAGATACTCTTCTTTTTAGTTTGACTTCAATCGCTTAATGAATACTAGTTGCTTGATCATCAACTTGTGTTACATATTGTCTTTTGGTATGAATTGTCTATGTTTGTACCCTTAGATCTGAATATCGATTGAATGTTGGTTATGGATGTATGTAGTCATCATATGTCTGTTTCAGTGTCTAGAAGTGTTTTCATGAGTGGAGTAAACTCACCCCCATCGTTGCACTTTCATACTATGAAATGGAATCAGTTGACGTATGGAAGTGCAACCTTGGTAAGGTCGAGGAACACATTTTATGAAGGAGTAATGCAAAGCATGTGACCATTTATTATGGAATGGATGGCATTGCAATACTCCACACTTCTCGTAGCTAGTTATCCGAAAGGAAGCTAGGACTACAAGATACTAACTGATTTGTCTCTCTTTGCAGGTTGTTTTATTATGTTGCATGACTTGATCCATGTGTAGTGGTGTGAAACCCGATAACATCCTAGTGGTTTTTATCATTGTTTACAACCTTAATCTTTACTTTCTCGCTTTACTTTCCTCGCATTTAGCTTTAAAACCAAAATCAAACTTTCGATCTAAATATCAACTGTTAAGTAGTTAAGTAAAACTAAAAACGTTTTCCATCTTGCCTTCGTCAAGACCGTTGTCCCGAGGATTCGACCCTTAACTATACTACGATAAGACTTCCGCGTGTCTTAGCACACGTGGGTGGAGTTCTTACCATAGTACTAGCAAGGCTAAACCTAAGGATTCATCACCTTAGGATTTTTAGTGGTGTTGCAAAACTCCATCAAAAATTGGCGCCGTTGCCGGGGACAACGGAACGTTTTAATTTTTACTTAACAAACTTCTTGGTTGATTAGGATTTTACACTTTTTCTTGATAACTACTCCAAATCTTCTTGCTTTCTTCATTTCCTCCCATTATCCTAACGTGTGATTTTCCTTCTACTCAGGTAGAAAACGTGTATGCAACCCCCGCATAGCATCGGATTCTCCCCTGAACCAGAATACGATTTTGAGGTAGAAAGAAGTTTCCACCGAAGGAATAGACTTAACCGCCAAAGAGCCAGACAGATGGCCGAAGAGCAATGCCTTGTTGCAGAAAGAGTCAACGCCGCCATAGCAGCACAACGAGCACAACTTATTGCCGACACTCGTGCTCAGGTGCAAGCTGAGATCCGAGCTGAGGAACAAGCCTGCATCCAAGCAGAGCATGCTGCTGCTCAACTTGCGTTAAGAAACAAGCAACTTCGGGACTACGCAGTCCCGAAGAATTATGAAGACGATCATCCTGTCCGACCACCGATTATTAACATACCACACTTTGAAATTCGGACGCAATGGATCCAGATCATGCAAGGCATCTCTTTCTCCGGAGCACCCGGAGACGATTGCATGGATCACCTTAAGAGATTCAAGTCACTCTGCCGACTTGTACCCCAAGCAGGAATTGCCTTGGAAGCAATCATGTTACACCTTTTCCACTTCACCTTATCTGGAAGAGCACTAAGCTGGTACAACGCTTTGGATAGACACCCCATCATCACTACTTGGACTCCTTTAGAAGAGAAGTTTCTTGAGAAATTCTTCCCACCTTCGCTAACCTATGAGATTAGGGGACAGATTAATCACTTTTCCCAACTACCTGGAGAAACACTTGCTGAAGCTTGGGAAAGATTCAAAGAACTCCTGAGAAAGTGTCCTCACCATGGCATATCTCAAAATCAACTGATAGAAACATTTTACAGAGGAGTAAGTGATGATATCAAGCAATTTCTAGATTCCTCATCTGGAGGGAACTTTATGAGAAAGAATTATGAAGATGCCTGGAATATAGTTACGCTAGGGGCCGAGAACCAATCCAATTGGGGAAGGTCATCTAACCAACCCAAAGGCGTTCTCAAGGTTTACAAAGCAGAAGAATCCATGGAACTCAAGGCCATTGCTGAGGCCTTGAAGACTATTGCTAGCAAGCAACAAGCCCTTGAAACTTCTTTCGGGGAATATGACAAGAAGAAAAGCTCTCAGGTTCAACAAGTTAAGGCAGCTACTGGAACTTGTGAAGCCTGTCATGCATCCGATCATCCCACATTATCATGTGGCCTGTTATACAATGTCATGATGGATTTACAACCACCTATGCCGTAATATGAACCCATTATCGAGCATCCCGAGGACCAAATGCCAGAGAAAGTCAACTCCATACATTCAATACCTGGCCAAGTGTATTACAACCCAGATAAACCAAGGAACCATCCTGGTTTTCAATACGGGAATCCTGCAGGGACTGCCAACCCACAGCAGCAGGCACAAGGTGGATCTTTCAATAGACAACCACCAGGATTTCAGAATAAATTCAATCAAGGGAATTACAGACAAGGTTTCCAAAGATCTAACTATCCCATGAATCCTTCTTACCAATATGCCCATTCAGGACTGCACCCTCAGTTGCAACAACCTCAGTTGCAGCAGCCACAACAACCCCAGTTGCAGCAGCCCCAACAGCCACAGTTAACTGCACCTCTACAACAACCAGGACAACAAGTCACTCAGTATCAACAAAGGGGTTCTCCTCCCCAATCATCTGATGAGATATCCTTGATTAGACAAATGCTTCAATCGCAACAAACCATGCTTGCAAACCAGCAAGCTCAACAAAAGGCCGTAGAAGCCCAACTGGCACAGATTGCCGCTCAATTGAAACCTCAAGCCGGCACTTTTGCTGGACAACCAGAGGCAAACCCGCGTCATAACCCAAACAGACCAGAACAACTTAATGCCGTCACCACGCGGTCTGGTCGTGTCCTGCCTGATGTCACCAGAATCGACCATGATGATGATGACGTAGCCATTCTTTCCCCAACAGGGAATTCAAGCAAAGAAACAGAAAATTCTGCAGAGAAAGAAAAGGAAAAGGAACCAATCCCAGAAGTCCCACCAAGAATTCCTTACCCAGACAGACTAAAAGGAACCAAAATGGACACTAGGTTCCAAAAATTTAAAGAAGCTATGAAAAAGTTATACATTGATATTCCTTTTCTTGATGCCCTTTCCGAAGTGCCCGCTTGGGCAAAATACCTGAAAACCCTCTTGTCAAGAAAGTATATGACAGAAGAGCATGAAACAGTGAAACTTGCTCAGACCACTTCAGATATTCTGCTTAATAAAATGCCAAAGAAAAAGAAGGACCCAGGTTCCTTCGGCATTCAGTGTTCCATTGGAAATGGCTCCAGCATGAAAGGATTGGCAGACCTAGGCGCAAGCATATCTATTATGCCCTATCAATGTGTAAAATATTAGGCTTCACTGATTTGTTACCTACGACAATGAAAATTCAGTTAGCCGACTCTACCATAACTGCCCCTCTTGGAATTATCGAAGACATCCCTGTCAGAATAGGAACAAATTCTTATGTCCCGTGTGATTTTGTCATTATGGACATACAAGAAGACCTGAGATATCCGATAATCTTCAGAAGACCTTTCCTAGCTACCGCCCGAGCTCTCATTGATGTCGAAGCAGGAACTATTATTTTGAGACTTGGGAGGGAGGCTTTCCAGTTCAGAGTTCTAAACAGCATGAAAGGTCCAAGCATTCAAGAGGAAGTCTTTCTCCTGGATGCTATATATCAAATGTCCCAGTTAGAAATGTCTGAACCATCCGATGAATTGGAAAATACTCTTACAAATCCGGAGGTAGAATTCTCAGCCAGTGAACTAGTGCAACAATGCCTGCAATACTTAGAAAAAGCTGAAGAAGCTCCGACAGCCACGTTTGAAGAACTTAAGGCCATCACAATTATAGAAGCCACTGAGCCACCCAAGGCTCCAGAAATGAAAGCCTTACCTGAGGGGCTTAAACATGTTTTTCTTGATGATGAGAAGCTTTGTCCAGTAATCATCAGCTCCACTCTGGAGGATGATCAAGAAAACAGACTCCTCGATGAACTGAAAAAGCATAAGAAAGCCATTGGCTATAAAATGACTGATCTGACAGGCATAAACCCTGCTTTATGTATGCACAAACTACCCATGGTTGAAGAGTTTAAACCATCATGAGAACACCAGAGAAAGTTAAACCCCAACCTCAAAGAGGTGGTTCGCCTTGAGGTCCTCAAGCTTCTAAAGGCAGGCATTATCTACCCAATTTCTGATTCTCAGTGGGTAAGCCCAGTGTAGGTGGTCCCTAAAAAGGGGGGAACCACCATTGTTCTTAATGACAAAAATGAACTGGTGCCCACTAGAACCGTTACAGGGTGGCGTATGTGCATTGATTATAGGAAACTTAATACATTAACACGAAAAGATCACTACCCCCTGCCCTTCCTAGATGAGGTCCTCGAGCGCTTAGCTCATCAGAAGTTCTTTTGTTACCTCGATGGATATTCCGGTTTTTACCAAATCCCGATACACCCGGACAATCAAGAGAAAACTACTTTTACCTGTCCTTTTGGGACGTATGCTTTCAGAAGAATGCCATTCGGGCTCTGTAATGCACCAGCTACTTTCCAAAGATGCATGTCTGCTATCTTTGCGGGATTAACAAAATCTATAATGGAGGTATTCATGGATGACTTCTCAGTTTATGGAGACTCCTTCGACAACTGTCTGCTCAACCTGGTTCAAGTTTTACAAAGATGTGAGGAAACAAACCTCATTTTAAATTGGGAAAAATGCCATTTATGGTAACAGATGTGTTGTTTTGGGACACAGAGTGAGCGACAGAGGGATCGAGGTGGATCAAGCAAAAATTGACGTTATCTCGAAATTGATGCCACCAAAAGACGTAAAAGGGGTGCGTTCCTTCTTAGGACACGCTGGGTTTTACAGAAGATTTATTAAAGACTTCTCCAAAATAGCAAAAACCATGACACATCTGCTGACCAAGGACACAGAGTTCAACTTTAACCAAGAATGTTTGCAAAGTTTCACAACTCTGAAAGATGCCTTGATTTCTGCACCCATACTACGAGCTCCAGATTGGTCGTTACCTTTCGAAATCATGTGTGATGCAAGAGATTATGCCATAGGGGCCGTTTTGGGGCAAAGAATCGACAAGAAACCCTATGTTATATACTACGCATCTAAAATGCTGGATGATGCACAAAAAAATTACACCACTACAGAAAAGGAATTTCTAGCTGTCATCTACGCGTTCGAAAAATTCCGCTCATACCTGATAGGAGCTAAAGTCATTGTCTACACTGACCACTCCTCTATACGATATCTGATTCAAAAGCAAGATACAAAACCTAGACTTATCCGCTGGGTACTAATGCTTCAAGAATTTGATTTAGAAATTAAAGACAAAAGCGGAGTGGAAAACGTCGTCGCCGATCATCTCAGCCGTATTAGAGTCGAGGATGAAGACAAAGTACCTATCAAAGATTCCCTCCCGGACGACCACCTAATGAAAGTCTCCAATGGATTTCCCTGGTATGCCGACATTGTCAACTATTTGGCTACAGGAATCATTCATCCGTCCGCATCCTATCACGACAAAAAGAAGTTCATTCACGACGCTAAGCAATATTTCTGGGATGAGCCCTATCTTTTTCGCTTATGCGCAGATGGACTCTTTCGTAGATGCATCCCAGAGACGGAAATCACTTCGGTCCTTGAGCACTGTCACTCGGGCCCCACTGGGGGCCACATGAGTTCTAAGAAAATAGCCCTCAAAGTCTTGCAATCTGGCTTTTATTGGCCCACCATCGCAAAAGACGCACATGAATACGTGCGATCATGCGACAAGTGCCAACTATCCGGAGGGATAACCAGAAGAAATGAAATGCCATTGAACATATGGCAAGAAATCGAACTCTTCGATGTATGGGGAATAGATTATATGGGCCCTTTCCCCTCATCTTATGGATTCAAGTATATCTTGGTTGCTGTGGATTACGTTTCAAAATGGGTAGAAGCTCTACCAACCACCTCTTGCGATTCAAAACCGGTAATCAAGATGTTTAAAGAGATAATATTTCCCAGATTTGGCGTCCCAAGAACGATTATATCTGACGGCGGATCACATTTCTTGGAACGGAGCTTTGAAGCCTTATTAAGAAAATATGGAGTCAACCACAAAGTTTTTACACCATATCATCCACAGACATGTGGACAGGTTGAAGTCTCCAATAGGCAAATTAAAGCTATCCTGGAAAAAACTGTCAATCGGCACCACACCGATTGGTCCACAAAACTATCTGACGCTCTATGGGCTTACCGTACAGCTTTCAAAACACCCATCAGAACAACACCGTTTCGATTAGTGTATGGGAAGTCTTGCCATTTTCCAGTTGAATTAGAGCATAAGGCTTGGTGGGCCATTAAGCAACTAAATTTCGATCTCAAAGGTGCTGGTGAATTCCGACAACTTCAACTCCAAGAGCTAGAAGAACTACGAATGACAGCCTACCACAACGCAAGAATCTACAAAGAACAAACTAAGATGTGGCACGATGGCCACATCAAAAGAAAAGATATAATCGTCGGAGACAAAGTCCTCCTATTCAACTCCAGATTAAAACTGTTTCCTGGAAAACTGCGTACTAAATGGTCGGGGCCCTTCACAATCAAACATATATACCCGACAGGAGCTGTCATTATTATTGACGATAATGGAGGAGAGAGGACCGTAAATGGCCACAGATTAAAAAAGTATCACACTCCGGCAGACAAGTTATCAAGACAAACCATAGAGATTCATGACCCTATAAAGTCAGCATAGCCGGAGCAAAATCTTGTCGAGCCAGCGACGTTAAATCAAGGCGCTTCTTGGGAGGCAACCCAAGGCCTGAGTATCACCTTCCCTAATTTTTCTAGCCTTTTCTTCTGTTTTTAAACACCCTTTTGTTTATCTTTGTTTTTCCTTTTTCTTTTTCTTTCTTTAAATCCAAAAATACATAAAAATCCACATGATCTTGAGGTCAAACGGTCTCGAGACCGTTTGGGCCCTCGCGGTATCCAGACCGTGAGGCCCCTCGCGGTCTCCAGACCGTGAGGCTCCTCGCGGTCTCAAGACCGTAAGGCTCCTCGCGGTCTCAAGACCGTGAGGATCCTCGCGGTCTCAAGACCGTGAGGCTCCTCGCGGTCTCAAGACCGTTTGGATCCTCGCGGTCTCAAGACCGTTTGAGCTCTCTCGGTCACCTGACCGAGAGGGCTCCTAAAAACCTATAAATACTTCCCCCCACCTATGTTTCCCTCTTCTTGATTCCCGAATTCTCGAACTCTCCTGTTTCATTCTGCTCTGAGCTTCGTCTCTGCACTCCCGCACGTCGCTGTTACAAGTGCTTCGCCGACGACTCGGCTTCGTCGCCGTCGTTCTCGACTTCGTCGTCGTCGTTCCTAGCTCGTCGTCGCTCTCGGCTCGTCGTCAGCTCTGCAGCAGCTAGCCCTTCGCCGACCCACCGACCGCAACAACAGGTTGACGCATCACCGTTTAAAACTCGCGTTCGAGCTCCTTTTCGCCGATTGTCGCCATCATCGTTTCCGCAGCTCTTAGCCGACGAACGGCCACGCGGTTCGTCTCCCGCGCGGTTCGTCACCCTCGCGGTCTCAAGACCGTTTGGATCCTCGCGGTCTCAAGACCGTTTGGATCCTCGCGGTCTTAAGACCGTTTGGATCCTCGCGGTCTCAAGACCGTTTGGATCCTCTCGGTCTCCAGACCGTGTAAGCCCAAACGGTCTCAGGACCGTTTGAACTAAATCAAACAAATAAAACTCAAATTCAAAATAATTTTACTTTGTTATAATTTCAAAATTTAAGATTTCTAACTTTTGTTTCTTATCAATTATTTCAGAATGACTTCACCTGCTAAGAAAGGACCAACAGACGCTCCCTTCTGGACAAAAGAGAAGCTCATTGCTGAATGAGCAAATCTGCAAAGCATAGTTGACGACTTCAAAAGAACTGGTAAAGCCCCAGCAGAAGTGAACCTGACTGCTGTCATGAAGGACATCAAGCGAATCAACCGCTGCCTAGATGAAGAACCTTCTGACGAGGAAGTCGAAGAGATATCGTCCGACGAGGCCTCAGAATACCTGCCTTCCCCTGAGAAAGAATCACCCACTACAAAATCCAAGGGGAAGAGAATGGCTCAAGAACCCACAACCAAGCCAACATCTAAGAAGAGAGCCAGGAAGCAGGTCCACCCTGCCTCTGCAAGGGAACAAATCCTAGCAGAGTACACCCCACCACCCTCCACCACCGCCACCAACCCTGCCACAATAACCGTTCCTATTTTTCCTCCCATCACCACCACAGCACCACCACCCGAAAACCTTCATCTCCATAACATCCCCTCCATCAGCCAGCTCCTTAAACCAAAAAAGTATGTCTGCCCCAGCATACTTATGAAGATGGGGATCTATCACAGAATCCTCACTCTTCTTGACAATTCTAACCTCTCTCGGCTATGCTTTGTAGCTGAAATCTCTTACACCGAGCCAACTACAGAATTTTTCACCTACTTCAACAAAGAAGTGGTAGACATCATGCATCAAGCAAGGGACGGTGGTGACCGCAGAATAACTACTAGAATCTTTAACAATGAGGTGGTCATCACCGAAAATGTTCTGAACGAAATTTTCATCGACAATAAAGACCAGCTGAAGAAAGCCAAAGCTGCTGGCACAGACCACCCCGAGTTCAACAAGCATAACTTCTGGAAGTCATTAACGGGGTTACCAACCTTCGATGCAAGGACAAGCAAGGCCTCCAACGTTCATTCTGGCCTAGTGCGCACGTTACACAAAATTATTGTCGGCGCACTTTTCCCCAGATCCGAAGGAGGAAATGTTCTTATATCCGACCTTTTTGTCCTCTGGTCAGTCCTCAACGGAATGCCTGTCAACATTGGACGGCATATGCTGCTCAAGCTATTAGCCTTCGCCCTCGGGAAAGAAATCTGCACGGGTGGTCATATCACATCTATCATCAAATATCTTAAGATGGATAGACTTCTACCCAAATGCAGCCCAATAAAAGGCGACATCCTTACCAACGAACAGACACTAAAGAACTCTTACATCTTAAAGGATAAGGATGGAAGGCTAAACTACGTGTTCTGCCCCACAAAATCTTCAAGAACCCTACTTCCACTTCTAGAGCTTGCTGACTATGATAAGGACAAGCTCCTATTCACTGAAGACGAGATCGCCAAAATCATAGCTTCAGTCAAAGCCAGGGAAAAGAAAGCAAAGGCAGGGCAGGCAGAACTTAGTATAAATGCCCTGGCAGCTACTACAACAAAGCTCCTAGTCAAACGACCTTCCAGAAGGCTCGTAAAAGCTCATGAGCTGTCGGGGACACCTACATCGAAGCCTAACCCCGAAACTGAACCCCCCTCCCTGAAGAACATATTACATCCTCATCACTAGACTCTTTTATAATGAGTCTAAATGTTGAGCTCACTACCACCTCTCCACCCTCCACCACCCCAATATCTACCACCCCACCACCATCAACCACCCTTCAATCATCCTCCGCTCCACCTTCCTCTACCACCCCTCCACCACCCCCACCCTTCTTCACTTCGGGAACCCCATTCTCCACCACAATGCCCGAATTCTCCTCCTTCACATCCACCGACTTTCCATCAACATTCCCGGATCCATTTCTCTCTTCGGGAATGCCACCATTTTTTCCACCCACCACCACCCCGACATCGCTGGTGACCCCATCTACAGTCACCACGCAATTCACAGGTCCATCAACAGTGTCTTTTCCGCATGACACTATCATTCCACCCCGACCCCAGCCACCTCACCCTTCGTTCACTGGGGTCCCTTATACTAACGTCGGTGCGGAATTCGGACGTCAATTTGACACCATCCGAAACCTCCTCACCGACCCATCTAACATTTTAAATTCTATTTTCTCATGTGTGCAGGGTCTAACTCAGCAGATTGCCCAGATTGGCGAGCAGAACCGCGCCATGCCAGGCATCCTCCAAGGCATCCAACAACGTCAAGATTCAGTGGCCAAGCAAGTCGACCACATCGACGGCCACTGCAACAACTTGCCCGAGTTAATCCAGGGAGTACAACGCCAGCATGAAGTGTTGGCAACGCAAGTCGATCGGATCTCTGCGCAGACTCTGCCTCTGCCAGAGACCCTCCGCGAGCTGAAGCAGCAACAGCATGCTTTCAGCACGCGCCTGGACGACATCACCACGACCCTCACGCAACTACATAAACGCCAGGAGGAGTCGTCAAACAATGAGCTTATTCAGTTAAGATCTCAAGTAACCGACCTCTCAGCACGACTCCTCTCGGCCGACCAACGTTATTCAGATCTTAGAGAAACCCACGAAGCACTGCTCAAAACACACGAGCACGTGCAAGTGGCATATGATGAACTCCAATCCATCCATCGTCTGTGCAAGAAGAAAGCACAAAAGAAGACAACTGATGACGATGAAGATGATGCTGATGACAAGGAAGATTCTGACTCCTCCGCTGACTCAAACAATAGTTCCTCCTCAGCTGATGACTCGGACAAGCCCGATGATGCTGGGGCAGGTCCCAGCCAAGGAGCAGAACCAAAACAACAGCAAGATCACCAAACTGGTGATAAAGATCACAAATCCCCTACTCATACAGAGAATGTCAACATATACTTCGGGGATCAGTTTCTAAACTTTTCTGTGGGATCTTTGGGGGAGGCTGCCAAAGAAGTGGCTTTTGCTGAGTTAGAAAGATGCATTCAAGGAACCAACACTACTACACCAGCCACAGCAGCCCAGAAAATCTCTACACTCAAACCATCTGCGCCTGAACTTGAAGAATCAGAAAGAGTATGCCTCGACACTGATGAAGATTTAGACACTCCTTCTGATTCTGATAAAGATCACGATCTGCAGCAGTACATGGACAACCTGGAACAACCTTCTCTCCCCACACCGCAAGAGCTACCTCCGCCGCCACCTCTACCTAACAAAATGAAAGACTTAGATATGGCGGCCATCTCTACCTTAGACGCACAGGATATTTTCATCCTCAACACTATCGTAGATGATGCCAAAGCAGGGGAGGATGTCATATATCAAAACACAAAGACCAGACGCGATCTGACGCGTGAAAATTTCCGGTCACTTCTTCGACCCCAGTTGTCGGTGAAGATGGCAATCTTTCGTACTCTCCTTGCCAACTCTATCGAGATCTACAAAAGTTCTCGGCGACAGCAACCGGTCCTCAACACCTCACCCACACTGGGATTGTGCTTACTGTATAAAGAATTATAGCACAAATCCATTACAAGATTGAAAAGGGGAATCGCAAGAAAAGCAAGATACATAACCGTGCCTTTCTAAGTCTGTAAACACTGGTTACTCATGATTGTGGACACTGTCGCCCGCGACGCCAAAGTGTACAATTTCTGTGCCAGTGACCTAAAGGCCGGGATAATAAATTTTGTCGGACTTGAAGTCGGGGAGGCACGGTGCATCCCTTTCCGGCTTCTCAAACTCATTTGGGCCGCGTGCCCTTCTCTTCGCCAGGACTGGAGCTCCCCCTGGTTCCAAATTATTAACCCACATGTCCAAGCCGCTGAAGGCTCTTGGGACATCGCTTTCTACGTCATATGACACATCCTAGCGCTAAACCAGCAGGTCCCTTTTACTGAACTAATCAATGAAGATTTCCACTCCCTACGAGGACGTTACGCCATGGAGCTTATTTGCGACAGACGGTTCTTCAATGACCCTACCATGGCGGCAGACGACGTCCCTCGTTATCTCTTTTCATCTATACAATGACCGCAGAGGAGACCTTTCAGACACACTCTAGCGGCGTTGCAAAAAGAAAAACAACCATCCAATGTCACCAAGCAAAGCCAATGGAGCCCTTACATCTTCGATCTGGCTCCAGAAAAAGGTGACATTGATCTGATATCAGGGGTAGCCATCAAGACATCCTCATCACATATGGAACCCCAATCTTCCATTGAACCGTCATTTCCCGACTTCGACCCGGAGGCTTGCAAAACACTTTCAGATACCGAGCTCCGGCTAATAATGTCACGGCTATACGCTGAAAAAGACGAGCTGGTATATATCGACGGGGATATTTTAGTTATGGCAGATGCCCTCCGTGAGACCCTACAATTCAAGGGTTCCATGTCTGTAAGTATAATGACCGCCTATCAATACTTACTTGCACGGAATCACAACACAGTCTATATGGTGTCAGCTTACATGAAGGATGATCTTCTCGGGCTGAAGAACTTCAGAACAAAGGAGTCAACCATCTCCTATCTCCAGCATACAACTCCGAAGTTCATCATGCTACCTTTCCTTCATCAAGAGCACTGGATGTTACTGGCAACCAACCTTCATGAAGGAACAACAATAATCTACAACAGTTCCGACAGCCAGTATGATCCAAAACGGAAAGCATACACTACAACTCCAAGGACACCAACGGAGGAGGTGGCAAAGGAGTGTGCTGACAAATTACACGATCTTTTGGGTCAGCACACGCGGGCATATGACAGAGATCATTTCCAAGCACCAGCCTTCTGCCACAGATGCCCCCAGCAAATCAGAGAATCAAATGACTGCGGCTTCCACGTCCTCTACTGGATGTATACAATCCTGGCCCTCCACAAGCCGGTAGAGGACATGACAGAGGTGGATTACCACGCGCTACGAGGGAAGTTCGCCGCCAACTTACTCAGAACACATGGGGCTAATAAAGGATTAACTGACGCCTAAACGCCCTTGTCCATGCATTTCTCAACCTTTCACTTTGACACTCTGTGGACAGAGTGTGTGATAAGTTAGGGGGGGAGTGCACCGGACAAGGGCGAGGTATCATTTCTGCTTCAACCTTTCTATTTTTCCCGCTTATCTTTAGACTTTTTCTAATAATTTTTTTCAATAAAATAACTTTATAAGTATAACTTTCACCCTGGAAAGAATTACCCTTAGCTAAGTTAGAGATAAAGTAGTCCTCATATAAATAACAAGATTAGCATACATGTTTGAAATGGCGAATTCATAAATTTCATTCACTATTGGTTTCTATACTTTTGCTTCAATTCTATCTCAGACTCTTCACAGGTCAACTTCAGGGCCAAAGCGAACCGAAAACTCTCAAAGTCAAGAGGGAAATCAGGGAAATCCAAAATCAAGAAATCTCGCGAGCGGACCACCAATAAAAAAATAAGTGCATGTCAGGAACCCTAAGAACAGTTTTCTTCTTTCAATAAAAGAGGCTTGGCCGCCCAATCAAAAACCCTAACAAAACCCACTTCCTAAGCCTGTGAGACTCGAATAAAATCCAGAGTGCTGAATAAAAACATGAGAGTTGTGCCATGCATAAGGACCTATATGAAGAGCCAACAAAGATCTCACCCGGCCGGTACATACAGCTGCCCTCATGAAGGCAGATGTGTCGTGCCCGGTAATGAGATCCTAAGGTTTCCTAATATATGAAAAGGCTGATAAAAGAGCTCACCCGGTCGGTACATTCAGCTGCCCTCATGAAGGCAGATGTGTCGTGCCCGATAGTGAATCTCTAAAAAGCATAGACAAACCCTTCCCCACTTGAAGGGGGAGTTACACAATAAGCCTTTTAAGCCAGCCCTCATACCCACTCTAGCTACCGGTAGGTTTCTCCAAAGAAGTATAAAACTGATTAGAGTCGATGACATGCACATAATAAGAAAGGTGGTCCCAATGCGAGATTCACGATATAAAAGGATCCTGAGATCCATGCAACTTTTGATACTCGAAAGAGTTAGCATCAGCAGAAGCCCTGATAAGACCTCAGTAGATCTCTGACCTAGAATTGAAGCAAGAGTATGGAAACCCTAATTAAACAAAATCACCTCGCCCTTACATGCCTCAGCTCTATCTAACTTGAGGACAAGCTAGACTCTAAGTTAGGGGGGGTGATAACCTCCCATTTTGTGACGTTATCTTATTAGTTATCTTTAGTTTTCCATACTCTTTCTTAGATAAACTAAATAGAATCATTAAAATTTCTTACTTTATTTCAGATACATCAATAAACTAACTTTTCTTATCTTTCCATTACAGAAAACACAAAAAAAATTACAAAGACTCCTCACGGTCTCAAGACCGTGAGAAGCCTCACGGTCCCAAGACCGCGAGAAGCCTCACGGTCCCAAGACCGCGAGAAGCCTCACGGTCCCAAGACCGCGAAAAGCCTCACGGTCCCAAGACCGCGAGAAGCCTCACGGTCCCAAGACCGCGACAAGCCTCACGGTCCCAAGACCGCGAGAAGCCTCACGGTCCCAAGACCGCGAAAAGCCTCATGGTCCCAAGACCGCGAGAAGCCTCATGGCCCCAAGACCGCAAGAAGCCTCACGGTCCCAAGACCGCGAAAAGCCTCACGGTCCCAAGACCGCGAGAAGCCTCACGGCCCCAAGACCGCGAGAAGCCTCACGGTCCCAAGACCCCGAGAAGCCTCACGGTCCCAAGACCGCGAGAAGCCTCACGGTCCCAAGACCGCGAGAAGCCTCACGGTCCCAAGACCGCGAGAAGCCTCTCGGTCTCAAGACCGTTTGGGCTCAACTTGAGCTTATAAATAGGACCTCAAAGGTCACTTCAAGGGATCGAATTTGAAGACGTCCAAAGGCTGCCTCTCCAGATCCAGAGCACTCTGGTCTTCCGTCCACTGCCCCAAGGCTTCCAGTTTTGAGATCCGTGCTCATCATCAAACTACCTTCTCTCTCTTCTTTCTCTCTCCTCAACAAAGAAGGTGGGAAGAGAAGATCCTTCATCAAGGCAACCACGAAGTGCGAAGATCGTTGCTCTCTTCACCAAGGGTTCAACCTTCCCTCCTCCGTGGAGATGACGTTCTTTCTCTCTCTTCTCGCCTCCTTCTTTGTCATGAGCGAGTAGTTTCATTCACTAGGGTGCGGGGAGTAGCCCCGTTACCCATGTTTTCATTTCATGCGATGTAATTCAATAACTTGTAATAGAGATACTCTTCTTTTCAGTTTGACTTCAATCGCTTAATGAATACTAGTTGCTTGATCATCAACTTGTGTTACATATTGTCTTTTGGTATGAATTGTCTATGTTTGTACCCTTAGATCTGAATATCGATTGAATGTTGGTTATGGATGTATGTAGTCATCATATGTCTGTTTCAGTTTCTAGAAGTGTTTTCATGAGTGGAGTAAACTCACCCCCATCGTTGCACTTTCATACTATGAAATGGAATCAGTTGACGTATGGAAGTGCAACCTTGGTAAGGTCGAGGAACACATTTTATGAAGGAGTAATGCAAAGCATGTGACCATTCATTATGGAATGGCTGGCATTGCAATACTCCACACTTCTCGTAGCTAGTTATCCGAAAGGAAGCTAGGACTACAAGATACTAACTGATTTGTCTCTCTTTGCAGGTTGTTTTATTATGTTGCATGACTTGATCCATGTGTAGTGGTGTGAAACCCGATAACATCCTAGCGGTTTTTATCATTGTTTACAACCTTAATCTTTACTTTCTCACTTTACTTTCCTCGCATTTAGCTTTAAAACCAAAATCAAACTTTCGATCTAAATATCAACTGTTAAGTAGTTAAGTAAAACTAAAAACGTTTTCCATCTTGCCTTCGTCAAGACCGTTGTCCCGAGGATTCGACCCTTAACTATACTACGATAAGACTTCCGCGTGTCTTAGCACATGTGGGTGGAGTTCTTACCATAGTACTAGCAAGGCTAAACCTAAGGATTCATCACCTTAGGATTTTTAGTGGTGTTGCAAAACTCCATCATAGTGACCTACCAATATCTTGTTATTAGATTGGAAAGATGGAAGACACACATGTTTCGACCCCACTAGTGTTTCTCCTTTGACGTACACCCTTTAAAATAACTTTAAAGTAGATTAGGCTACCGCAAACATTGAAGCACAAAAGTTCCACAGACACATTGCAGCTTGTGAGGCTAATCGTCATCATTTTTTGCCTTTTTCCTTGTGTACTTCTGGGGTGTTTGCAAATTATTTAATTTCTCTTATTCAATTCCTTAAACACATAAAAAGTATGAACATTATGATGCCATATTCTACATCCAAAAACTTTTTATATATATCTATAATTTTTTCCAACTTAAAAAGGTTGACAGACCAATTTGTTGCCTACGCTTCTATTAATGCATTTTTTATTTTTGTTAAAAGTTATGACTTGAGTGCCATTTTATTACCACACTATATTTCTAATTTTAGTTAGTACATGATTCTAGTGTCCCAACTCCCTTTTGTGAAGGCAAACATTTCAACCATCAGGTCAAGTTTTTGTTGATTCTGATTCTAGTTCTAAAGGATGTTGCTATTATGCTGGTATTTTGTATTACTAGTACATATGGATGGTCCATTACCTCTCCCAAACCTAGGTTGTTTTGGAGAGTGGATTTGTAGGATGGTTAAGCAAGTGAAAGCTCTCTTCTCTGGTTGTATCCTCATAAGAAAATCCAAGTGGTATTGTTTCTTATAATTGATATATGATACATTTTCTATTGATCCTTCTTGATTATCTTCTTCATGGGTGTAGACTCAATAGTCAAAATTATTCCCACTCTCTCTAGATATAACAATGTTTATGATCCTCACTACATGGTTCTTCCCCTTAATGTTGCTAGCCTATGAGGATATCTTGTCAAGTTTTGTTGTAAGGACTTCTATGGCTTTTGAGTTGGAAGTAGTTTCCATAGTAGAGACATTTCGCAATACCAACAAGATTAAAATGAAACCATATTATCTATGATTTCCTTAGATCTCTATGAGTTGTGCCTCATGAACTCACCCCCTATTGTTCTATTATGGATTTCTTCTCACTTTCTTAAGACCATTGTAAAAGGTAGTGATTAGATGTCATTAAACTCATGATAGGGGCATTCCCTCTAGTAGGCTTGGTATCTCTCCCAGGCATAATGAGGTGTTCTATAGGTTTTTATTTAATGTTGTAGTTCTTGTTTCTATATCTAATCATCTTCTCAAATGGGAATAACTAAATAACAAAAGCATTAGCCAAGCCTTCCCAGTCTATTATGCGTCCATATTTTTAAGTATGGTATTACAAAAACACCTTATCCCTAAAAGATAAAAAGAAGGCTTTGCAGTAGATAATCTCTTGAGGAACCATGTCGATCTTCAAGGAGTCATATATATTCTTGAAAGCATCAATGTGATGATAAGAATTGTCCTAAATGGAACTTCCTTTGAAGGTTTTTTGTTGAATTATTTCTATACAAACTGGCTTAAGATGAAAGTTGGCCTTCTTGATTCTCATAAGGACCACATGATTCCTTGTTTCAGAATAAAGACATGGAAGCAACACCAGTGGTGGCGATGGGTTGTTTCCATTTCATCTCTATTTCCTTATGTTGTCATATATTTCTTGTTAATGAAGATAGAGTCAGTTCACACTAAGTACCTGAAGATTTGTATGGGTCAAGGTAAGATATATAATGCTATCAAACATTCAAGATGTATTGCAACTAGTTCAAAGTGTGTGCAATTGATTGTGTTACTAGATTCAATAACAGTGACAAAGTCTTAGTAGACCTTGGGTCCTTAACAATTGTCAACTATCTTCTCCCCAATAAAAATATGCAAAAAGTTGATCGCCTACGATTTATGTATCCAAACAGTTAATGGAGACAGATCATGGTAATTAGGATTTAAAATCATAACATAATACCTTAGATGCCCGCAACAACAATATGAGGTCCTGAGTAGTATGCAAGGTCGAACATAAGGGCAAGGGTGACAATTTGTTTGAGACATAAGATATTAACCTAGATAAGTCAAATCAAGAATATTTTTGGTGTTCCTAATGGAATTGTGTATCAAGAAAGAACAATAGAATAATGTAAATGAAGACAAAGTTAATAAATCAAAACAAGTTTTAGATCATTTTGGTAGATTTTGATATTTTGGATAGAATTAGATCAAGTTTCACCAACCAAGCACACTCACGAACATGTAAGCACTCATACCCATGTATACCCTTAGCATAGTTTAAGAGATATCATCATTAGTGTCTATTCCATCCTCTATTTAGATTGGATTAGAACTATATTATAAGCATGTATCTCTCTCGAGATGACAACAAACAATCCAACAACAAAGTTATGATCATTATCTCTATCGATCCAACACTTTCATGCATTCACATAGTAAGGAGTGCGACCTGAGAAGGGAGCCACTCAAATTACTCAATGTGAAATAATAGAAAACCATCCAATGCCAAATTTGAGAATAATTTTTCGTAAAGGATAGGAGACTAAAATTTAAGTATTTCATGTACCAGTCACCATAAAGTGTAGTCGCTGAAGAGAAAATCTAACTACAACAATATTCATGTCTAACAATATTCTTCACATGTATGGTACACATAAAAGAAAACTATAGGAAATAATTTGTAGAGGGTAAATCAAGTACTTCAATATATCTCTCAAGAAAGATCAGCTAACTCTTGGATAGTCCTGGTCAACTTTGGTTAAATCCTCCTTACTCTCTACCTTAGGACTTGGAAGTATACCCTACAAGAGAAGACAAAGTGGATGTTTTCAGCATAAAATGGTAGTATGCGGATATAAATAATGATTGAGAAATTATATCAGAAAAAGGACATCAAATATAAATAAGGCTTCTCAAACAGAGAGGGAAAGGAACCCTCCAAGTGGATAACAAAAGAAAACATTCCAATAAGATGATAATAGTTAAATGTACTTGCCATGAAATTAAAATTAAGTATACATCGAGGGCATACATAGAGAAATTAGGGCACATGACCTATGAACCATAATGAATAATCAACATGTAGGTGAGGTAAGCATTATACTAGTGAGTTATAATAAAACAATGACAGCTAGAGCACATAACCCTAACCTGATAGACCGTGACATAATAGTGGGAACAAAACCCAGATATGTGGTAGATGACCTCCTTCCCAAGACATTAAGGGTACAAAAACCAAAAACCAAAGCATATTATAAAACCATAATACTACTGAATCAACAAGCATGCAATGCAGAGGCAAGTAAAGTTTAGTCCTGGTATTAAACAAGACTATACAACTAAAAGTGGAACATTAGATCATAAAAATCCATTATGAGCAAATTAGGGTTTCATTGAACATATAGAAAAATATAGAGAAATTCCACCCATTAGGGTTCAACTATAGATAACATGAATAAGAGTACAAATATTATATTTCAAAGTTCAATATCAACATAGAAATATCAGTATATAACTAATTTCAACATCGGAGTCCCAAAAGAATTAAAATAAATCTCAAATAAACATACTGTTTAGATTAGATCAAAAGAGATAAAAAGTAGAACAATTGCTCAATATAGACTTAGAGGGATAAAATTGTTGGGTTTTGTGGGATAGAATAGGCAGCAAAAACTAAAAATTTATCTAACCACAAACCCATCACTAGCGGATCACATCAACAACTATGTAATAGGAAGGATGGTTTAGTGAGATATACCTGGTCCTGAGGCTTGCTCTGTGATAATACCTCACAGCTAGTGCAGTCTTCAACCACCTAGTTTTTGATGGCGTCTACGTAGCTCCTGGTCTTAACCCAGACTAAGGTTGACAAACGTCCTCCTGAGCGACATAAATCTCCCACCTCTATATATAGTCCACACAGACCACCGGGAACTCTAGTCATACTGAAGGACAGAGTAGAAGGAGTCATCCCCCTCTATCAGTGTACTAGTCACCGACACACTCTCCCACAACCAGTTGCTATTCTACAGTTGTGTTTCCCTTACTGTTCCTCCCTGGATGGGTAGAACTTGCTTGGGCTCTCTCGGTTACCACAACCAGAGAGGACAACAACTTTGTAGAGCAACTAATGTTCTGAGTTGTGTGTTCTGAGAAGCCCCATGTACCCCTTTATTTATAGTAGAGGGTAGGTTCAGGGTTCCCAGTCTGTGTGGGAGTAGAAGGGTATGAATTTTCCACAAACTGATTGTACTGCGATAGGAAAACCAGTTGTTTGGGTAGGTGATTTGATCGGTTCACTTGTAAACTAGATAGTTGGGAGTGTGAACCAGTTGTTTCACTTCCTATACTTGTCCACAATTGGCTTCCTTATTCATTTCTAATTAATGCAAAGATTAATTCTTGTCCCAATCAAATTGAACAAGTGAAACGAAAATCTTTTCTCACAAATTGGGAAACCCAACACCTGCTTGGTTGGTCCATGTGAACCGATCGGTTCACCGGTGTGAACCGGTCATCTCACTAATCATGATTCAATCGGTTCACCCAGTGAACCATTCGGTTGGTGGTGTAGGTTGTGCAGAACTTAGTCAATGCAATTCTCAATCAATCTGACACTCTAATCAATTGGTTCAACACTTGAACTTGATAATTTTGAGTCAAGTCTATTGATTGAATGTTTAATTGAGTACCTAAACACTTTAATAATCAATCTAAACATCATTCATGGATAAACTCCTCTTCTAGGTTAATCCTATGTGTGTGACCCTATAGGTTCCATTTCATGTTGGCAGTGAATGTCCATAACTAATTTATGACTTCACAAGAAAGAGTGGTGCCTAGTCGCACATCAGTGCTACCCAAGTGAAAAGGAAAGTTAGAAAACAACTTTCAACCTACAATCTATTATTGGTGTTATAGTGAATGCATAGTTCCTTTGTCATTGATATCCATATTGAACTTGAGGCATGGACTTTTCATCCTCTACAAATGTTCAATCTATGGTTCTTGAACCAGAGTAGACTGTCTGAGATATATGCAAGCTCAATATCATGTATTGACTCTCATGTACATGGACATGTATTTCTCAGTCTCTCTTATCAAGTGGCCAGGATATCATACTCCCTTAGGAGGGACAAATTCCATATCTACCACTCACGGTCAAAACCCCATGTGTCAAAGCCACCCAATCATCACCTTTATAACAATCCATATTTCAGGACTGCGTTTGATGATGTCAAAGTGTACCCAACAACATGTGATGAGTGTAGTGATTTCAGGTCTAAGAACCACAGTCACCACCAATACTATAAGAGATGATCCTAACTAACCAAGTGTGGTTTCCATGCATCACTCTTATGGCGGGTCTGTCTGATACACTACTATCTAACATGTATCTGTGTGCTTGGTTTGATATCATATATCATGACTGATGAGATTCTGTCATCAACCAACACACACTCTAGTCTTTTGTGTTATTGATGTCTATGGTTATTTCCACGTTAACAACTGACTAGAGACATAATAAGAATGTATACTCTTAACATACGTATGATCTCATTGTTCAGGTGCTTAACCTGAAGACATACTTCATTGAGTAATACGATTCTTTAGATATCTAACATGTTATATCATTATCTCAAAATAGATTAAACATATAGACAGAAATTGCCTTTATTATTATTATTCAAATCAGTTACAAAGTATGCCATTACAATCATCATATGACTGGCTCTATGGGCATACATACCAATAGACTCCCACTTCCACTTAGAGCCAATCATCCATGAACCTTAGTCCTTGTGATCTGGCATGACCATCATGCTTCTTCTATGAAAATGCCTTAGTCAAGGGATCAACAATATTGTCTTCGGTTGGTACTCTGTAAATATTCACATCTCCTCGCTGTACGATCTCTTGTATGAGATGGAAGCGCGCTATAGTGCTTGGACCGCTGATGTGATCTGGGTTCTTTAGCTTGTGTAATAGCTCCATTGTTGTCACAATAAAGCTCAATTGCATCATAGATGCTAGGAACCACCCCAAGTTTATAAATGAACTTCTTGATCCACACAACCTCCTTTGCCACATGTGATGCATCAATGTACTCGACATCTATCGTAGAATCTACAAATATCTCTTACTTGGAACTCTTCCAGCTCACAACTCCATTGTTGAGGCAAAACACAAATCCTGACTGTGATCTGTAATCATCTTTATCAGTTTGGAAGCTTGCATCGGTGTAAACCTTTACCACCAACTCTTCCTTACTGCCGTAAATGAGGAATCGATCCTTAGTCCTTCTCAAGTACTTTAGGATGTTCTTCACAGCTGTCTAGTGAGCATCTTTGGGATCTGACTGGTATCTGCTCATCATGTTGAGTGCATACGAGACATCATGATGGGTGCACAACATTGCATACATGATGGATCCAATTACTGATGCATATGGAATCCCACTCATGTGTTCCCTCTATTTACAAGATTTGGGACATTAATCTCTAGAGATGGGAACTCCATGAACCATGGGCATGTTTCCTCTCTCTGAGTTCTCCAAGATGAACCTCTTCAACACTTTGTCAATGTATATGCTTTGACTTAGTCCAAGAAGCCTTATGGATCTATCTCTATAGATCTTGATTCCTAAGATATAGGATGTTACTCCTAAGTCTTTCATTGAGAATGTATTTCCAAGCCATGTCTTTACCTTTTATAAAGCAGAGATGTCATTCCCCATCAATAGTATGTCATCTACATACAATATGAGGAATGTAGTCATGCTCCCACTAACCTTCTTGTACACATAAAGTTCATCTTCATTTTGACTAAAGCCAAACTCTTTGACTGCTTTGTCAAATTGAAGATTCCTACTCCGAGATGCTTGCTTCAATCCATAGATTGACCTTTGTATCTTACAGACTTTATTTGCAAATTTTTGACTTAGAAAACCTTCAGGTTGTGTCATGTACACATCATCTATAAGATTCCCATTAAGGAATGTGGGTTTAACATCCATCTGCCAAATCTCATAGTCATAGTAGGATGCAATAGCAAGCATGATCCTGATGGACTTAATCATGGCAACTAGAGAAAAGGTTTCATACAGTCAACACCTTGAACTTGTCTGAAACCCTTTACAACCAATCTACCTTTATAAGTTTGCACATTTCCATCCATGTCGGTCTTCTTCTTGAAGACCCACTTGCACCCTATGGGTTTTACCCCTTCAGGTGGATCCACCAAGGTCCATACCTTGTTGGTATACATGGATTCCATCTCAGATCTCATGGCCTCAAGCCATTTCTCAGAATCTGGTACCTACATAGCTTCTAGATAGGTAGTTGGCTCATCATCTATGACCAACTCACAACCTTCTTGAGTCACAAGATATCCAAATCTTTCAGATTCAAGGCGTGTCCTACTAGATCTATGAGGTCCCTGTATTACTTGAGGAGACTGAGATTCCATAACCACATGTGAATATCTATTTTCCTCTTGTTCATCTATTGGTTCAATGTTTTCTTGTTGGTCTTGAACCTCTTCGAGCTCTACTTTCCTCCCACTACTTTCTTTGGAAATAAAATCCTTTTCTAGGAATACAACATCCTTGGCAACAAACACTTTGTTGTCATTTGGGTTGTATAAGTAGTATCCCTTAGTTTCTTTAGGATATCCAACAAAATAACATTTATTAGATCTAGGGTCCAGCTTATCAGGAAACATTTTCTTGACATAAGCCTCACATCCCCAAATCTTCATAAAAGACATATTGGGACGCTTCCCAATCCATATCACATATGGTGTCTTTTGAATCGATTTAGATGGTACACGGTTAAGTGTAAATGCAACAGTTGTTAGAGCATGTCCCCAGAAGGAAGTTGAAAGATCGGTAAAACTCATCATAGATCGCACAATATCTAGTAATGTGCGATTCTTTCTTTCTGACACACCATTATGTTGTGGTGTTCCAGGTGGAGTCCATTGTGATACAATACCACGGGCTCTCAGAAGGTCCTCAAACTCTTGGCTTAAGTATTCTCCACCTCGATCGGATCAAAGTTCCTTAATAATTTTTCCAAGTTGGTTCTGTACTTCATTCATGAAATCCTTGAACCTTTCAAGGGTTTTTTATTTATGTTTCATCAAGTAAACATAACCATACCTACTGAAGTCATTAGTGAAGGTAATGAAGTACTGATACCCACCTCTAGCATTTGTTCTAAAAGGCCCATATACATCAGTATGTATGAGTCCTAATAGATCACTCACACTCTCACCTTTTCCTTAAAAGGGAGTCTTGGTCATATTTCCCAATAAACAAGATTCACATGTCTCTATTGATTCATGATCAAAAGATTCTAGATATCCATCTTTATGGAGTCTAGATATGTAATTCTCATTTATGTGCCCTAGACGACAATGCCAACTTTATGTTTTGTTTGAGTCATTGAGTTTTTGTCTTTTGGTGTTTACGTTGTATACACTTGTCTTTAGATCTATCAAATATAGACCATAAGACGTTGGGGCATTGTCATAAAAGATCCCATCTTTAGAAATGGAACATTTTCCATTCTTAATAAGAAATTCAAATCCATCCTTGTCCAAACAAGATATAGAAATGATATTCCTATTTATGGAAGGTACATAATAGCAGTTTTGTAGATCTATTATCAGCCCACTTGGTAGAGATAACTCATAGGTTCCTACTACACCGGAAGCAACTCTTGCTCCATTAGTAACACGTAGTTCAACCTCACCTTTTCTAAAGGCCTACTTCTTTTCAGGTCCTTCACATTTGAACAAATGTGTGATCCACATCTGATATCAAGTACCCATGATGAAGAAGTAGTAAAGTTAATCTCAATCACATACACACTATAAGTAGAGATCTCTATCTCTTGCTTCATCTTCCTTGATTCCCTTAATCCTCTCCATATTTTGAGTGCAGAAGACTTGGACTTCAGCTTGGTGGGAGAACACTTCTCTTCCTTGGATGTGTCCTTAGACTCCATTCCACTTATCACTGTCATGGAACTTTCCTTCTTCTTTTATGCCCCAAACAATGCCTTAAGCATACATAGAGTGGATTCTATGGCCACTCGTATCAAGTACCCATGATGAAGAAGTAGTAAAGTTAATCTCAATCACATATACACCGGAAGTAGATATCTCTATCTCTTACTTCATCTTCCTTGATTCCCTTAATCCTCTCCATATTTTGAGCACAGAAGACTTGGACTTCAGCTTGGTGGGAGAACACTTCTCTACCTTGCATGTGTCCTTGGACTCCATTCCAATGACCACTATCATGAAACTATCCTTCTTCTTTTGTGCCTCAAACAATGCCTTAAGCATACATAGAGTGGATTCTATGGCCACTGGTATCTTAGGAATATGCAGAACACTTCTCATAGTCCTTAACCAGTTATGGAAATTTATCTCAATTAAATTTCCCGATTTAAATGATGATTTTTTTGTCATTTGATTCTACAAGAGAAAACATTTTCATTTTATCAAAACTCCTTTTGATTTGATTTGATTTGAATAAACTTGACGATATTAATTAGGCCTTTAATTAATTATTGCTCCCACTATTTTGATCAAACTGATAGCCCTCACTATCAATTTGGAAGATTGCAGCGTACAACCTTCTAGTGAGCCAAGATCCATATTTCATCTAATCACGAGTCAGCTTTGGTTGATCGCCCACAACTAGATTATTTAGGTAGGCAACATTTGCCAATTGCATATGAATGCAATTCTTAGATAGATGGTGTGTGCAACTCTTTGTCACAATCCATCTTTATTCTTCTAGGTACTTAATCTCATTAAGATCACCTACATAAGCCTGAACCAAAACCCAACATGATAGACTATGTACCCTTCTTTGTCAGACCTACATATCTACCATCACACTTCCACAAGATAGACTACGCACCACGCTTTGGCGTAACCTACGATTGGTCGATCAAGCTTTTCATGTGTGCTGCTTATGGAAAGCATCTAAGACTTAATATTATATTGAGGGGTTTGGTATTTATATACATATATATATCTAATCACCACATATATAGTACATATCATATACATTCTATATCCCACAAGAAAACATGTGAAGCGATAAAGCGATGATTATGGCCATCCTATTGTAATTCCTTGAGCCATAAGGAATTATGGTCATCTAGGTGTACATCACATGCAACAACCTGTAGTTTATGAAGATCTGTATGGACATCCTACTATAATTCCTTGAGCCACAAGGAATTATGGCCATCTAGGTCTACATCACATGCAACAACCTGTAGTTGATGAAGATCTATACTTGGGCCGTTCTAGGTTGATCAGCTCATCCTATGACTAATCGGCTCGTCTTCTAGCCGGTCAGTTGGTTGTCACCAATCGATCACCTGGATCCTCCAGACGGTCGGTTCTTCAGGTCATCTCACTCCTCATCAGGCTACTAGCTGCTCGTCTCACACCATCAGTCGGTCGTCTTGGTCCTCTAATCGCTTGTCTGGGTGTCCATCATTCTTTGACATAACATGAAATAAAATTATCCTACTTTTACATATATCTTTGGGAAACCCCGAGTTACATTCAGGGGAGCAAAGGTAGAAGAGAAGGCTCGAGTTATCTCGAGTTACATCTAGAATAGAAGAAAGGACTCGATACGTAGGCCGAGATGCAAACAACCACAACCAACCATACACACAAATAGGGGTTTATAGGCCATAACCACACTATACATCCACCATCAAAACCATTTTAGGGCAATGCATATTGATTGCATATATATACGATATCATATATGTATATAGGGATTGTGGAGTTTAATCAGATATGCACATTATCCAGTTAAAGTATTCACATCACATGCAATAAATAAATGGCAAAAAACCAAAATCCAATCATATCGATTTATCTTAAAACATAGTAATGTGACGTGGCTCTAATACCACTGTTGGGTTTTGTAGAACAGAACAGACAGTGGAAACAAAAATGTTATCTAACCACAAACCCATAACCAGCAGATCGCATCAACAACTATGTAATAAGAAGGATGGTTTAGCGAGATATACTTGGTCTTGAGGCTTTCTCAACAACAATACCTCACAGCTAGTGCAGTCTTCAACCACCTAGTCTTCAACAATGTCTGTGTAGCTCCTGGTCTTGACCCAGACTACGGTTGACAGTCGTCCTCCTGAGCGGAATAAATCTCCCACCTCTATAGCTAGTCCACACAGACCACTGAGAACTCTAGTCATCCAGAAGGACAAACTAGAAGGATTCGTCCCCCTCTGTCAGTGTACTAGTCACTGACACACTCTCTCACAACCAATTGCTATTCTATAGTTGTCTTTCCCTAGCTGTTCCACCATGGATAGGTAGAACTTGCTTGGGTTCTCGGTTACCACAACCACAGAGGACAACAACTTTGTAGAGTAACTGATGTTCTGAGTTGTGTGTTTTGAGAATCCCCATGTACCTCTCTATTTATTGTAGAGGGCAGGGTCAGGTTTCCCAGTTTGTGTGGGAGTAGAAGGGTCTAAATTTTTCACGAACTGATTGTACTGCGACAAGCGAACCAATCATTTCACAACTCAACCGGTCATTTGGGTAGGTGAGCCGATCGATTCACTTGTGAACCAATCAGTTGGGAGTGCGAACCGGTCGATTCACTTAGTGAACCAGTCATTTCACTTCCCATACTTGTCCACAATTGACTTTCCTTATTCGTTTCTAATTAATGCAAAGATTGATTCTTGTTCCAATCAAATTGAACAAGTGAAATGAAAATATTTTCTCACAAATCGGGAAACCCAACATCTGCTTGGTTGGTCCATGTGAACCGATCAGTTCACCAGTGTAAACTGGTCATCTCATTGACCATGAGTCGATCAGTTCACCCAGTGAACCGGTCGGTTGGTGGTCCAGGTTGTACAAAACTCAGTCAATGCAATTCTCAATCAATCTGACACTCTAATCAATTGGGTCAACACTTGAACTTGATGATTCTGAGTCAAGTCTATTGATTGAATGTTTAATTGAGTACCTAAAAACTTTAATAATCAATCTAAACATCATTCATGGATAAACTCCTCTTCCAGGTTAATCCTATGTGTGTGACCCTATAGGTTCCATTTCACGTTGGTAGTGAATGTCCATAACTAATTTATGACTTCACAAGCAAAGAGCGGTGCCTAGTCACACATCAGTGCTACCCAAGTGAAAAGGAAAGTTGGAAAACAACTTTCAACCTACAATATGTTATTGGTGTTATAGTGAATGTATTGTTCCTTTATCACTGATATCCATATTGAACTTGAGGCATGGACTTGTCATCATCTACAAACGTTCAATCCATGTTTCTTGAACCAGAGCAGACTGTCTGAGAAATATGCAAACTCAATATCATATATTGACTCGCATGTACATGGTCATGTATTTCTCAGTCTCGCTTATTAAGTGGCCAGGATATCATACTCACTTAGGAGGGACAAATTCCATATCTATCACTCACAGTCAAAACCCCATGTGTCAAAGCCACCCAATCATCACCTTTATAAAAATCCATATTTCAGGACTGCATTTGATGATGTCAAAGTGTACCCAACAACATGTGATGAGTGCAATGATTTTAGGTCTAAGAACCATAGTCACCACCAATACTATAAGAGATGATCCTGACTAACCAAGTGTGGTTTCCATGCATCACTCTTATAGTGGGTCTGTCGATACATTGTTCTCTAACATGTATCTATGTGCTTGGTTTGATATCATATGCCATGACTAATGAGATTCCGTCATAAACCAACACACACTCTAGTCTTTTGTGTTATTGATGTCTATGGTTATTTCCACAATAACAACTGACTAGGGACATAACAAGAATGTATACTCTTAACATCCATATGATATCATTGTTTAGGTCCTTAACCTAAAGACATACGTCATTGAGTAATACGATTCTTTAGATATCTAACATGTTATATCATTATCTCAAAATAGATTAAACATATAGATGGAAAATGCCTTTATTATTATTCAAATCATTTATAAAGTATTCCATTACAATCATCATATGACTGGCTCTATGGGCATACATACCAACAAAAATATATCTCGATGATGTGTGTAATAGGTCAAGGTCCAAATCCTAGATCTAGATTATGTACTTTCACCTAATAACACATAAGCTATATAAAATCATTAAGGAAGGTGTGTATTTTTTTTTGGTGAATCACGTGCCGCTTTCTTTTTTTGTATTACTTTTAATGTGGTAAATACAAAACTTCTTGGTCCCAAGGTGGAGGTAAGGCGTGTATTATACATCCTAAATTATCGAATTTTACTAAGAATTGATTTTGGTGATGAGAATTACACCATTGGATAGATCTTATTTTCATGATTCAAAATATGTATAGGTATATTTTTGACCTACAAATGAATTACTACGATTTTTCTAAGAAAACTCAAATTACTGATTTGTTTTAGTAAAACATGCAATATAAAGAATGTGGCCCATGTTGAGGTAGCCTAATTGCTTCCCATTGAGTTCATGATGACATGGATAAATACCACCAGTAGGATGCCCTCTTAAAATGAGACATAAGGACCTTTTTGCCCTCTAAAGGAAAAGTAAAGCACACCAGAACTAAGGGATAAATCAAGAACTCATGTGATCACCTTCCTCCTTTGCTCACCCCTGTGAGAAGCACCTTTATATATGAAGTCCAGACCTAGGAACCAACTTGTATAATCAATGACTCCAAGCACCAAACTCAATTATAAAAGGACCTTTGAGTCCCTGACGATCTCACCAAGCACTTGCACAAACCCTTAAGATGTCGAGAATCTTAACCCCTCCCCTCCATGGTTGACAAGGAGAAAGAACTGAAAACCTGCCAACATGGAGAGCACAACAAAATAGCAACTAGGGAAGGAACAATAACCTATCAGTGAAGAAAATAGAGAGAAAAATGATGTGAAATCATGCCTCAAAATGATAGCGGTACCTAGAACAACAAAATCTTGTACACGAAAGCCAAAAAAGGGAAACAAGGCATACATAAAATCAGAGAATTGAAGCATCTGAGGAGCATTTGAAGGACCAAATTGACAATCATGGATGGTTTTCAAACCCTGTGGTGGTCAATGGCAAGATGAGGAATTCAAACTCTCTAGAAGTCCACAGTGGAGTTGGTTTAGAACTCTCCAGTATTCCCTAGACCAAACAATTTGTTGGGATTGGTTTTTAGGGGTTCAGAGAAGATGAAGGAGGAAGAGACTCTAGGTGATGATGGGAAAAAGGGGAAGGCAAAAGCCCCTTTGTCATTGGGATGTTGGGAGTGCCAATCCCTTTCAAGATGGGTTTTATCTGGATCTCCTATGCATGAAGACATAGAGAAAAATAATCACTAGTGTGAAGGGGACCGTGGGAGAGAAATGGGGAAGGAAGAGACTGGGGTTTGGTGGATCATGAGAAGTCCAATAGAATGTGGCGTGAGGTTAAAGAACTAAGGGCTGCTACATGATCTTAAATCCAACGGTTTGTAACATATGACACACAAACGTTCGACAATTAGGAGAAAACAAGCATGAATCAGGGAGAAATAACAAATAATCCAAAGTCCAATTCAAATAGAGATTAATATTTAGAAATTATATTGTCTACTTAAATTAGTATAGCTACCATTATCAATTAAGTTAATAACACACTGATTTTCCTCGTATTTGAACCCAATGGTTTGGTTTTGGTTTAGTTTTGCTTGACTTCCTTGTGCCAATAGATGCCATTGTTCTTGTTGCTATTTTGCATCTTGATGGTCACTAAGTTTTCACATCTTATGTGGCCGACGAAGTTCTGAGCTATAGTGGTCGCTAATATTTCAACCCACCATGGTCACTAAGATTTTGATGTTTAGTGGTCACCAAGTTTTTGGACCATGTTGGTTGCTAAGGTCCTTCATATCATCATTGGTCACCAAGCCTTGAAGCTTTTGGTAGTCAATGAAGGGTTGGATTCATAATGGTTTCCAAGGTTGTGTACTTCAATCGATCACCAATGCTTTTTGTCATCATCGATCACCAATGTTTAGTAACCCTAGCGGTCCCCAACCCTCTTGACCCTTGGCAGTTGATGAAATCTCTGACCCTTAGTGGTTGATGAGAAAATCTGGCTTCATGGTCGCTATGTTTCCTATATTATGATTGGTGATGTTGGTCTTATGCTTTCACAATATGATGGTGATGTTGAGAATTAGGGTTTAGCTCTAAAGGCTATCTTGTAACCCTAATTCATCTTATCTTGTTAAACCTAACCCTAATACAAGTAAGTGAGGATGATACATAGCTTCTTTTGTGACTAGCAAGAAGATGAATGTACTTACTCTCTCTATATTGTCTAGTTTGTTGTCATATGAACATTGTAGCTCTTAAATAATGTTTTATCAATCTTATGTGTCTCATGTATGATGATGCTATGATGAGGCTTGATGAGGGATGGGAAGATGATGATGTTCTTATAGGAAACAATGTGAATGGTCTTATGACCTTGGACATGGTTTTGTGCCCTGATTGGGTATTAGCTTCTTCATGACGTGACAAGGATTTGTAACCTGTGATGGTATGATCATGAGTAGAGACTCATGTATGTATTTGAAATAGTACCATATGGTTTTGTGATCAAAGTTATATCTCATACGTTTTATACCTTTTAAAGTTTCAATATACAACATGTTTTTGTAGAACTCTTTAAGGGTTTGTTTGTAACTTGATTGAAGCAACCTTAGCTCACCCAACTGCTATTAACTAATCAAGTGAAACCCTAATCATGTATTGTCATGTGCCGTAGAACCATTACATGTCAGAACTTACTGGATGGGGAAACAAGTACTCCTAAGGGAAGCTCGTAGCACACATTGTTGAGTATCTGTGATGCAAGTGACTGTGTGTCCTTGTCATCCTAATCTCAAGGTTTTAGAGGATGGTTGCAGTCATGCCTTAGTTTAAGAACAATTGATACTTGTACACATGTGATGTGATTGAGGAAAATTGTAGTTGTACCTCAGATTATAGGATTTTTTTATACCCTGAATACTAGTTCCATGACCTATATACCAATGGTGGACTAGGCTTATTTATAGTCTGGCTTATATGTCATTGCAGACAGTTTGATTGGTATGTCACTACAATTGACTTGTACTAACTGAGGGGGTGAAGATCTTAAGATTCAATCTCTCCTAGATCTTGTACTAAACTAATTGTGACCAAGCTGTGGTCAGTTGGACTTTGAGTGGTATACCTCAAACTTCCCAGGGCTTAATAAAAGATGTAATATAATCGTACAGTATATCTACTTAGGGTTAAACATGACTCACATTGGATGTTAACCCTTGCCTTATTTCTTGTACTGTTTAGTTGTTATATAATACAATAAGAGAAATTAACTATTTAGTAGATGATAGTCTTACATGTTCCTTGATATACATACTAGTCAGGGATGTCAATATGCCTATCTGTTTAGTTTGCTTAATCCACTTAACTTGTTTAATAATATATTTGCTATAATCAATAACTGTTGTTGAGAGTTATATCTATTGCTAGAAGGTTGGTCTCAACTCCTAGGCCACATCCTTTTAGGTGGTCATCAACGACGTGGTCGGGATCATGGTGCCGAAGAAGAGCAGCTTGGAGAGAAGTAGAAGTAGAAGGTTTGATGGTTGTTTGTAGAGTCCTAGAGTTGTCCATGTACTCTCAGGTCTAGGCATGGGATGTTTTGCAGATGATACGTACATCGACTTGAGTTTTTGGCATGTGTACCTATGTGTTGTATATGACATATATATGTGGAACATCTCTTTTGTATATAGGTTCAGGTAGATGCCACTGGACATATTTGTAAATACCAGATGTGGTATGTGTTGATATAGTTGTTGGACCTTTATGTAATGTTTCTAAACATGATGGTAATGTATAGATTGCTTTTTTACCTACTTTTCTGGTTGTGTGGTTAACTAGAAGTTGATTGTGTGTTTTGTTTTGTGTTATCTCTTTTAGTGTGACGGGGCGTCACATGATAGGTTGGTATTAGAGCTTTAGGTTTGCTGAGTCTACAGGGACATAGAACTTAGGTTTGTGTCTGTTCTTACGTAATCCAACACATCTCACCATAGCTTCTACTTATACAGATATGTCCGGAGAATGTGAAGAACATGCATAGAGTAGTTGTGTCGTGTTAGGAGGTGGTTGTAGGAGGCAAATACATGATGTAAGAGTGCCTGAGACAGGGCCGTAACAGGACATGGTGCCTCAGTTTCACCCAAAAACCATGTCCAATCTAGTATTTCAGTCCGTGTTTGGACAACTTATGGTCACGGTTACACATCTAGCGGACAAAGCGCTCATACTTCAACCTTGGGAAGCCATCCCTAATGTGGAATCCCATGGTTCTGAAAAGACGTTTGAGAGGCTGAGACCATTTGGAGCGATCGAGTATGCGGGTACGGCAGACCCAACTGATGCTAATATATGGCTGATGGAGTTGGAGAAAGTGTTCAAGATCCTCAACATCCCATAAGAGGACAAGTTGAAGCACACTATTTATCTATTGAAGGGCAGTGATGGCCATTGGTGAGCCATAGAAGAAGAGAAGAGACTGGGAGTTGTGATAGGATGTGAAGAGTTTCGATGGGAGTATGTGAGTTGATACTTTTTGGAGACATATTTGGATGAGAAGATACGTCAAGGTTCCATGACCATCAACGAGTATGAGGTGAAGTTTATGGAGATTTTGAGGTTCCATCCTCATATGGAAATGACAGAGAAGGAGAGGATCTATAGTTTTGAGAAGGGTTTGAGCTCGGAGTTGTCTACGACTGCTAGTGATTTGGAGAATAGAGAGAGGTTCTCTACCTTTGTTGAGTTAGTGAGGTAGATGGAGAGGTTTGCTATTGAGAAGCATGAATACAACACTAAGAAGAGGCCAACTTAGCTTCTGGAACAATCTTATGGATGCTTTATGAAGCCAACATTCTCATTGTCACAGTATCAACAGTCGTAGAAGAAATCAACCTTTTCTGCACCAAGGTTAGGTGTTTTGCCACAGTGGTCCCTGAGTAAGGGTAGAGGTCATAGAATTTCACCAGAAAGAGCATGCAGGAGAACATCTGTGTCAGTAACATGGCCGTCTAGGTCACAGTTTGATACCAAGACTTGTTACAAGTGTGGGAAAGTTGGACATACAAAGTGGGTGCACCCTATGAAGGATAAATAGGGGACATAATAGCCGATGCAGATCCATAGAGGTTCCCAACAACAACAATACAATAGTGGTGGTGGTAGATGACATGATTAGGAATCACAGGATGGATCTTCTAGGCCAGCAGGCAGATGGCATGGACAAAAATAGGTGACAAGTAGATTCTATGCTATGAGTCATCCAGAGGGAGTGGTTAATCTATGGGTCGTGACATGTCAGTTGGAATTTTTTCATTATGACTTATCTACTTCTTGTTTCATATCCATTTTGGTTGATCCAGGCCTGACACACTCTTTTATCACTGGTGAGGTGATAAGTAGTTGTTACCTTCCTATTTGTAGTAGATCTGATAGTCTTTTGCTAGAAGCTCCTCTTGTTGGTTCCACTGAGTTGAGGGAGGTGTCTCCCTCTTGTGTTATTTCTTTCTCAGGATGCAATATCCAAGTGGATCTTATGCCACTTGACATGCATGGATTCAATGTGATCCTTGGGATGGATACCTTGGAGAAGTACAAGGTTGTTTTAGACTGTGGTTCTAAGGTGGAGATGTTCTGTGATGGGGATGTTTCATGGACCTTCCAAGGAGATAGAAAGATTCTTCCTGAGTGTTTGGTGTCAGCTATGACAATAGAGAGGCTGATGAGACAAGGGTGTTGTGCTTTCTTGGCTCATGTCATGGATATCAAAGTGATGAGTCCTAGTATCCAAAAGGTTCCCATAGTGTGTGAGATTGAGGATGTCTTTTCTAAAGAGTTTCCCAGTGTTCCCCCCCTAGAGAGATTGATTTCTAGATCAACCTTGTTCTTAAAACACAACCTATAGCACAAGAACCTTACAAGATGGCACCAGTAGAGATGCGAGAGTTGAAGAAATAGTTGAAGGAGTTACTAGAGGAGAGTTTCTTTAGACCAAGAACTTCCCCTTAGGGTGCTCCCATGTTGTATGTGAAGAAGAAGGACAGATCTATGAGGATTTTTATAGACTACTGATAGTTGAAAAAGGTCACGATAAAGAACAAGTACCTATTGCTGAGGATCGACAATCTGTTTGATCAGTTAAGAGGTGCCACAATGTTCTCTAAGATATATTTGAGGTCAGTATATCAATAGTTGAGGATCAAGGAGGATGACATACCCAAGTCTGCTTTCAAGACTAACTATGGTCATTATGAGTTCGTGGTTATGCCATTTGGGCTAACCAACACACCATCATCTTTCTTGTACTTTATGAATAGGGTGTTTATATCGTATCTAGATCATTTTGTGGTAGTGTTTGTAGATGATATCTTTATATACTCCATAGATAGACAAAAACATGAGCAACATCTTCACCGGGCATTAACATTGTTGAGGCAACACCAGCTGTATGCTAAGTTCAGCAAGTGTGAGTTCTGGTTGCCAGAGGTATCTTTTCTTGGTTACATCATATCTGCTAAAGGTGTGTGTGTAGATCTGAGGAAGGTGCAGTCAATAATGGAGTGGGAACAACCCAAGACACCGGTGGAAGTTTGAAGTTTCCTAGGCTTGACAGGTTACTACATGAGATTCATCAAGAACTTCAATGATGTAGCATTTCCCCTAACAAAGTTGACCAAGAAAGGTGTTCCTTGTGTGTGGGTTGACAAGTGTCAGTGTTCTTTCTAGTTGTTGAAAGAGAAGTTGACCAGTACACCAATGTTAGTTCTGCTAGAGCAAGGGAAAGGTTACATCGTATTTTGTGATGCTTTGATGAAACAACTTGGGATGTGTGCTGATGCAAGACAAAAACATGATTTTTTTTTCTTTGCGACAACTTAAGAAACACGAGGAGAACTACCTGACATATGATCTGGATCTTTCTTCTATGGTCCATGCCTTGAACATCTGGAGGAACTATCTATATGGAGAGAAGTGTCATATCTTCACCAACCACAAGAATGTATAACATATCTTCTCAAAGTAGGAGTTGAACATGAGGCAGAGGAGATGGATGGAGTTGATCAAAGACTATAATTGCACAATAGACTACCATCTAGGGAAGGAAAATGTGGTGGATGATGCATTGAGAAAGAAGTCATCTTCATCATCATCTACAGATAAGGCACAGTTACATGCTTTGGATGTCACAAGTGAGACATGTTAGTGTCACTTTGATAGATGAATGTTAAGTTGGAGGTTTTTCTATTGGCAGGCTTGTTAGCATAGTTGTAGGTGAAACCTACATTGATGCAACATATCATAGATGCACAACAGAATGATACCATGATACAGAATATCATGTCGGTGTTGGGAAACAAGAAGTATGATGGCTTCCATGAGTCAGATGATGGGACAATTTGTTTTCACAATAGGATGGTGGTTCCAGATGATGACAGTCTGAGGAAGATGGTTCTTGAGGAAGTCATTCCTCAATGTACGTGATGCATCATGGAAGTACCAAGATGTACCACAACCTGAAGGATCTATATTGCTGGCTCATCTTGAAGCATGATGTGACAGAGTTTGTTGCCAAGTGTCTAGTTTGTCAATAGGTCAAGGCAGAGCATCAGAAGCCTGCAGTGATGTTACAACCTTTGCCAATACTGCAGTGGAAACGAGATCATATTTCCATGGTCTTTGTGGTTGGTCTTCCTAGGACAACCAAAGTTCATGATTCCATGTGGGTGATAGTTGACATGTTGACCGAGTCATCTCATGTAACATAATGAATCGTAGATGTAATCTATATGTAAACCTTTTTCCCAAGTTTCCTTTCATTTCTATCCTTTATGTTGTTCATGTTTAATTATTGGAATTTATAGTGGTTTAGTGAACATTTATTCACTAATTATACCAATATAAGGGTTTATGCACAAATACCTCAGTGAAATCTGATTTAAGGATCTAAAATGCAAAATCACCACTTTAGTAGAACAATGGTATATTAATTTGTGCTATAAGTGCAAGGCCCTAAACCTTGATTAAATGTATTAAACAAGCTTAATTACCATAATTAAGTGCTCTAAACCTAAATATAACTTTTTAATGTGATCTGAAAACATAAAATGAGCCTAAGTTTCAAATTTGGTTCAATTTGGATGTTGTTTGTGCAAGTTATGCAATTTTAGGTACATTCTGGACTTTTATGTAATTTACCCAATTGGGAGGTTTTCTTTGTAAATTATCACCTTAATTTTAATCTTAAACATTCCCTTACCATTCTCTAGATTTTGAACCATGGGAATCCTGGTTTCACCTTGGTTTGAAGGTGTTTCTCTCCAAGGTCATTATAGGGATTACCCTCTTTATAAATGAGCTTATCTTTAAAAGCTATCTACCAATGGGGTTATTTCTTTGATTGGAGGATGGTGGGGATGGCCTAGAAGCCTCCATGGGTTTTAGTACCGATCTTGGATATACAATAAGTCTCTATGATCTGTCCTCTTACATGGCCATGAAGTCTTAGCCTAAGGACACCCGGAAAGTCCCACAAACACCTCATGCTTGCCCCCTTCTTTATAAAGCCATGCCTACCCCTTCCCACCTCCCAATCCAAGAAGCAATCCTCTCCTTCTCTTAACTATATCTTAGAGCATTGTCCCTTCTATTTTTTGCCATAAAATTTCTGTCCCAAGGTAAAAGAGGGTGTCTACCTTGGTGAAGAAGGCTCCTAGGGTTCCAAGTTTCTCTATTTAGGATTTCTTAAGCTCCTCCCTGATGATTTTAACCAAAACTAGTAAGTATCCTCCTTTCCTTCCATATTTTCATGCTGTTAGTATTTCTCTCACCTTCTTCCAGGTCGTAATCATGACCTTCCATGGTAAAACTTCACCTAGAACCCTAAAACATCTCATCTCCATGCTCTTTTGCTAGGGTTTGCACCTCTAAAGTGGAGAAGGTGATCTTTGCTCAAGAAATGAGCTTGGCTTGGAGAAAGTAGACCTTATAATCTTGGAATCCTTTCTTTTTGGACCTTCTTACCTTCCTAGAGGCAAGTTTTGTTAACCTCCTTTTCATATATTGCTTACTACATGCTTAAAACTCACACTTCTATGTTTAAAATTGATGATCTTCATCTCTATTTACCATGTTCTTCTAGGGTTTTGGTTTCTTGATGTTTTACTTTCTCTAGAAGCTCTAGTTTGGTTAGCTGTCCAACTCCAAACCTGATATTGGGTCAAATGGTATTTTCTCCCTCTCCCTCTCTCTTCAATTATCTCGATCGGTTTGATGAGGTGGCAATTTCCTATTGGTCAGTATTGAAAAATTCATATCTTCTAATCCGCTTATCCAAATTTGACAAATAAATATGTTTTGAAATTATAAAATTAATCTATATCTAATAAAAATATTTTTAATGTCTGATTTCGTGATTTGATGAAGGGTGATTTTTTTAATGAATTTAATGCATAAAAACCATAAAAAGTACATCTTAATCCTCATAACTCCAAAATTAACATAAAAATATGTTTTCTTGATCAGGAGAAGCTAATAAGTTTATTGGTGATATTTTCAAAAGCTAAATCTGAATTTTTCTAAAATGTTCTGAAATTAGGGTTTCTATACATTAATGTGCACCATGCACTCTAATACATGTTAATACATTGAAAATAGGCAAAGTGGAACTTGGACTCAATTAAAGTGGTAAAAATTAGTAATTGATATCATTAAGAGGAGGGATGTGCATTCCTTACACCCTATGTTGGGATAATTTCATCCAAACCCTATATTTCCCTAATGAGGCTTAAATGAACCCTAAATCTTCTATTCTTGAATCCTAATGTTGTTCATGCCTCAAGTTAGATTATAATTTCTTCTTGTTTGTGTCTTATACCCCACTGCCATGCTTATTGAATATTATGACTACTCTTGCCATGAATACTTTTCTAGCATGTAGATTTACGTTCTATTTAATTTAAAGTAGCGGTACTTATGTACAACCACCCACATAGGGCATGTATTTAATCGCCCTGAGGAATGTTTTTATTCTCCCCTATATAATTGTTTAGGTGATTGGGAATGTGTTATTCTTCCCTCACCTATAGGTTAGAGGTCTGGTAGGTTCCTCAACCCTACTTAGTTAGGTAGACATAATTATCTTACATGCAAATCCTTTTTAATATAATTGTTAATGGCAAGTTTCTTTTGAATATAGCCTCATACTCTTGTTACATTCATCTTATGATGAACCCTAGCCTGTTCTTATTTGCTTTACTTATCTTGTTATCCTAGACTAGTTTTGTGACACATACCTAGTTTTCTTTTCCCTTTTGCTGGGTGCTTTCCCAACCACCCAGGTGTTGGTGTTGAGCAAGGAGAAGGACAAGTTTGAAGGAAGTCATCTCAGGAGTATATCTCAAGCTATCTGAAAGGATGACTAGGCTGCTATAGCTAGATCCTTTTTTCTTATCTTTTTCTTTTGGGAACAATCATTTAATGAACAACGAAAGCCATGCAATAGGCTTAGTACTTTTATTTCTACTTCTATTGACATTTTATAATGTATCTAGTGCATGCTTATTTACTTGGAATATTATACATGCAACCCTCAATATCTTTTATCTTTCTAAAAAGATGGATGTTTTGTACTTCTTTTAAAATTTAGTAAGTAGGTGATCTCTCCTGTTTACAACTAACTTCTTTCCAATCAAGGTGATGTATATAGCGGAGAAGTTGGCACAGATATATGTTGATGAGATAGTTTTCTTGCATGGTATTCTAGCTACCATAGTGTCAGACAGAGGTTCACATTTTAAAAGTCATTTTGGGAGTGTCTACATACAACTTGGGGGGGACACAACTGAGGTTTAGTACAACCTTTCATCCACAGACAGATGGTCAATCTGAGAGGGCCATTTATATTTTGGAGGATCTGTTGAGAGCTTGTGTTCTACAGTTTCTTGGTAGTTGGGATGTGCATCTGAGTTTGATAGAGTTCACCTACAACAACAACTACCAGAGGAGTATAGACATGGAACCGTGTGAAGTGTTGTATAGGAGACGTTGTCAGTCCCCGCTTTATTGGTATGAGATAGGTGAGCATCATATTTTGGGTCCTAAGCTAGTACGACAGACCATAAAGAAGATCAAAGTGATTCAATAACAGTTGAAGGCAGATTCGAACAGACATAAGTCTTATGATGACAACCATCATAGGCCGTTAGAGTTCTAAGTTGAAGACAGGGTGTACCTTAAGGTTTCCCCTTGGAAGGGTATGCTGAGGTTTGGTAAGAAGGGTATGTCGACTCCTAGGTTTATGGGACCATACCCTATCTTGGAACGTGTCGGGAAGGTGGAATATAAGCTGGAGTTTCCGCCATAGTTGCACATGTTGTATATTGTCTTCCATGTCTTCATGTTGAGGAAGTTTCACCCGGATACTGAGCAGATGTTGCAACCTGTAGAGGTTGAGTTGGAGGAGGATGTGTCATATGTTGAAGGTCATGTGTTGATCTTGGATAGGAGAGTAAAGAAGTTGAAAAAGAAGGATATAGTCTCAGTTAATGTTTTGTGGCATCACTGTGGTTTGGATGAGGGCACCTGGGAGTTATAGGATGAGATGTGTAGGAAGTACCCGTCTTTGTTTGCGTAGGATTTTAGGGGTGAAATCCTTGTTAGGGGTTTACGGTTGTAAGACCCCTGACCTTGCTTTTTAGTTGAGCATGGTTTCTTATCATAATTACATTATTAAAACCTTAATCAAACCTTGTGATGTGCTTTGATATCATGTGACAAGTTTATGTTTCAAGTTTGGTCCAATTTGGACACTATTTGAGCTAATTATGCATTTAAGTGCTTGTTTCGACCTAATTGCATTTTACCCATATCTAGGGGCTTACTTGAAATTTTTCACATGCTTGTTGTTCCTCACATGTTTTCACATCATTTTTTATATGGTTTTTCTTTGGGGCTCCTTGTTTCATCTTGGTTTGAGTACACCTTGTGTTGAGATTAGGGCTTGCATGGATGACCTAACACATGCTTGACCTTGGGTGTTGAGCCACCCAGCTTTTGTGATCACCAACTTTTCTTGTGGTCCTTAGACTTATAGCTCAATGAAGTTTGTGACCCCTAGTGTTGGAGGTCAATAAGATTTTCCACTCATCATGGTCACCAACATCCTCTAGGGTAAGTGACTGTTTGAGTTTTTGATCAGTTGGTCGCTAAGAATGCTTAGCAGTCATTTGCTTTTTCTTGACCATGTTGGTCATTTAGTTTTCTTGTTTTGGTCTCCCTATATGCATGCATGAGTGTGGTGCTTGCATGGACGAGATCCTTTGGACTCATGGCATGCTTAGCTTGACAACTAACCCCCTTTCTCTCTCTCCAACCCTAAGTCATATATACCTCCTTCCTTGCATGCAAGTAACCTCTTTATACACCTAGCTTCCTCCCTCTTATTCCTTTGTTGTTGTTGGAGCTCGCCCCCTTGGTGCTTGATGGAGAAGGATGTGCCAAAGAAGGAGAAATTGTTAGATCTAACTTGGGTGTTGAGTTAGGGTTTGGATTTACCCTTCTTGTGAATGTCTGGTGCTAACTTACTATTCCTCTTGGTCTTGGTAACTAAGATCTCCCATCCTTTTTTTGTCTTCCCTACCCTCTCTCTCTATCTCTTCTTGGCTGAACCCATAGTATTCCATGATGGAACTTGAGCTAGTGGCTGAAAACATCTCCCTTTCTTGCCTTTTCAAACTAGGGTTTGCTTCTTTTAGTGGAGGAGCTAGCTTGGACAAAGTAGAGTGCTCAATCTAAGGTTTCTACCCTCTTTTCCTTTGAGCTACCTTGCTATTTGGAGTTTCTTGATCTTCTTCAAAGGAGAGTTGTATAACTTTCTCCATGATTATTGCTTACCTCTACCCATGCATATGATCTTACCCTAAAATGTTGTTCTAAGTAAGAAGATGATATCTTGACCCAAGGTTTGTGTTTCCATAATGGTGCTTAATTAGTTAACCTCTTAAATGAATCCTATTGTGCACGCTTTATTAATGGAAGAGGTCATCCTAGACCTCATTTTCATGTGGAAATGTTGGCTTTTGCTCTCTCAAAAGATGGCTTCTTTCTAGGGTTTCAAGTTGATTTTCCACTTTGTATTTGTTGGTTTTGGTTTAGTTTTGCTCGACTTCCTTGTGCCAATCGATGTCATTGACCTTGTTGTTGTTTTGCACCTTGATGGTCGCTAAGTTTCACCCTTATTTGGCCGACAAAGTTCTGAGCTATAATGATCGCTAAGATTTGAACCCACAATGGTCGCGAAGATTTTGATGTTTAGTGGTTGCCAAGTTTTTGGACCATGTTGGTCGCTAAGGTCCTTGAGATCATCATCGATTTCCAAGCCTTGAGCCTTTTAGCGGTCGATGAAGGGTTGAATTCATAGTGGTCGCTAAGGTTGTGTACTCTAATTGGTCGTCAATGATTTATGTCATCATCAATCGCCAATGTTTAGTAACCCTAGAGGTCGCCAACCCTCTTGACCCTTGGAAATTGATGACATCTCTGACCCTTAGTAGTCAATGAGAATTTTTACTTCATGGTCACCATGTTTCCTGTATTATGATTGGTGATGTTGGTCTTATGCTTTCATGATGTGATGGTGATGTTGATAATTATGGTTTAGGTCTAAAGGTTGTCTTGTAACCCTAATTCATCTTATCTTATTAAACCTAACCCAAATACAAGTAAGTGATGATGATACATATCTTCTTATGTGACTAGCATGATGATGCATGTACTTTCTCTCTCTATGTTTTTTGTAACCCTAGTTTTCTATGTTATGAACATCATAGCTCTTAAAAATGATGCATCAAACTTATGTGTCTCATGTATGATGATGGTATGATGAGCCTTGATGAGGGATGTAAATTTAATGTTGTTCTTTCTGGAAACAATGTGAATGGTCTTATGACCTTGGATAAGGTTTCGTTCCCTAATTGAGGTGTTAGCCTCTTCATGATGTAACAAGGATGTATAACCTATGATGGTATGATGATGAGTGTGGACTCATGTATGGAAATGAAATAGTACCATATGGTTTTGTGATCAAAGTTATACCTCATATGTTTTATATCTTTTGAAGTTGCAATATACACCATGTTTTTGTAGAAATCTTTAAGGGTTTGTATGTAACTTGACTGATGCAACCTTAACTCACCCAACTAGTATTAACTAATCACGTGAAACCCTAATCATGTAGTGCCTTGTGCCATAGAACCATTCAGTGTCAGAACTTGTTGGATGGGGAAATGAGTATTCATGAGGGAAGCTTAGAGCATATATTGTTGATTATGCGGGGTGCAAGTGACTGTGTGTCCTTATCATCCTAACCTCAAGATTTTGGTGGATGACTGTGGTCATGCCTCAGTTTAGGAACAGTAAATACTTGTTCATATGTGATGTGATTGAGGACATTAGCAGTTGTACCCTAGATGATAGGGTTTTGTATACCCTAGATATTAGTGTCCTGACCTATATACCAAGGTCAGACTAGTCTGATTTGTAGTTTGACTTATATGTTAGTGTGGGCAATTTGATTGGTATGTCATTGTAGTTGACTCAAACTGACCGAGGGGTGAAGATTTGAGGATTCTGACTCTCTTAGATCTTGTATGGAACTAATTGTGACCGAGCGGTGGTCAGTTAAACTTTAAGTGGTATACCTCAAACTCCCCAAGGCTTAATAAAATATGTAATACAACTGTACAGTATATCTTCTTAGGGTTAAACATGACTCACATTAGATGTTAACTCTTTCCTTATTTCTGAAATTGTTTAGTTGTTATATAAGTAGTAAGAGAAATTAATAGTTTAGTATATGATTTCTTACTTGTCCTTCATATACCTTCTAGTCATGCATGTTGATATGCCTATCTGTTTAGTTTGTTATTCTTCTTAACTTGTTTAATAATATATCTCTTATAATCAATAACCATTATTGAGAGTTATATCTCTCGTTGGGATGTTGGTCTCGCCTAGTGGGTCACCACATCTTTTTAGGTGGTCGTCAATGAAAAGCTTGACATCATGGTGTTGAGGAAGATCATGTTGGAGAGAAGTAGAAGCAGAAGTTTGAATGGTTGTTAGTACAGTCCTAGAGTTGTCCCTGTACTCTCAAGTCTGGGCTGAGGATGTTTTGTAGATGATATGTACATCGACTCAAGTTTTTGGCATGTGCACCTATGTTTTGTACATGGCATGTATATGTGGAACATCTCTTTTGTATATAGGTTGTGGTTTATGCCATTGGACATATATGTAAAAACTTGATGTGGTATGTGTTGATATACAAGTTGTTGGACCTTTATGTAATGTTTCTAAACATGATGGTAATGTATAGATTGATTTTAATTTTCCCGCTTTTCTGTCTGTGTGTTAACTAGTAGTTGATTGTGTGTTTTGATTTCAATTATCTTGTTTCGTGTGATGAGGTGTCACACTATCCATGGGCTAGATAGATATTGTACCACCCCTAAAAATGTGACACCTAATAAGTCATACAAAAACAAGACACAAATATTATTTTATCTAAATGATATCATGCGAAGGTAAAATCATAACTATATACACAAGATAACTAATAGGATAAGGGTTAACTTCAACATGTTCTTCCTCATGTACTACATGTTCATCTAAGGCAAAGACACGTCCTACACCCATCTCCATGTGATTTCCTCCATTATTGTTGTGGCCATTATTTCTTGGAAGAGAATGAGGTTGTTGTTGTTGAGTTGATGCACGTCCATCGCGAAGCTTAGGGCATCTAGGTTTGATATGTCCAGGCTCTCCACAATGATGACATATAACCTGGAAGTCTGAGTTTGGAGCAGCTGGATTACCTATAGAGGGACACTTTTGAGGAGGATGATGTCCATGAAACTTGTCACACTTGTCCCTCTTTTTTTCACCTTATAACTTCTTCTTCTTGTTATGGTCGTGGGGTTGATAACCAGGGTAAGCCTCAATCACCACAACTTTGTCCACTATTTGCTGAAAAGTCAGTGGAAGGGACACGACTAATATTGTAGTTGAGTCCTTCTAGGAACATGTTAGCATGTCTCTCTTTAAACAAATCCTTGGCATACCTTTCTAACAGGGTGAACTTCAACGTGTACTCCACCATAGACAAGGAGTGTTTCTTTAGGTTGTAAAACTCTACTTCCTTCTTCTACAATGCTATAGATGAGATGTACTTCTCATGGAAGATAATAAGGAATTGCATCCAAGACATAGAGGAGATGTCTTGGGTCCTGGCAACATTGTTCCACCAATGGAGAGCAGGTCCACAAAGTACATAGTGGAAAACCTAACTTTCTTGTGCTTAGGGCATTCCATACCATGAAAAGAACGCTCCATGGAAAGCACTCAGCCATCAGCCAAATCCACCATATTGAACTCGCTCTCACATTTGAAATATGTGGAATGCATCTTCATGAACTCTACATGAGATTACTCCCTGGGATTCTCTAGAGTGGTAACTAATCGACTAGGGTTGTGGAAAGTAATTGTTGCAGAAAATACAACTCTTGCTTAGGAGATATGCCGAAGCCCAAGCTAATTGTTGTTGATTGCAGGGTAGGTTGGTTCACTACATGTTGACCACTAGTTGTCACATGAGCTTGAGATGTAGGAGGAGTGAAAGGAGGATCCATCCTTGACATCTAGTACTTTGGATTATGAGGTGTCTCAAAACCATCTAGGATATCAATGGATGACTCGTCTCCAACCATCGATGTGCCTCCACAAGGCAAGGGGATAGGGTATAAGCAACTTGTGGGTAAAGGAAAACAACCTAAGGGAGATAATATTAGAATAATAAAAAAACGACTACATTGGCTCTAATAGCATACTTGTAAGGAGTGGGACCCAAGAGGGGAGCCACTCACCATACTCGATATGAAATAATAGCAAACCATCCAATGCCAAATTTGAGAATATTTTTTCATGAAGGATAGAAGACTAATGTCATGTATCAATCACCATAAAGTTTAGTAGAGGAAGATAAAATAACTACTACAATATTCATATATAATATTATTCTTCACCATGCAAGGTGTACATAAAAGAAAACTATATGAAATAACCAGTAGAGGGTAAATCAACTACTTCAATCTACGTCCCAAGAAAGACCAGCTAACTCTTAGATAGTCCTAGTCAATTTTGGTTCATTCCTACTTCCTCTCTACTAAGGGGTTGGAAGAATATCCCACAAGAGAAGACAAAGTGGATGTTGTCGTCATAAAATGTCAGTATGCAGATATAAATAGTGATTGAAAAATTATATGGGAAAATGATATAAACAAGGCCTGCCAAACAAAGAGGGAAATAAACCATCCAAGTGAATTTCCATAGAAAACTTTGCAATAATATGATAATAACTAAATGTACTTGCCATGCTCAAGGGTATACACAAGCAATTAGGGCACATGACCCATCAACCATAATGAATAATCAACATGCATGTGAGATGAACATAGTACTATTGAATTATAAAAAAAGGCAGCTCGAGCACATAGCGCTAACATGATAGAGCATGTCACATAATCAAACTCCCAAATATATAATAGTGGGAAAAAAAACCTAGTTATGGGGCACATGACCTCCATGCCAAAACATAAAAGGCACAAAACCCAAAAACCAAGGCATATTTAAAAACCATAGTACTATTGAATCAATAAGCTTGCAATGTAGAGGCATGTAAAGTTTAATCCTAGTATTAAAAAAGATTGTACAACTAAAAATGGAACATCATATCATAAAAATCCATCATGAGAAAATCAGGATTTTAGTGTACAAATAGCACAATATAGAGCAATTTCACTAATTAGGGTTCATAGAGATAGCATGAACAAGAGTACAAATCTTAGATTCCAAAGTACAATATCAACCGAGAAGTGTCAGTATGTAACTGATTTCAACATCATAGTCTCAAAAGAATTTAAATAAATCTCAAATAAGACATGCTACATATATCCTTCAAATTAGGCCAAAAGAGAGAGAAAGTAAAATAATTGCTTAATATAGAATCAAAGGGATGCAACATACCTCAATGATGTGTTTAATGGGTCAGGATCCAAACCCTAGATCTAGATTATGCACTTTCACCTAATATCACATTAGGTATATAAATAATTAATAAAGGTGTCTATTATACATCCTAAATTATTGACTTTTACTACGAGTTGATTTAGGTGATGAAAATTACACCATTGGATGGATTTTATTTTTCCAATTAAAAAAATATATACCCGTATATTTTTGACCTAAAAATGAATTACTATGATTTTGATAAGGAAACTTCAATTAATGATTTATTTAAATAAAACACATAATACAAATAGTGTGGCCCATGTTGAGGTGACCCAATCACTAACCACCAAGGTCACGATGATCTAGCTAAAGACCACTAATGAAGCACCCTCTAAAAATGAGACGAAAGGACCTTTTTGACCTTTCAAGGAAAAGAAAAACAAACTAGAACTGAAGACTGAATCGAGAACTTAGGTGATCATCTTCCTCTCTTTGCTCACCCATGCAAGCAGCACCATTCTATATGAAGTCTCTACCCGAGAACCAACTAGCAAATCGATGACTCAAACACCATACTCAATTACCAATGGACCTTTGAGACCCTAACGGTCTCACCGAACACCAGCACATGGCTTTGAGATGTCAAAAATCTTGACCCCTCCTCCCGCCATGTCCAGCAAGGAGGAAGAACTAAAAACCTATCAAAACAATGAGCACAAAAAAGTAGCAAGTGAGGAACGACTGCCGATCTATCAACAAAGAGAACATAGAGGAAAATGATGCGAAAGCATGATCCAAAATGAAAGATATGGGGTATACATGAAATCAAATAACACAAGTGTTCGAGGAGCTTTAGAAGGAATAATGGATGGTTTTCAAACCCTACAGTCGTCAGTGGCAAGTTGAGGAACTCAAACTCGCCAGAATTCCACACTTGAGTTGGTTTGGCACTCTCCACTATGATCGACACCTAATCAGTAGCTGGTTTTCATTCTTGTGGGTTTGAAGAAGGTGAATGAATGTTATAGATGCTTGCGAAACGATGAGGCTAAAGAAACTCTAGGTGATGATGGGAAATAGGGGAAGGCAAGATCCCCTTCATCATCAAGGTATGAGCACACCAATCCCTATCAAGATGGGTTTCATTTGGCTCACCTATATGTGAGGAATGTGGAGAGAAACACATGTGTAAAAGGGATCATAGGGAGAGAGAAATGAGGAAGGAAGACACAAAGGTTTGGTGGACTGTGAGAAGTCCAAGAGAATGTATCATGAGATTAAAGAATAGTGGGGCATTGCACAATCTTTAATCCAACAGTTTGTGAGGGACCGTTAATAAAATGATGTGTGATGCCCAAACATTGGAAATAAGGAGAAAACCAATGTAACATTAAAATCGGTGAGAAATAACATACAATCCAAAGTCCGATTCAAATAGGGATTAATATTTAGAGATTAACTTCTCCAGTCAAGTTAGTATAGCTACCATTATCCAATTAAGTTAAAACTTGACACCTAGACTAATTAGGACCCAAAGAATCCAATAGTGCACTTAGATTTGGGTTATGAAATTATATTGTATGAGTTTGAGAACATTAGTGTATAAATAAATTATCTCATTGTCTATTAATATGTATAAACATTATTCTCCAAATTTAGGATTTAGAGTACTAATTTTAGTATCATACCACAAACCAAGTTTTATGATATTATCTTGTACGAGATACATTATTACTCAATTTTTCATATATCCATTAATGTGCTATTTCACTTACATAAGGGCCCATTAATAATTTATCTTTACATTAAATGTCTAATTATTATTCCATTACACATATTAAGCACATGAGATATCATCCCAAGCATTTATGCACGTTTAAAAACATACAAGCCTTATTAAGAACATTGAGGTCATTATATGTGTACTATTTAAAAAATGTGACATGTATTAAATAAGTCATTCTCATTTGAAGTCATGGTAAGGTTATTAGATAAATATGAGTATATCATGGTATTTTATGTGATTACATAACATAAAGTCCCTTGATGTATTATGAACATCATCAAAGACATATACATTAGGGTACAAGAATTTGAATTACTCATTATTTTCACATGATATGTTTAGGGCATGACAAAGCATGTCAGGATATAGCTCTAGTCTTGTTTGGTCAAAATTATCAAACCAAGCATACTAAACTTATATTCTTGTAATTATGGTTTCTAGAGTTAGATTAGGAAAATTTCAATATGATCTAATACTACTCTTTTGAGGCACTATAAATCATACATCACAAGATGGTAAGTAAGCATCAAGGGATATGAATATTTACATATTAGGAGAGCTTTTATGGATATTCTCAACCCCAGTATTAATGTTGATTTAAAACGTGCAGTCAATTACATCATAATTTGAATAGGTAATGTTGATTTTATGGATATTCTCATCCACATATTTACAAGTGACAAAGTTGATTTACAAAAAATTATTGGAATAGGTAATGTTGGTACAAATATTCAAATTAAAAATGTCCTACTTGTTGATGGATTACATCATAATTTGATTAGTGTCAGTCAATTATGTGATAGTGGCTATGATGTTCTTTTTAACAAAACTTTCTGCAAGCTACTCATAGAAAACACAAATAATATTGTTTATGACAAAAAAAGACTAGGAAATATGTATATACTTAGACCTGATTCCATGCAAGCTATTTTTGGAAAATATCTTATTGCAAATGATGAATCCTTAAAACTATGGCATAAAAAACTAGGTCATGCAAGTTCACATATTATCAAAAAGTTGATTAAATATGATCTTATTCTTGGTTTACCTAATCTCTCTTTTGACAAACCTAAAAATTGTAAACCATGTACTTTAGGAAAGCAAACTAAAACTTCTTTCAAATCTAAAACCTTACTTAGCACTACTAGATCATTAGAACTCATTCATATGGATTTGTTTGGTCCTATGAGGACTCAATCTATCGGTGGTAAAATATATTGCTTTGTTATTGTTGATGATTATAATAGATATACTTGGGTTCATTTTCTTTCAACCAAAGATGATACAATTAGAATATTCATTCAATTTTGTTTTAAAATTGAAAATCAAATACAAAACAAAATATGTACCATCAGGAGTGACCATGGTGGGGAGTTTGAAAATTACATCTTTGAAGAGTTTTGTTCATCTCAAGGGTACATGCATAATTTTTTAGCTCCACACACTCCACAACAAAATGGGGTAGTAGAAAGGAAAAATCGGTCTTTACAAGAAATGACTAGAACTATGTTACTTGAACACAATACACCTAAAACTTTCTAGGCTGAAGCAGTTAATACAACATGTTATGTATTAAATCATGTATCAATTCACTCCCATCTTAAGAATACTCCTTATAAACTTATTTTCAACAAAAAACCTAGAGTCGATTACTTTCATGCTTTTGGTACACCCTGTTACGTCTTAAATACAAAGGATAATAAAGATAAATTTGACCCTAAATCACATAAAGGATTCTAGAAAGGCATTTAGAATCTATAATACCATCTCTAAGAAGGTTGAAGAATCAATTCATGTCACATTTCATAAAATAACAAGTGCTAAAAATGAAATTGAAAACTTAAAAGATGTAACTCATCAAATCGATGACTTAACCATATCTACTAAATATAATCAAAACACTAGAAATAAGCAACAAAACGAGACACAACAGCCCATTCCTAGATTAATCAAGGATCATCCTCAAGATTTAATCACAGGAAACCCTATTGATAAAGTAAAACTCGATCATCATTTAGAGATGTAGCAAACATGGCATTCATATCAATCGTTGAACCTAAAAATGTAATCGAAGCCTTAAAGGATGAATATTGGATTATGGCCATGCAAGAAAAACTAAATCAATTTACAAAAAATAATGTATGGGAGTTAGTTCCTAAACCACACGATAAAACCATTATTGGAATTAAGTGGGTTTTTCGTAACAAACTTAATGAAGCCAGGAAGTAGTTAGAAACAAAGCTAGATTGGTAGATCAAGGATATAACCAACAAGAAGGAATAGATTTTGATGAAACCTATACTCCTATGGCTAGACTTGAGGCTATTAGAATATTATTAGCTCTAGCAGCCCACAAAGACATCAAACTATTCCAAATGGATGTCAAAAGTGCCTTCCTAAATGGAATTATAGAAGAGGAGGTATATGTTGCTCAACCACCTGGCTTTGAGATTCTTGATAAAATTGATCATGTATATAAACTTAATAAAGCTCTATATGGTCTTAAACAAGCACCACATAATTGGTATGAAAGACTTAAAAATTACCTATTTGATAATGGCTTTTCGATTGGAAAATCAGATTCTACACTATATTTCAAAATTTACGAATTAGATTTCCTTGTTGTTCACATATATGTTGACGACATTATTTTTGGAGCTTCAAATGATTCCTTATGTAATTAATTTAGGGATATTATGCAAAAAGAGTTTGAAATGAGTCTCATAGGAGAATTAACATTTTCCTTGATTTTCAAATAAAACAAACACCCTCCAGAATTTTTCTAAGATAAGAGAAGTACACCAAAGGACTCTTAAAATGATTTGGCATGGAAAATTGCAAGCATGCTACCACTCCGATGGCTACCTTTTTCAAAATTGATAAGAATGAAGATGGTGAACCCATTGATGATTCCTTGTATAGGGCCATGATAGGTAGTTTTCTATATTTAACCGCCTCTAGACCAGATATCATGTTCTCCATTAGAATTTGTGCTAGATTTCAATCAAAACCAATGCATTCTCATTTTCAAGCCATTAAAAGGATTTTAAGATATCTTGTGGGTACTATCGACTATGGTTTGTGGTATCCTAAGGGATAATCACTAGATTTAAAAGCTTACTCCGATGCTGATTATGCTAGTTGTTGACTTGGTTGCAAGAGTACAAGTGGTGGTTGTTTCTTACTAGGAAGCCTTAGTATCCTAGTTTAGTAAGAAACAAAACACAGTTGCCCTATCCACCACTGAAGCTGAATATGTGGCGGCTGGATCATGTTGTGATCAAGTACTCTATATGCAACAAGTTTTGAATGACTATGGTTTTGCATTCTCTTCTACGCTAATATTTTGTGATAATACTAGTGCTATAAACTTGGCCCATAATCCTATTTTACATAGTCATGCCAAGCATATTGAAATGAGACACCATTTCTTGAGAGTTCATATTTCTAAAAATAATATATATCTCCATCAAGTTGATACTAAAGAGTAATTAGAGGATATCTTTACCAAACCTCTCCCTCTTGATCAATTTTAATATATTAGAAAGTGGTTACTTATTACTCCCTTAGAAGATGTATTCTTTGATATATGTGCTCAAAATTCTAATTGAATTTTATGTTATTTTTATTGCACAAGACTCTAGTAATGATTCTTTGTCACAATAATCGACTATCATGCACAATTACATAAACAAGCTCAAAACAATTCACCAAAACTACTCACACAGACACTTGTTCGCTCGAAATATGCTGGACTGAGATGATTCTCAGTCGGAAAAATTGTCAACTGACTTCCACTCGGTGGAACCCTCGACTGACAAGGTGCTGATGAACCAAAATTTTCTCTCAAAGTTTTGTGAACCAATTTTTTTTGCAAAATGCCCCCCATTCGAGAAAATTCTCGACCGAACCCACCATCTAACGATCACTTTTTCAAATTGCAATGGTCGACCAAACTGACCGTTGCGAGGAGCGTCAGCAAAGAGCCGTTGAGCTCTTGGTTGATGAAAAGGTCGATAGAGTAGGTCACTGATTTGCTATAAATAGGACCCCAATCCACCCATTCTACACACAACTCACTTGCTCTCTTCTCTAGCTCCTCTCTAGTGATATTTAGAGTTATCCTTCAGCAATACTCTTGCACTCACATCCCTAGTTCTTTTTCCATATCCATTTGTGCAAGATGGCCTCATCTTCAACGCACGGCAGGAAGAAGCAAGTTGCAACGAGGAAGGGAAGATAGGTCACTCCAGCTTTGAGCATCATCAACGACATCACCTTCAATGATGTTGCTACTGGAGAATGCTACCTCAAGCTTACCTCAAAGACTCCTCTTCCTTGATGCCCGGTGGACACCAACAAATTCATCACGCTCCTTGACCCCCCCAAGCTCTTCAAGGTGTAAAAATTGATGGAGTTTCTTGATCCATCATTCTGTTTCTGGTCCACCCAAGATGTAAATGAGTTTTATGCTAATCTTACTAGGGATTCCAATAACCCCTTCTCTTTCACTTCCTTGGTTGATGGGTTAGGATTCTATTTTTCTAAAAAAGACATCCTAAAAATGTAAGATATATATGAGGAGGAATATGGAGGTTTCATAGACTTAACCACCGACAACCCTCTATCCGAACTCTCCACCAATAATAACACCATTAGTTTAGGAGATGTAAAAAGGGCCATTTTTCTTCCTAAAACTTCATGCCATGAGAATAGGGGAACCTACTATGCAACATATCTCACCCCTGAAGCTAGGGTAGTAAACCTCATTATCTCCCACAACATCTGCCCTAGAGGAAATAAAATGGAAATCCCACAATTTAGAATGTATCTAATCTATGCTATCTTAGAGAGTATTCTAGTAAATTTCATTCACATTATCCTTTACAACATGTTTGAATTCACTAGAAATCCTCCATATGCTAATTCTATGTGTCAAATCATTCAATTTTACCTTGATAAAAACCTAGAAGATCTTAACTACAAGTGTGATAGGCGTCCTCAAAAACTCACCAAACACACTGTAGATAAGATGGGCCTTGAATTCGGACACAAGAGGGCTAGGATTGAAGGAGAAACATCCACCAAAGTCAATCTGCCACCTCCTACCCCTCCTAGATATTCCATGGAAAATTTAGCCAATGACGTGTGTTATCTCAAAGGGGCTACCTTTCACCTAAGGAGACAATTAGACTACAATCATCATGCCATGACCTATCTTAACCAAATAATGCAAGCCTTGTCTCCAAATATTACCGACACATACCCATATTCACTCTATCCTTTTTTTTGGTCGGTCAAAAATGCGTGTTGCTATATTTCCAAAACTTTGGGTACAAATATAAGATGTGCCCCCTCATCCTAGTGCTTCAATGCACTGAAAAACCAAAACTATGTTGCTTCACGCAGGAAGCCCTTGCAAAATAGAAAAGAAAGTAAAGGAAACAAATGGGAAAACCCCAAAGCTTTAAGTCCTACTCTATTCTACTTGACACCACCTCAATTGCATTAACCTCATCTAAAAAGTATGAGAGTTGGCAGGCATGCTAGAGTATTCATGGCAGCATTAGGTATCCGGTTGTCTTTACACTTCCCTATCTGAGATCACACAACATCCAACTTCTGACCTGGTCAGAGTGTCTTCTAGAAAAGAGACCACTCAATTGCAGACATGGCTTACAAACTCTGCTGCCAAAAACATATTCACTCTATCCTAAGATTCTCTATCCTTTTAACCCTTTAATTCAATACACCCAAATCACACAACCACCTTCACATGATCTTTCCCATACTCAATACTCACCTATGCAACTCCAGGACATTGCTACCCACTTCAGGTTTGATAGGGTACCTACATTTCTGGAGGCATATGCTCTTACAAAGATAGGTGCACTTGATTGGCAAACACTTGTCAAGTATTATGATGATGCTTCATTTCTTGGGAAAGATCCTGAGGTTGATGTAATCTTGCAATCCTTCAAATGATGTTATTCTATGTAGTGAGTAGTACCACTTATGTAATCTTTATGATGCTATCAATGTAATCGAGCTTGTTTGTGTTCACTTGAGCATGTTAGTAAAATCTATCTTGTGGCTTTCATTGGACATTCTCTATCACTTTGATTTGTATCTTGTGTATCATATTGAGGGGGAGTATCTCATTCAGAGGGAGTAATATGATTGCATGGCTATCTTTTTGAAATGACGAAGGGGGAGAAATAATATAAAATCAAATAAATGAGTTGCATGCTCTCTTGGCTTAACATTAATTTATGCTATATTCCTTAAGAGATGGATACTAGGTTCCATATCTCTTTAGGAACAATTATCACACATTTTATGAAAACAAGAATGCATTCTTCATCTAAGGTAAATCTCAATTATGAAACTCATCTCATTTAAATAATTTCGATTATACTTAAGAAATGTTTGTCATCTTCAAAAAGGGGGATATTGTTGGCTAAATTGGAATTTAATTTACCCTTTGTTTTGATGATGACAAACATTTCATTCTTGTGTATTTAACGTGCTACTTGGGTATTTCAGGGTTCAAAGGAATAAGGAAATTCTACCAAGTGGGAAGATGAAGATAAATGCAAATTGAAGATGAAATGTACTTAATTATATAAATGCTCATGATTTTAACCAAATGTGAACACTTGTACAAAAATGTAATGTACAAGTACTTAGAAATCATGTAAATCAAGTGTTAGATCTTCCTCACCCACTTATATCCATTACTAGTTAGAGTCACCCACACACATTGAAATATACACTTAGTAGGTGATTCAAAAGTCTAGAATAGGGACACCCTCGGTCAAAGAAATTTTTGAACGAGACACACTCAGTTGAAGTTCTTGTCAACTAAGGAACACCTCATTCAAAATTGAGAGCACTATTCAATAACTTACACAATTGTGCTCTAAATTAGCATTCGGTCGAAAATAACCTTGACCGAGTAAGCAACGGTCTAAAGCTTGCGACCGTTAGACAGAGTGGTTGGTAGTTGGGAGTTGGAAATAGATGTTGCAACACTTTTGTCTAAAACCCAGGCTTGGTCGAATAAGACCACGATCGAGACATAGTTCGGTCGACCAAATTTTCGTCCGAGCAAGTTTCTGGATTGTTCTTTTCAAGCACAAATAATTAGCAATTACTAGACAACTAATGTATACCTAACAACTAGTTTAGCACTAAGAACACTCTAGACACTCCCTAGAACGTTCCTAGACCCCTATAAACCACTCCTATAAATAGGAGAGCCCTTAGGACACCCAAGGCACCCAAGCTACACTTGAGCATTCACTATTGAGAGCAATCAAGCTAAGAATCACTTGATGACTTCTTCCTTGAGCTCTAGAAAGGTGTCCTATAGCTACAATATCCTAGCCACCACACATAGACACGTTCATCCTTAGTGGATAGGAGATTCTAACGCTTGATATAGGATCAAAGAACTGTGTAACATTGTTATATTCCTTTCTTCCAATCCCCATTCACATGTATAAGTTGTAATTGCTCCTTGGCTACTCCAAGATCGTGGAGGCTGCTTGAGAGAGCACTGAAGAAGCTACTTCTTTGTGAAGAAGGTTGCTATGAGAGAAGCTTGAGATTACTTCAAGGAAGGCTGCTTCAAGGGAGGTTGAAGATACTTCTAAAAGAAGGCTTTTTCAAGGTGTTGGAGCTACTTCTAGGAGGTGAAGGTTGCTCCAAGGACTTGAAGTTACTTCAAGAAGGCTTCTTCAAGGAGGTTGAGGCTACTTTAAGGAGAAGGCTACTTCAAGGGTGTAGAAGGTGGTTGTATTTTGTGTAACATCCTTGCTAGGTAATAAAATTAATCACTTTCAAAATCCCAATTGGAAACAATTGGGTAGTGGACTGACTACCTTTGATTTCAAAGGTAGGAACCACTCTACATCCAAGTGTCTTCCTTGTTTGCTCCTCCTTCTTTGGTTTGATTGTTTAATTAATTTAAAGTTCCAAAAAGCTATATTCACCCCCCTCTAGATCTTTCATGTATCTATAATTGAACCTATAAATGTTGATGAAGCTCTTAAAGATGATTATTCTATAATTTCTATGCAAGAATAACTAAATTAATTCACTAAGAATGATATATGGGATTTAGTTCCAAAACCTAAGGATAAAATCATCATCGAACTAAATGGGTATTTCATAACAAGTTAAGTGAAGTCGGTGAAGTTCTTATAAACAAAGCTAGACTGCTTGCTCAAGAGTATAATCAACAAGAAGGAATTGACTTTGATGAAACCTATTCACCATTAGCTAGACTTGAATCAATTCATATGTTATTATCTCTAGCTGCACATAAAAACTTCAAACTCTTTCAAATAGATGTTATAATTGCATTATAAATGGAATACTAGAATAAGAAGTTTATGATTCTCAACCTCCCTATTTTGAAGATCCAAATCATTTTGATCATGTCTACAAATCAAAGAAAACATTATATGTAGGGAAATATGGCAACAAAACAGGTAGTAGGTAGTAGAAACAAAAAATTTAACGGCTATATTCCCCTTTAAACAGTTGATCATGTAAATAACTATGTAATGGGAAGGATGAATTGTGAGATTATACCTAGTCCAGGATCAAGTCCATCGACAATTCCCTCATAGAAGCATGCAACTTTCTTCAAGTTGCACTCAGACAATGTCAGCAACGGCCTATAGGTTGATCACCACATACATCAGTTGACCTCATCCTCCTAGTGATAGGAAACAACCTCCTTGCCTCTATAGTAGTCTACATGGACCATAGGGAACTCCTATCATTCTAGAAGAACATACAAGTAGGAGTTGTCCCTTCTAGTTGGTGTAGTAGCACCAACTTACACTCCTAAAATTCTCTCTCCCTAACTGACCCTCCCTTTAGCGGGTAGGAATTGCTCAAATTCTCTCAGTTACCACAACTAGAGAAGACAACAATTGTTAGAGTGAGTTTTGTCTTTGAGAAGCCCCCAATACCCCTCTATTTATAGGAGAGTTAGAGTCATGGTTTCTAGTCTTAGTGGGATTCAAAGGGGACGAAATTTCACAATTTGTTTTGCATCCCGTGAGTGGGGAACAGTTTATAGGTGAGCCGATCGGTTGGCATGTGAGCTAATCGGTTCAACCCTTGAACCAGTCATTTCATCATGTTTCCCAACCGCAATTGTATTGACAATTAATATTCTATTAATGCACAACATGACATCATCACTATTCTTTGATCCAATCACATTGATCAACCAAACGGTCGATTCACAACCTGAACCGGTCGGTTCATGGACCTATGCCAAACGATTCACTTCCTGAACCGGTCATCTTATGGACCATATTGCCAATTTTAATTCAATTGACATGACACTTTGAAATGATTAATTCAACACTTGAACTACTCAATTCACATTCCAATCAGTTAACATTCAGCCGTTGTTGTTTAAATTGAATACCTAACTCCTTAGTAATCAAGTTTAAACCACATTTATGAATAAACTTCTATTCCAAGTGTATCTTATGTGTGCGACCTATAGGTTCCAAGTTATATTGACAGTGAATGTCTGTAACTAATTTATGACATCACAAGTGATGAGTAGTATCTAGCAACACATCATTGCTACCCAAGTAATTTTGAAAGTTGGATAAAAACTGCAACTTACAATCTATCATTGGTGTTATATAATTCCTTTGTCTCTCATATCCAGATTGAACTCGAGGCATGGAATCGTCATCCTCTCAATGTTCAATCCATGTTCCTTGAACTAGAGTAGATTGTTTGAGATATATGTGAACTCAATATCATATATTGACTCACATGTGCATGCACATGCTTTTCTTAGTATCACCTATCAAGTGTCCTAGATATCAAACTCCCGTAGGAGGGAAAAGTTCCATCTACATTACTCAAACTCACCCCCATGTGTTACAATGAACCCGAGCGCCACCTTTATGGTAACCCTTGTTAAAGGTCACGATGGATGATGTCTAAGTACATTGAACGACATGTGATGAGTGTAATGATTTAGATCTAAGAACCATAATCACCACCATCAGTATGAGAGATGATTCTGACTACCAATTAAGGTTTTCACATGTCACTCTCAAAGTGGGTCTATCTGATACACCATTTTCCAATTAGTATTTATGTGTTTGGTTTTATATCACATATCATGACTTAAAGAGATTGTATCATCAACCACCACACAATCTAGTCTTATGTGTTATTGTTGTCAGTCAACCTTCCACAATAACATCCGACTAGGGACATAACAAGAATGTATATACTCTTGACATCCACATAATCTTATTGTTCAGGTCCTCAACTTAAAGACATATGTAATTGAGTAATATCAATCTTTAGAGATTCATTATGTTTCATCATTATCTCATAATTGGAAACAGGAGAATGAATCAGAAGATTGCCTTTATTAATAATCAAATTGTGTATAAGATATGCCTTTGCAATCATCATATGATTGGCTCTCTAGGCATACATACCAACAAACTCCCACTTGCACTTAGAGCCAATCACCCATGAATCTCATTCTAAGTGATCTTAAACATGTCGATCATGTTTTTGCTGTGCAAGTGGTAATCTAGCGGGTTAGCAACATGTGCCTTTAGTCAATGTATTGCATGTGTCACATCTCTTTGCTGTACGACCTCTCATATGAGATGGATTTTCCACAGTATGATATGTAATATTCCTTGCCTAACTAGTATATCCATTGTTGTCATAGTATTTCTAATGTGTCATCAATGGTTGGAACTTCCCATAAGTTCATCTATATTAACTTCTAGATCCATACAATATCCTATGATGTGTTCATAACACTAGAATACTTGACTTCTATTATATAATTAAATGACTATCACTTGCTCAACACTTTTCCACCTCACATTCTTGTTTTAATGTCAAAGACAAATTTTATATTGCAATTATTAATTTTCTTAAGAATTATGGAAGCTTGCATGGGTGTAACCCTTTACAACCAACTCTTCCTTATTTCCATAATTCAGAAACTATTCCTAAGTGATTCGTAAGTACTTATGGATGTTCTTTATGGCATTCTGATAACCTCCATTAGAATCTTACTAATATAATCTTGTGATTTCCAATACACACAAGATAATGGGATGAGTACATTATATTTCATACATACTATATCTAACTGTGAATGCATATGCCATCTCATTCATGTCTTCCATTCTTCATAAGAATTGTAACATTGGACTCTTGAGAGACTAATCCCATGGAACATGGATAGACTTTCTCTTATTGAGTCAGGTATGCTAAACCCTTTTAGCATCTTGCAAATATATGTGCTCTTACTTAGGTCAAGAAGCATTCATGATCTATCTATATAGATCTCGCTTCCTACCTCATAAGATGCTTCACTTAAACCCTTCATAGAGAAGGCACTTTTCATGTCAGGCTTTAATACTCATAGTATACGGATGTTACTCCCCATCATTATGTGGAATATAAATATGCTCTCACTAAATCTTTTATAATCACATATTTTACCCTCACTTTGACTAAAGTCAAACTCTTTGAATAAAGTCAAACTCTTTGACTATCTTTTCAAATCAAAGATCTTAGCTATCAGATTCTTGCTACAATCACATTGAATGGCCTTTGTAGCTCATTTTCATTAATGGATTTGTAAAACCTTCAGGTTATCTCACACACACATCCTCTTAATTATGTTTATTAAGGAATATAGTTTAAAATCCATATGCCAATTCTCAGTCTCGACAAGCTGCAATGGCAAGCATGATCCTAATGTACTTAACCATGGAAATTGGTAAAGAGATTTCATCATGTTTAACACCTTGAACTTTTTTGAAGACCTTTTAAAATGAATATGCTCTAATATTACCCATGCCAGTCTTCTTAAAGATCCAACTGCACCCTATGGGTTTTAGTTCTTTAGGTGGTACCACCAAGGTCATACCTTGTTGATGTAGTTGGATTCCATTCAGGATATAATGGCGTCAAGCAAATTCTCAGACTCTGGTTCCTCAATAGATTCTAGATAGTTTGTTGTCTCATCATCTTATGACCAACTAACCACCTTTCTGAGTTATAAGATATGATAATCTTTCAAGGTCAAGGTGTATTCTACTAAATTTATGAGGTTTTATGTTACATAAGGAACCTGAGATTCCACAAAAAATTGTGATTTTCCTTGTTCCTAATGTACCTCTTTAGGTTCCATGTTTTCTTGTTGATCTCAAACTTTTTTAGATGGTACATTGTTTTAGTTTAAAGCATGTGCCTAAAAGGAAATTATAAGATAGGTTAGATTAATTGATAATCACACCATGGCTCATCAGGGTGTGACTCCTTTCTGATACATCATTATGTTTCAGGTGGAGCTTATTGTGATAGACTATCACAATCTCCAAAAAGTCCTCAAAACTCTTGGTGTAAAATATTTCAACATCGATCATAACAAAGTGTCTTAATACTTTTACTAATATTATTATGTACTTCATTCATGATCCTCTTGAACATTTCAAGATGTTCATGTTTGTATTACAATACCTACTGATATCATCAATAAATATAATGAGGTACTAGTAACTACCATTATCATTTATTCTAAAGGTCTATGTACATCAATATGTACATGCCTTGATAGAATACTTGTTCCCCCACTACATCCCAATAGATAAGATTTGCATGTCTCTAATGGTTCAATAACCAAAAGAGTCTAGACAAACATCATCATGGATTCTAGAAATGCATTTCTCATTATGTGCTCTAGATGACAATGCTATAGGTATTGTTTGAGTTATCAAGTTTTAATCCTTTGGTATTTACATTGTAAAAATTTATATTTGGATCCAGAAAACAAAGAACATAAGATATTTAAGGGCACAACCAAAAAACATCACATCCTTTTGAAATATAATATTGACTACATTTTATATGATTTTCATATTCATCCTTGTCCATACAAGATTCCAAAAGTAAAATGTTTTTATTATTTGGAAGATATGTAATAGCAGTCCATTAACTCTCTTTCATGCCCTGTAGGCTGAGATAAATTATAGGATATGACTGTAGTGGTAGCAACTCTTGCTCCATTTGCAACGAATAGTCTGAACTCACCCTTTTATAAATGCTTACTTTTTTTCAGATCCTGCATATTCAAACATATGCCAGATCTACATCCAGTATCATATAACCAGGATGAATACGTAATTAAATTTATCTCATAACATATATACCTGAAGAGGATATCTCGGTCCCCTCCTACTTCTTCTTTAGTTCCTCCAGGTAGAGAGGTAAATTCCTCTTCCAGTGTCTAGGCTAGCGATAGGGATGGCAATTGCCTCCTTTATTCACCACTCCGTTTGCTTTGAGCACTGAAGATTTGGGTTTCTTGCTAGCTTTAGAACTCTTCTTAACTTTTCCTTTGCCCTTGGACTTCCCCTTTGATCTGCTGATCATCATCACAGACTTGGGCTTGTCTTACTTCATTTTTGCCTCAGTTGTTCTCAACATGCCAAACAACTCTGTCAACGGCTTGTCAAAGTCATTCATGTTGTAGTTCATGACAAACTAACTTATGACTCTAGAAAGGACTATAGAATCACATCAATGACCAACTCTTGACCCAAGGGAAATCCCAATCTTGCAAGGTTCTCCACATACCCAATACGTTTGAGCACATGAGGGCCTACTGGATCTCCTTCTTCCATGTTACATTTGAACAACACCTTGGAGACATCATATCTCTCCTGTCTAGCCTGATCTTGGAACATGTTCTTAAGATGTGTTACCTCGATAACATCCATGTTCTCATGCTATATCTGCAGCTCATAGTTCATGGAGAATAACATTAGGCATTTGACATCAGTGAAATCTTCGGTATGCTTATTGTAAGCATCCTTTTCAGCCTTAGGTGCAGTGGGAGAATGTTCATCTGGATCTGGTGTCTCCATGGCATAGATTTTATGCCCCTATGTGAGAACAATTCTCAGCATCCTGAACTAGTCATAGAAAATATTATGACTCTAGAAAGGACTATAGAATCACATCAGTGACCAACTCTTGACCCAAGGGAAATCCTAGTCTGGCAAGGTTCTTCACATACCCAATAAGTTTGAGCATATGAGGACCTACTGGATCTCCTTCTTCCATGTTACATTTGAACAACACCTTGGAGACATCATATCTCTCCTATCTAGCCTGATCTTGGAACATGTTCTTAAGATGTGTTACCTCAATAACATCCATGTTCTCATGCTATCTCTGCATCTCATAGTTCATGGAGCATAACATTAGGCATTTGACATCAATGAAATCTTCGGTATGCTTATTGTAAGCATCCTTTTTAGCCTGAGGTGCAGTGGGAGAATGTTCATCTAGATATGGTGTCTCCATGGCATATATTTTGTGCCCCTATGTGAGAACGATTCTCAACATCCTGAACCAGTCATAGAAAATATTATGACTCTAGAAAGGACTATAGAATCACATCAGTGACCAACTCTTGACCCAAGAAAAATCCCAGTCTTGCAAGGTTCTCCACATACCCAATAAGTTTGAGCACATGAGGACCTACTGGATCTCCTTCTTCCATGCTACATTTGAATAACACCTTGGAGACATCATATCTCTCATGTCTAGCCTAATCTTGGAACATGTTCTTAAGATGTGTTACCTCAATAACATCCATGTCCTCATGCTATCTCTACAGCTCATAGTTCATGGAGCATAACATTAGGCATTTGACATCAATGAAATCTTCGGTATGCTTATTGTAAGCATCCTTTTCAGCCTTAGGTGCAGTGGGATAATGTTCATCTGGATCTGGTGTCTCCATGGCATAGATTTTGCGCCCCTATGTGATAATAATTCTCAGAATCCTGAACCAGTCATAGAAAATATTATGACTCTAGAAAGGACTATAGAATCACATTAGTGACCAACTCTTGACCTAAGGGAAATCCCAGTCTTGCAAGGTTATCCACATACCCAATAAGTTTGAGCACATGGGGACCTACTGGATCTCCTTCTTCCATGTTGCATTTGAACAACACCTTGGAGACATGATATCTCTCCTATCCAGCCTGATCTTGGAACATGTTCTTAAGATGTGTTACCAACTCAATAACATCCATGTTCTCATGCTATCTCTGCAGCTCATAGTTCATGGAGCATAACATTAGGCATTTGACATCAACAAAATCTTCAGTATGATTATTGTAAGCATCTTTTTTAGCCTTAGGTGTAGTGGGAGAATGTTCATCTAGATCTGGTGTCTCCATGGCATAGATTTTGCGCCCCTATGTGAGAACAATTCTCAGCATCCTGAACCAGTCATAGAAAATATTATGACTCTAGAAAGGACTATAGAATCACATCAGTGACCAAATCTTGACCCAAGGGAAATCCCAGTCTTGCAAGGTTCTCCACATACCCAATAAGTTTGAGCACATGAGGACCTACTGGATCTTCTTCTTCCATGTTATATTTGAACAACACCTTGGAGACATCATATCTCTCCTGTCTAGCCTGATCTTGGAACATGTTCTTAAGATGTGTTACCAACTCAATAACATCCATGTTCTCATGCTATCTCTACAGCTCATAGTTCATGGAGCATAACATTAGGCATTTGATATCAACAAAATCTTCAGTATTCTTATTGTAAGCATCCTTTTTAGCCTTAGGTGTAGTGGGAAAATGTTTACATGAAATTACATGAAATTATATGATCAAAACTGTACATAGAGAAGAAGTGTCTAGCTAATCCTCCCTACTTAGATTAATTCCTTCATGTCATTCATCTGCTCTATCATCTCTTGATATCAACTTATCTAGCATGCACCTAAAATGCTGTGAAACAAAAGTACATACCAATATAACAAGTTATACATTATACATGGGGAAACAATATGTTTGCATTTAGGTGTAACAACATATTCACATCAAATATTGTTATAGAATCAAAATTAACATTTTCAACATAACTTCTCAACATATTTTTACTCAAACTCTGGGGTACCCTTTCTCAGGGTCTTGTCCCTGCAGTGGACGTTAGGCCACCTTCTAAATCTGGAGCTAGGTTCCATGTTGGTCTTCCCAATATGAGTCTTGACCTCATATGACCTTCCCAATCTAGGGACTGGTCCTTGTCATCTCAATGACTCTCTCTTCTTTTCTATTCTCAGACTTTTAGAGTTGGTATGAGGGGTTCAAGCAAGTTATGCATATATTATGTGATACTCATAGGGGCCTTAAAGATTGTAGGAATTAAATAAACAACCAACAATTTAAATTGCATGTAGACTGAGAAACATAAAAAACCATGAAAAATTAATGGGGTTAGTCATAGGCATAAACACATACCTCAATGGTGAGCCATACAGATCACACAATTACATTTCTAGTATATCATTCAAGCAAGCAAGAAAACAAGAATCTAATCATTTAATCTACATGTATGTAAATCCTAAAGTGTGACCATGACATTAATCACATTAATTAGATTAAGCTCTACTCATGTCCTAATCTATGATTTAGGTCCCCTTGTTATCAAGTTATCATTAAAGTCATGTTTCAATATTGAACTATTATATTCAATCTATCCTTTCGTGATGATCATTTAGACTTGACTAATTTCATTAAGGACATAAAAAGTTAGGATCTTTAACTCTAATTATTCATATGCATGATTAACAACTTTCAAAACCCTATTTTGCATTGTTGTTGTCATGGTCATCTTTATTTCTCATCTTATCCAAAAATATCAGTAAAAATGGCAAAGTAAACATTTTTAGCATATTCAACATCTTAATGTACAAATCTAGGGTTTCTCTGTACTAATAACTTACTAAACATGTATTCATGACATTTTTGGAATTAGGCTCAAATTTAAGGTATGAAACCATTTTATTTGTGTTCCTTTCATTTTTTTAATCAATTTGATATATAATCTTTCCATATTCGGGTATCATAGCATTTTCTATGAATTAAACAAAATAAAATATTATACCTTAAATATTGGTCACATGACGCTTCCCCATTGGTCAGCACCAGTGCTAGGATGTTTATGTCAGGGGCACGGTTCACAGTGGTTCAGGGCTCATGTTTTTCTCCTAGATCGTCCATAAACTGGTTTGCTTGGTTAGACCATCGGTTGCCTACTGGACCCTAGCTGGGTGGTCTGAGACAACCTAGTCACACTTTTGTGGCACCCTCATCCACACATGAGGTCTCTTTCTCATACAGGAATAGTAGTTTCCACTGGAACTCTTCCTAGTGCCCCACCTCGTAGCGGCTGGGAGAACTGACATTCAATGTCATCCCTGGTTGTCATGCTGCCAATACTACTACACCACCGAATCCATGCTTCCAACTCTCCCCCATCTGCATCCTTCCTCTTAGTAGGATTGTTGATAGGAACCTTATTATAGTTCCATCTCCAGCTACTCATCTCAACATCGTGAACCCTCCATGATTCCCTGGTCAGTCGTGACTCCTTGTCACCACTCCTGCACACCAGACACCCTTCAACCCTAGTCTTCTACGTCCTCTCCCTGGACCATCGACGTTAAATGTTGAATAATCATTTTATTCTAATCATGTTGATCACTCTCCACCATGCTTCTAGACCATCCTTGGAGGTCGTCCATCTCTACCCCAAACACAAGAAGAGGGAGGGTGTAGGGAGGATGATGGGGTGGAGGGTTTTGATGGAGCTAGAACTTACACCAAAAGATTACTCTTCCAATGGAAGTCCTAATATACACCAAAAACCCTAGGGAGTTGATGTTCTCTCTAGGTTTACCTACAACTGGTGCTAGATAAATGCTCCAACCCCACAAGAGTGTGGAAGCCTTATCATAGTACAGATTTAGGATCGAACCCAAAGGACAACGTTAAGAATCTGAGTGTCTTTTTCTTGTTTCGTATCAATCTAAGTTAATCATCTAAGACCAGAAGTTTGATTTGAGTTATTTAACCTAAACATGTAAAAGTAAAGGCAAGAATAAAAACGAGCTTAATGATTAAAATCGAAGATTAGCAAATGATGATGGATCACTGGGGTGATGCGGGTATTCGCCACCACTACACATGGATTGCACTTGTACTAATCATAGCAAGACTTGTAAGCAAGATACCTGGATGTTGTACAATACCGATGTCTTAGAGGACAAGAGTAATGCACACATCCTTCACGGGTTGAGTAACTCTCATCCGGTACATATCTACGTGTCAATGAAGATATGTAGTCTCCGAAGAGAAAATCTTACTCAACCTCGTGAAACGTGCATCGGAAAACTAACAAGCGAGCGATAATTACCAAATCGATTAGTATCCTTATAGACTATCCCTCTTTCGAGGATATAGCTACGAGAAACGTGAGAGTGTTGCAACGTCAGCCATTCTCGAACGAATGGTCAAGTACTTTGCACCACTCTCTCCTCAGAGTGTGTTCCTCGACCTGTCAAGGTCGCACTTTTGTACGTCAACTGATTCCATTTCATAGTACAAAAGTACAACGATGGAGGTGAGTTTACTCCACTCCTTAGAAAGCGTTCCTAGATATCGAAACGGGTGCGCGGTGGATACACACACCAGAAACCAACACTAAACCGATATTCGAGTCTCGGGAGAGGTCGTAGACAAACCACAACGAAAGACAATAGATGCATACAAGAACGCGGCCAACATTCGAGCATGTATGAAACGGTTTAGTATTGAAACGAAATGATAGCATCATTTTAGTACAAGATACAAAACACGGGAAGCGGGGCTAGTCCCCGCACCCCAGTGGATGGAACTACTCGCTCCTCATAGAGGGAGCAACAAAGAAGGAGAAGAGAGAGAAAGAAAGCATCATCGGAGCAGAAGAGTAGATCTGTGACAGCCCGGTGTAGATCGTCACAGTCTCCGGGACTGCTCCGTCGTGGTCGATGCCATCTGTTTCTCCGCCTCGATCTTCGGGTCAACCTCCGGAATAGCAAGAGTAGGATGAGGTGGAGCTATGGTGTGAGCAATGGTGAGATGGTGATGGAACAGCCTACTAGATCTGCGCCCGGACTGGCTGCTCACCGGATCTGGACTCAGGATGGGATTCTGAGGCTGTGGGTGAAGTTTGGTCGGAAACGGTGCTCGGGCAATCTGGCAGCGTTCCGGCCTGGTCCCAGTCCGGCAGCCTTGGGCCGTCGTGAGATGGGATCCCCAAGACCATGCCTCTACCCTTCTATTTATAGGCTTGGCATGTGTCTTGGACGGGTTGGGTTAGATCTGCAAATTGCCCAAAATATCTTGGACGTGCCTTTTGTCCACTCAGCCTTCTTTATACAATTTGAGAGAGCGAGAGCCTCTGTTCTCTCGGTCTCTGTATATTTTCATTCGGTCTTCAGTAATCATCCAAACGGTCTTACCTTTCCTTCTCTCGGTCTTGCGCTACCTTTTCTTTTCTCGGTCTTGAGCTACTTTTTCTTCTCTCGGTCTTGCGCTACTTTTTCTTCTCTCAGACTTAACAAAGTGCTGCATGCACTCTTCACGTTCTCACGGTCTTGAACCTTTTCAACCAGCTCTCACGGTTTCAGCCTCGCGGTCTTAATTACTCCAGACCTCACGGTCTTGCTCTCACGGTCTTCGCTCTCGCGGTCTAGCTCTCGCGGTCTCGGCTTTGCCAAAGTGCTGCATGCACTTCGCGGTCTAAGCTGCATGCGTAGTGCTTCCCGGTCTCGGCTTTGACTTGGATTATTCTTCAGCTCTCATTCACGTGGGTGATGAGGACGACGTTGTTGATGACGTATAGCTCAAACGGTCTTGCTTCGATCGGTCTTGGGACCGCGAGGATCCAAACGGTCTTGGGACCGCGAGGATCCAAACGGTCTCGAGACCGCGAGGATCCAAACGATCTTGAGACAGCGAGGATCCAAACGGTCTTGAGACTGCGAGGATCCAAACGGTCTTGGGACCGCGAGGATCCAAACGGTCTTGAGACCGCGAGGATCCAAACGGTCTTGAGACCGCGAGGATCCAAACGGTCTTGGGACCGTGAGGATCCAAACGGTCTTGAGACCGCAAGGATCTAAACGGTCTTGAGACCGTATGCATGGAGTTTCTTGATTTTCCTTAGTGGTTGGATGAAAAGGAACCATTGGATCTCGATCAGGTGGTTGCGAGTGATCTGCAGAGGGAAAGGAGAATGTGTAAGAGATAATATCATCGAATATACTAGTAATTAGAACTATTTAGGCAATATTTGCAAGGAATTAGTGAAACACTCAAAGTGAACCAAAGCGAGGGTAAATCAGTCAATATGAGAAATAAAATCCCTAGAATTGGCGACTGTGCAGATGAATCTGGAGGATTCATCATCACACCAAACTTGAGCGTTACTCGTCCCGAGGAACGGAGAAAAACTTAAGATAGTCGACAAAGAGCTCGTTCGTCTCGTAATTACCTCATCTGCATATAAGTGTCAGAATTTTCACGAGAAAAGAGAAAAGGGGAAATGAGACAAAACAAAATTAGGGAAAAAAACGTCGAAAATCCTTAGAATTGGTGACTGAAGGTGAATCTGGAGGATTCATCGCCACACCGAACTTAAGCGTTACTCGTCCCGAGGAACGAAAAACTTAAAACAGTCGCCAATGAAATTGTTCATCTCGTGTTTGCCTCATCCTTATGTCATATGATAGATTTGTTCGTTGCTCAGATTGATACAGCATCAAGGCTTCCTTAGATCACGGAATACATCTTATGGTATCCTTGTTTCTGATTTCACTTTGCTGAAGTACTTCCTTCTCACTCTCTGTTGTATCGGTCATGTTAAAGAGTTTTATGAGATTTTGAACAGACCCACAGAATCAACAAAATGCATACGATCTGTTACTGGTGTTGAAAAAGGAGGGAATGGGGGTATGATCAAAAGATAAGAGTCTCTCCTCTGATTGAATCAAGACTCTTAAAATTAATTGACTCATCGAGATACTTTGAATGATTTATGCACAACTCTGGTTGGATTAGCCTTACACTCGATTATTTTCTTTTTCTAAAGGTAACTCAGAAGTGTGTATAGGTTGGCTTAAGGCTTTTGGCTCTTTTACCTCTTTGAGGGGAGGTAAGGGGTTATTTTTGGATCCTTAGGATCTCACTACCGGTCACGACACATCTGCCTTCATGAGGGCAGCTAATGTACCGGCCGGGCAAGACCTTTATCGGTTATCCTTATTCAGGGCACAACTCTCATGTTTTTATTCACACTCTGGCTTTTATTCATTCTCGCCTGGCTTAGGACAAAGGGTATTTTTGGATTTTTTTTTCATATTTGGGCTGCCAGGCCTCTTTTTGGAATCGGGGTAGATTTTTCACCAACCTCGGTATGTGCACAATCATCATTGTATACTCCTTGAGAAGGTGGTATGCCCCCGTTATGTATTGAGGGGTATGGAAGAGGCGGTAATGGAAAGAGGGGTGTGGTGTACCACACCGAACTTAGAGTTTTGCAGAGGTGTGGTTTACCACACTGAACTTAAAGTTCGGCAATGTTCTAGTTTTCACTAGAAAGGAGTGTGGCGTGCCACACATCATGATGCAGTTTGCTTAGCGATTCCATGAGACGGGTCTCTATTCTCCATCACACTCTGCTCCAAAAGAGACATGATAAAACATCAAATGAGAAATTCATACAACAGATCCATTAATCAGATAAAGGCGTGATGTATTTGATCTATCTCAGCCTTATTGAAGTGTATCATCTTTTCCAGTTTGAGATATAACATTAGGATTCATAGACAAATCAAAATGAAAAACACGCATTGGCTAGTTTTAAGTATTCTTTTCCAGGAAATTTGCAACGCAAAAGAGGTGATGATCACAGATTCGTAAAGCAAAAGCCGACTAGATAAAGGCTTTATTTTTAGAAAATTAACAAAAAGGCGGAAAGAATTACGAAAAAGAAACTAGAATGGAAAAGCAGGAAGCAATAAAGATAGAGGGTGGAGTGAAAGTCATACCACCCGCCCTCCACCTCGAACTAATAAATTCATTCATTTCTGAACAAATATTAGATTCGAGGTGGAGGGGGAGGGTTGCGCGATGTTAACCAGGCGGTCCTCTTAGTTGGAAGAAGGTCCGGAAAAGATGTCTTGCGATATCTGGTGCCGAAAATAAGGAAGTGGTCTGAACAACTTGTTGGCTGGGAAGTTGTGGCAACTTGAACGAATCTTCTGGATGACTTGGATGCACATCACTTTCACCTCGTTGTCCATCCAGAAGAATCCAGAGACCTTCCCCCATCAGCGAGGGAGGTGGAACATAAGCAGTCGAAACTGGAGGACTATGCGAGAAATCAAGGTTATGCCCACTTGTGCCCTCCAGTTGTGGCTCACCCTCGAAGTTCAAAGTGAAACTACTTTCTTCAAAATCTAGGGTAGTTGATTGAAGGTCGGCCACTTGAACTTCCTCCTGTCTAGGATCAGGTGGTGGATCCGGTTCCGGCCTCATTTAATCACCTGGATTTTCTTGTGTGGGATATGGTAGCCAGGATGACGTTTCTTCATCAGAGGAGTTATTTTGGGAAGTATCATCATCTTTATCGTCGTTCTTCTTTTCAAGGCTTTGTTTGGAATTTTCTTCGTAGAACATCCTTAATTCATCCAAGTAACTAGAAGAGGATTTGACTGGTAGAATGAACTTTTGCTCGGGTGAGGAAATCATGGGATCCTGAGATAGGAGTTCTAGTGATGTCCTTTCATGAGAGGGATTAGTCCCTGACATATCATTTTGAGGGCTAAAATCCCTTGATGAACCCATTTCTTCAATATTGGGACTGATATATTGTTGTTCCAGTTCTTGTTCATAACACTCCTCCAGTTCAATTGAGTGCTTGGGAAGAGTTTCTATGAGAGGAATGGAAACTAGCTCAGGTAATGGATAAATCTCAGTTTCATGAATGTTAGGGGGGGCTTCTTCATAGGGATGAGTGGCTATAAAGGGATAGGTTTGTGGCTTGATGTCATCCCAGGGGTCCTTTTTGTTATTACAAGAGTTTATGATAATATCATAATCCATCCCAAAGTCAAGAGATGGTTCATGTTTCTCTTCATGGTGCACTTTCAACTCGTTCAAGTGACTAGAAGGAGATTCAATAGAAAAATCATGTTCTTGTTCAAGGACTGGCTCCGTCAGAACTCCTTGTGGTGGTGTCGTCTCATGGAAAGGACCGGTCATAGGATTGTCATCTTGAGACCCCTCATCCTCCCTTGATTCTATTTCATCATCAGTGAGAGTGGTATGGTCCGTCTCTAGATCATGATCTTGGTCTGTCCCATCCTCGAAGTTTGTTTCTAGATCAGCCGAATGATCAGAAATGTCTTCATAAGGACAAATCAGATCCTTTTCCAGTAATGGAATCATTTGAGTCTCTTGCATAAAAGACGTCTCCTCATCTGAATCAGTCTCATATTCATCTATGTCTGACTGAGAAGGAGTGTAGAGTTCGTGCAACGTAGACCCTTCTTCATTGGAATTCAACGACAAGACAGTTGAAGTTGAAGAACATTTGTCATATTGGGAGTAAATCATTGATGATTGTCCCTCAATCTGTATGGTCGGATCTGAGTCTATGGGGGAAGAAGATGGATAAACATTAAAATTTGTTCCCAATTTATCTCCCAGCATAGTGCAAGAGTCATTATCCGGGTCAGGCTTTGGCTCGAAGAATGATTCTTTTTCTTGTGGTGTGGTGAAGTTATCATCCTTGAGTTCAGTCATTGGTTCTGAGGATGATTCCCCACCCTGTACTGGCACTTGAAAATCATTGGGAGGCACATTCCACATGATTTCGTAATCATCATCATAATTTATTGCAACATGTGGACTAGAGATGTGCTTAGTTGAATTTTGCGGCTGTTCTGCATGTTGCTCAGGAGCGTTGACAAGTTGCGTAAGTTGATTAAGGTCGGCTATCAACTTCTTGGTCGCGGCTGTCTGATCAGCTAGTTGTTGATCCACCGATGTTTGTAAGGCACGTAGTTCCTCCATCAATATGTGTTGATTTTCATGAAAAGGCTCTTCATGTCACCCGTTTGATTGATGTTGATAATAGTTTCCCTCATCATAGTATTGATTTGAGTTGCTTTCCAATTGCCCTCCTGTATTGCAGTCTACGCCTTGAAATCCGCCATAGTTAGGTTTCTCATAGTAGCCTCCGGGGTGATATGGAATATAACCTGCGTTATATCCATAGTTGTATGGAGTGGCTGCTCTGAGTTTCCCGACTATACGATTCATGATTACTTGACGCAAGGCCATCACGTAGAGAGGATGAACGTTGAAACAGTTGATCGATGCATGAGAATAGTCGCCACAGAATTGACAACTATTAGTTGGTGGCACTGACTGCTTCATTTTGAAGAGAATTGGTACCTGAAATCAAAGAAAGAGTTTATCAAGTTTGACCAACCACTTCAAATCCAAGATGATATGCAAGATTAAGTCCTTTACTTTTTAGGTTTTTGAAAAGAAAAAGAAAACCCTAGAGAAACCTAAATCGACAGAAAATTTGAAAAAGACGATTCTTATACCGTTGTCCCCGGCAACGGCGCCATTTTTTGATGGAGCTAGAACTTACACCAAAAGATTACTCTTCCAATGGAAGTCCTAATATACACCAAAAACCCTAGGGAGTTGATGTTCTCTCTAGGTTTACCTACAACTGGTGCTAGATAAATGCTCCAACCCCACAAGAGTGTGGAAGCCTTATCATAGTACAGATTTGGGATCGAACCCAAAGGACAACATTAAGAATCTGAGTGTCTTTTTCTTGTTTCGTATCAATCTAAGTTAATCATCTAAGACCAGAAGTTTGATTTGAGTTATTTAACCTAAACATGTAAAAGTAAAGGCAAGAATAAAAATGAGCTTAATGATTAAAATCGAAGATTAGCAAATGATGATGGATCACTGGGGTGATGCGGGTATTCGCCACCACTACACATGGATTGCACTTGTACTAATCATAGCAAGACTTGTAAGCAAGATACCTGGATGTTGTACAATACCGATGTCTTAGAGGACAAGAGTAATGCACACATCCTTCACGGGTTGAGTAACTCTCATCCGGTACATATCTACGTGTCAAAGAAGATATGTAGTCTCCGAAGAGAAAATCTTACTCAACCTCGTGAAACGTGCATCGAAAAACTAACAAGCGAGCGATAATTACCAAATCGATTAGTATCCTTATAGACTATCCCTCTTTCGAGGATATAGCTACGAGAAACGTGAGAGTGTTGCAACGTCAGCCATTCTCGAACGAATGGTCAAGTACTTTGCACCACTCTCTCCTCAGAGTGTGTTCCTCGACCCGTCAAGGTCGCACTTTTGTACGTCAACTGATTCCATTTCATAGTACAAAAGTACAACGATGGAGGTGAGTTTACTCCACTCCTTAGAAAGCGTTCCTAGATACCGAAACGAGTGCGCGGTGGATACACGCACCAGAAACCAACACTAAACCGGTATTCGAGTCTCGGGAGCGGTCGTAGACAAACCACAATGAAAGACAATAGATGCATACAAGAACGCGGCCAACATTCGAGCATGTATGAAACGGTTTAGTATTGAAACGAAATGATAGCATCATTTTAGTACAAGATACAAAACATGGGCAGCGGGGCTAGTCCCCGCACCCCAGTGGATGGAACTACTCGCTCCTCATAGAGGGAGCAACAAAGAAGGAGAAGAGAGAGAAAGAAAGCATCGTCGGAGCAGAAGAGTAGATCTGTGACAGCCCGATGTAGATCATCGCAGTCTCCGGGACTGCTCCGTCGTGGTCGATGTCGTCCGTTTCTCCGCCTCGATCTTCGGGTCAACCTCTGGAATAGCAAGAGTAGGATGAGGTGGAGCTATGGTATGAGCAATGGTGAGATGGTGATGGAACAACCTACTAGATCTGCGCCCGGACTGGCTGCTCACCGGATCTGGACTCAGGATGGGATTATGAGGTTGTGGGTGAAGTTTGGTCGGAAACGGTGCTCGGGCAATCTGGCAGCGTTCCGGCCTGGTCCCAGTCCGGCAACCTTGGGCCGTCGTGAGATGGGATCCCCAAGACCATGCCTCTACCCTTCTATTTATAGGCTTGGCATGTGTCTTGGACGGGTTGGGTTAGATCTGCAAATTGCCCAAAATATCTTAGACGTGCCTTTTGTCCACTCAGCCTTCTTTATACAATTTGAGAGAGTGAGAGCCTATGTTCTCTGAGTCTCTGTATATTTTCATTCGGTCTTCAGTAATCATCCAAACGGTCTTACCTTTCCTTCTCTCGGTCTTGCGCTACCTTTTCTTCTCTCGGTCTTGCGCTACTTTTTCTTCTCTCGGTCTTGTGCTACTTTTTCTTCTCTCGGACTTAACAAAGTGCTGCATGCACTCTTCACGTTCTCACGGTCTTGAACCTTTTCAACCAGCTCTCGCGGTTTCAGCCTCGCGGTCTTAATTACTCCAGCCCTCGCGGTCTTGCTCTCACGGTCTTCGCTCTCGCGGTCTAGCTCTCGCGGTCTCGGCTTTGCCAAAGTGCTGCATGCACTTCGCGGTCTAAGCTGCATGCGTAGTGCTTCCTGGTCTCGGCTTTGACTTGGATTATTCTTCAGCTCTCGTTCACGTGGGTGATGAGGACGACGTTGTTGATGACGTATAGCTCAAACGGTCTTGCTTCGATCGGTCTTGGGACCGCGAGGATCCAAACGGTCTTGGGACCGCGGGGATCCAAACGGTCTCGAGACCGCGAGGATCCAAACGGTCTTGACACCGCGAGGATCCAAGCGGTCTTGAGACCGCGAGGATCCAAACGGTCTTGAGACCGTGAGGATCCAAACGGTCTTGGGACCGCGAGGATCCAAATGGTCTTGAGACCGCGAGGATCCAAACGGTCTTGAGACCGCAAGGATCCAAACGGTCTTGGCACCGTGAGGATCCAAATGGTCTTGAGACCGCAAGGATCTAAACGGTCTTGAGACCATATGCATGGAGTTGCTTGATTTTCCTTAGTGGTTGGATGAAAAGGAACCGTTGGATCTCGATCAGGTGGTTGCGAGTGATCTGCAGAGGGAAAGGAGAATGTGTAAGAGATAATATCATCGAATATACTAGTAATTAGAACTATTTAGGCAATATTTGCAAGGAATTAGTGAAACACTCAAAGTGAACCAAAGCGAGGGTAAATCAGTCAATATGAGAAATAAAATCCCAAGAATTGGCGACTGTGCAGATGAATCTGGAGGATTCATCAGGTTTGCAGGCGATCTTGATGCCGTTGTGCGATTCACCATGCCTTATATAGGCACCCTACATGAAGAGCAAAAGATAGAGGGAAGCAAGGGATAGCACGACTCTGGAAAGGAATCCTGGATTTCCGTTCCTATATACATGTTGAGGGTGACCATTGTGGGTTATAACTTGCATAGTTACCCATATTGGGCAATACATATCTTTTAGGCAGTAAAGTAATTACATTCCTTCTATTATATAAATGCTTAGTTTCTATTCTATAACCCAAAGGTCACGATACCATCCTCTTTCTTGTAAAAACTTGGCGTATAAGGAAAAAAATCAATATCTTTCCTTGCATCTAAAGCTACCTTTCTCACCCATAATATAACACCACATGATATGATGGAGAGAGAAGTCATGTTTTCTTTCCAATTGTTTTATAATAAAAGACTTTCTTTGAAATCCATCATTTTACATTAATCTCTTATCTCTCCACTAGTTATGAATGTTGTCAATCATTGTAGGAAAAACAATAAATACCTTTCTTATCTTATTTTGAAATTTGGGATTTATTGGAATAAGTTTCACATATAAAACTTACTCCTTTAGACACCATTATTTCATTGAACATCCTTTCTCTCCTAGTTTCTAGAATTTCTACCTTATTTGAAGTTTACCAAAACTTATATCAAAACAATATTAATTGATGTCCCAAAACATGTGCTGCCAAACTGGCTAGATAAGTACTTTTTAATTATCTAAAACACCACATATTTTATTTTATTTTGTCAACTTGCATTTTATTAGATATTTCAATTTTCCAGTGATCCACAAAATCCCTATCCTTTATATGCAAAAAAACTCTCTTTTCTATAGTATTCCACACAATTCCATATTTAAAACATCTATTGTGAATTACCCTTAGTAATTTATTCATTATTGGATTTTCTTCTCCTTCTTTGTCTAAAATCTATTAATGGTTTATTGAAAATAGTGAACTACACAAGATCCATCCCATATTGAGTATTTGTACTTTCAAACCAAACTATCCAAACAAGACACATAGAAAGCCATCTTTCTAATGTGTCCTTCATATTACGTTATTTGTAAACAAATATATTTAAACATGAAAAAACCACGTTATAACATAACTTGTCTTTTACAAGGACCTATCACAAAGAAAATGTGTTGTTGGTTGCCATTTAATTCTACAAAAGAAATTTGCAATTTTGTCAAAATATTTTTGATTTGATTTGATTAACATAAAATTTGACGATGTTTAATCAGGCCTTTAATTAATTATCACTCTCACTATTTTTTTCAAATTGATAGCCCTGATATATCAATTTAGAAGATTGCATCATACAACCTTCTAATGAGCCAAGATACAAAACAATTGAGTTATTACCTAGCCAATGCCAGTGTCCATAATCAATCATTAAGGTATGCAACTTTTGTCAATTGCATCTTACAAAATTCTTGGATAGATGGTATGCATAACTCTTTGCCATAGTCATCTGCATTCTTCTAAGTGCTTAATCTCATTAAGATAACTTAGTTATGTCTGACCCAAAATCCAACACGATAGTAACACACCCTACTTGGTAGGCCCACATAACTACCATCACACTTCCACATATGGACAACGGACCACGCTTGGCACGCCCAGGTGTAGTTAATAAATCTTTTCATGCGTGTTGGTAATGGAAAGCATATTACAATTAATATGTTTGATTGAGGGATTTTATATTTGATTACTAGCCTTCTCTTGCATCTATTCCACTCATTCAACATTCTTGATAAGTGGTAGTTCAAAAAAATTATAGTTTTTGACTCAGCTGATCTACCCAGGAGCAACTCATCCATGGTGATCACAATGTGAGGTGGATAATTCTCTTCTTCCTATATAGGATATCCTTGTACCAAGAAGTTTTGAGAGGGTGTTTGTGAATGCAGTGTTGTACTTTATCCTAATCTATGGAAATATATGTAAAATGTTACATATAACTTTCTACTTATTTTTGAACGAGAGTTTTATCTTGAAAATTGCTTCATGTAGGGTTTTCTTATATATGATCTGACAAAATGGACATTTTTTGTCTAAGTCATATCTTAAAATTAAAAAAATATATTTATACTTTTATATAAATGGATGATTTTGTAACATCCCATGATTTGAAACCTTAGATAAAATGGTCTTAAAATGGGTGACTGGCCTACCCATATCACCATGGTGCACCTCCTTTTCAGGGGGCCTATCTCTAAAAACTCTGCGGTTAAGCATGCTAGTAGATGGTAGTACTAGGATGGGTGATCATTTGAGAATTTCATCTTGAATTGCATGTGAGTGAGGACAAAGCACACATACAAGGATAGTGGTGTCACTCACCATTCCTAAAACTCTTCTAGAGCCTCAGGTCAGTTCAGACATTACAAATGGTATCAGAGTCAAAACCCCTCTAGTTGGTGGGTCAACATGGGCATGTGGCATGCCAGTCTTGAGTTGTGCAGTCTAAGAATGTTGGAAATGGATATCCATGGTGATGTAGCCACCTTTGTTCTAGTAGTTGTGATTGGGATCTAGATCCACGTGTCATTATGGGTCTACGATTAATGAGGTATGATTATGAGACCTTATATGAGCCTTGATGAGGACATCAAGAGTCTAAGTGAGGGAGATTGTAACATCCAAGGATTCTAGACCCTGAATAAAATGATCTTAAAACAAGTGATTGGACTACCTATATCACCAAGGTGCATGTGAGAACCTGTTACACTAAACAATATTACTCAAAACAAAAAACACAATCAATCACTAATTAATCACATACCCAAAAATATGGGTAAATTAAAACCAATTTCAACATCAACACCCACTCAAAAACATTTGCATAAGAGCCAAACATCTTTCTTGTATCCATACTATGCCAAGAATTTGATACAAATTGTTCTATCATAATAGCCACAACATATATACACAGGAGAACAATAATTGTATATCCCACACAAACAAGCATTAATATGCTAACAAAAGTCTGATTTATATGAAACACCATATAAAAACTTTTCCTGCTTGGACCTGAGGGTACAAGGATGACTATAGGACACACTAGACATCTAATCAACTTTATCAAAGATACATTATTATAGCTCCTCTTTGCTGCCACATGTTTGTTTTCGTCACTTCCGATTACCTAAAAAATGTGGCGAACCACAACGGTGAGACCCATGTCCCAGTAAGAGATATAACCTCCAACAATAGTTATTGATTACAACATTTTAGGTAATGAGACAGTTTAAGTAGTTTAATCATATACAACAAATAGGCTCATCAACACTGATGATTAACAAAATACATAAAGGAGCTGATAACAATTATCATCATCAAGCTGACTATCATCATTTTCCTTATTATCTGTAAAAGAGATTCAATAGCATATGCATAACTAGCATAAGCAAGTCTAGTAACATAGCATAGCTAACAACATGAGCATGTCTAATTGGTTAAACATATCAACACCATAAGAAGAGCTAAAAACATAAGCACAACTATCGGGATAAGCATGATTAGCAGTATATGCATCTCTAGTTACAAAGGCATGGTTAGCATGCTAAACATAACTATCAACATGAGATATCTAGCATCATGATTATAATAAGTAGTAGCAGTATAGTTATCAACATAAGCATGGCTACTGTATGTATGTATCTACAATTTTAAGCATATCCACAACATAAGTATATCTACTATCTCTTAATTGCACTAAGCATCATCTTTATGTAAAGATAACAAACAAGGGTTATCATCCAATGTGAAATGTCATGTATAACCCTAAACAAATATGTACATGGCTGTATTACATCTTTTATTATTCCCCGGGGAATTTGAATCGTACCATTCAAAGTCCAACCAACCCCTCCAAAGGTCTATCTGGTTCCGTACAAGATCTAGGAGTGCCGTTATCCTAAGATCTCTTCCCCTCAGTCAGTATGAGTAAAAAGGCAATGACATATCAGTCAAAGCTACCACCACAACGACATATAGTCAAGCTGCTAACCACTAGTCTGCCCTTGGTACAGGTCACAACACTAGAAACCAGGGTATACAAACCCAATCACTGAGGTACAACCATAGCTGTCCTCTAATCACATCATGCTATAATCACTAAGAGACAACTGCAGCCGTTCTCAATCACATCAGATGTATGAGGTATGACCATATCCAACCTCCACAATCTGCATTGTGGATGACAAGGATATATCCTCAACCTACCACCCCCACATACTCAACAATATGCACTCTGAGTTTCCCTTAGGAATACTCATTTCACCATCCAGCAAGTTCTGATGTTGAATATGGTTCAACGACACATGGAACTACATGATTAGAGTTGCACTTGATTAGTTATGCCAATTGGGTAAATTAAGGCCGCATCAAACAAGTGGACATATAAACCCTAATTCACTTCTAGCAAGCATATAAATATCACAACTTTGAAAAGATATAAAACGTGTGAAACATAATTTCTCATCTCATAATCACATGGTACTATTCACTTGCCATTCATGAGACCACACTATTCATCATACTATCACAAGATATTAATCCTTTTCACAATATCACATAGTATCAACTCTTATCAACATAAGAGGATTACACCTCATTCAGGAATCAACCATGCCCAAAGGTCATTAAGACCATCAAGCTATTCCCTACAATATCATCATTATCTTTGCATGCTTTATAACAAGGCTCAACAACATCACTTACATATAATACACCAGATCAACACAATATTGCATTAATGAGCTAGGAGATATTCATAAACAATCATAGTAGGATTATATTAGCATTAAGAACATTCCTTTATTACATCAACATGCAAGGAATCTAGATATGATTAACCCTCATCATATTCATAATGCACATGTTTTGCATAAGAAAGTATCAACCATGTGGCTATGACAACCACCAATTAACACATTAAGGTTATGATCATGTTAAGGAGCTTATTTCGCCATCATGCCATCATATAAGAATGTTAAACATGAATACTAATCTTTATCTATTTGCATTAGAGTTAGGTTCAACAAGATAAATTATATTAATGTTACAAATCAACACTTATACCCAAACCCTAACTCACGACATCCCCATTGGATCATGGATGCATAAGGTGAAGCATCACCATCTCATTCCATACTATTCTCAAGTATGAACCCACACATAAATCAAGGTGTAACCATTGGGTTATAGCATACTAGGGTTTCAACAACATTAACATAGTACTTCATGATTGTATTAGTCATTCAAGGACTATTCATACCCAATTACCATCATTTAGTTACATTAAAGATAGGTATAACAAGCTATACCTCATTAGGGTTACATATAAACACAATATGATTATCATCCCTTCTATTCATATGAATGAATAGGTAAGACTACCTTATTAAGGGTAACCCTCCATTTGTTCCATCATCATTCAACCCATATCACCATACCACAATGTCACCCAGAACCATTGGATGTTTAAAAGGTAAGACCATTGGTTGTTTACATAAGTAAACACCTTGGATAAACCACCTATGAAGTACTTTATTTTTTCTCTAGAAAGAGTCACCATCTAGCCCTAGACATCCCTTGATTAACAATGTAAGAAGTTCCATTGAGAGTAGGGTAAAACCCACAATCGACTGTTCAGTTAAAGCAAGCCATCCACTGTCAACAAGTAAGATCCTTAAGTTGATCATATAAAGGAAACCATCTAAATAACATTATAAGGACCAACATATTGCATTAGCCATCATTCCACTTTATTGGAGGAATAAACATTAGATCTTGACCATTGGGTCAAGTTCATATGTTAAAACCATCAATTACAGTATAGGTCTGACCATTGCATCAAGTGACCCAAGAAACCATTGGTCTGACGATTAATTGATGCTACAACTATATGATGAACTCAATGTAGGTTTTCGATACCTGATCCACCATCATTAGTGACCATTAAAACACCATAGATTGTTAGATCAACATTATATTCATTAATCAACATCAAATATCAAACTAATATCACCATTGATTGATAGCATCATTAGGGTACTTAGTTGTTAATCACTAGGCTTCTAATTAGGCAAAAACATGACCTAAGGGGTGAATGTCAGTTTACACCCTTGGTTACCACCATTAATTTTCATGAAGAAAACACCACAGGGTTGTTGCAATGATATCATCATCGGGTCATGGGTTTATAGAAGAAATCAACTTAAAATCCTAAAATTGACCATTGGTTGATAGGTGCTTAGCACCATAGGTTGTCAAACCAACCTCATACAAGTCATATTATACATTAGGAATAACGTACAAATGATCACATGTTCATCTATAACTGAAATCAGAATAGGGAACATTATAAAAATCGAAATCCAATTCAAGCATAGCTTTTTAGTGCATGGATCATCATTCTCAAGCAAGAACATGATCTAGAAAGCTTATGGTAATCAATAAACATGGAGAAAGTTATAAAAATTGCCTCTAATGATAAGATGAAATCCCACACAAAAGAAATCTCAAGCATGTAGGGTAGAAAATCCAAGCATAAGCTATGCACTCGTCCATCTAGCACCTTTCTTCATCAAATGAGCAAACCCTAAGCATAAGGAGCAAGAAAGGTAAGGTTTTAGAGCTTTAGAGAAATTTCTACCATGGAATAGCAAGGTTCCTACCTGTAGGAAGGTCTAATGAAGGAGAAGAGCAAGATAAATAGAGAAGTAAGGAATAAAATAACTTTCCTTGGTTGAAATCCCTAGAAGATGACCTTGGAAACCCTAAGTAGGGAGACCCTCTTCTCCAAAAAGAGGTTGTCTTCTACCTTAGAGAACTTAATTCTATATAAAAACAGAGTGGAGTAGTTACTACAGGTTATAGTAAAGAGAAATCAAGAATAGATTCGTACTTGGGCAAGGAAGAGGTAAATATCGCCCATGGATAAGGATGAAAGCAAGCATGAGGTGTAAAAGTAGCTTCCCCATGTGTCTATGGCCTTAAACGATTAAGAATATACAATCACACACACAAGAAGCTCACCCACCATACTTATAGACCTTATTATATTTCCTTTGTAGAATTTCCCAGACAATCACATAATTCATTAGTTGATAGCTACTAAAGGTTGCTCATCCGTGAAGGGGTAAACCCTAAAATATCCTTAGAGAAAAAACCTTCAAACCAAGGATTAAATAGGTTCCACATGGCTCAAAAAGCTCAATAATGATGATATAATATCCAAGGAACATAATTCAAGTGATAAACTGCAAATAAAACCTCTCAATTAGGTAAATTGTAGAAAAGTCCAAAATGTGCATAAAATTGCATAACTTGCTCAAATAGTGTCCAAATTGGACAAAATTTGAAAATTAAGCTTGTCTTATGATTTAAAAGATATAAAAAGGTTATATTATGGTTATAAGAATTCAATTGTGATAATTAAGCTTATTCAACTCATTAAGCAAGTTTAGGGGCCTTACAACTATAAACCCCTAATAGGGATTTCACCCCCGAAATCCAAGGTAAACAAAGATGGGTACTTACTTTGCACCTCATCCTATTACCTTCACATGGTTACTTACATATCATGGTGATGTCACATCATTCATACATATCTCATCTTGGGTCAACACAAAAAACCCCACCTAAGAAGACATTCTCAATATGGAATGTAGAAACTTGTTGTGTCACATGTACAAATCTAAAAGTAACTTTCAACTTTAAATTCTAGCTATCATCCTAAAATTATATCTATTGTATCAACACATTACTCAAAATTCATACTTTCTAGCTTTTTACCAATCGTGGCATGTGTCCCATACCCTTCCTTGAAGCATAAAAAAAGGAAATGTATCTATCCTCTTTTTTTTAATACACTAATATTAGAACACTTGTCAGTTCTTTTTCAACATCAAAAGAAATGTTGACACTGGCACCTGTCATTCCATACAAGGAAACATCATTCCTAGTAAACCTTGTTAGGGGTGAAACAACAACACTATCTTCACCTTACTAGGATTTACACAACCTACCTAGAAGACATATCATGATCCCATAAAGAAATTTAATCAACCCCATCTCACTCTTGTTCAACTTGTCTCATAGCTATTGCTGCTTTGGCAACCCTAAGATTTTTGAAGAAATATTGATCATATTTTTGACCATATTTGAAATACTTTGACATGTCATCATTCAAATCTTGATATAACTTGTATGACATGACTGGAACACTCTGTTCCTCCTATTCATAAATTCTATTGGTACATTGGTTAGTCTAAAGGACATAACTCTAAACTCATCATGGTCATGTGAATTATGTCATCCAATCTAACTCTTATGCATTGATATTTGATCATAGGTTTATCTTAAAGGAACACGGTATCACATATCTATTAACCAACAAACCATCTATCCTTGATAGTGGTCTTGCCCAACTATCACTGAACCATACACAACATTATAGAAACACTTTTGTTTTTCCTTCCAAACAACATTTAGAGGGTCATCATCAACTCTCTCTCTCTCTCTCTATGGGAGAGGAATACTTGGAATGTTCATTTAATAAACATATCCAACCTTCACATATTTCTCATATTATTGATACATCTTGGATACTAGGATTCATTACCTTGGTATCCATCTCATGTGCTATAAGGAACTCACATCCTTATATCATCTACTTTTACCAACATAACAAATATCAAGACATATAAGATGACTCTTCCTAATTATTGGAAGGATCAAAAGCAAAATCATCACAAACTTTATGATCTTGGAACCATAGTCCAAACAATCTTATGCTATAATAAACTATCCACCCTCATGTTTACAATAAATCCACATATACCAAGTGGCAATGATCCACTTGAAAGTTGTTCCCTAGAAAGGAAAGACACAAAGTGAAACACACTTCCCATACCATAGTAGTATTTTTCAAGGGTTATTAGCAAAAAGGTAACCAATTCTATTTTCATTATGCAGGTTGCAACTTCTTATGTATCATTTTACCTTTTTCATTTTGGGTTCCTTGCCATTAGCATAGGAAACATCATGATTAACATATCTCATTACTCCTTCCTTGATGATTATTTATCACACTTGGGTATGTTCTCTTATTTTATTATATTTTTTAGCCACTTATCAACATGTATATCATCATATTCCACATTTTCTTCATTAAACATGGATGATCTGCCTTAATTTCTTTCACATGCCATGCTAATTTTACATTAACACTTTCTTACACACATAAATTGGTCTGAGATTAACTCAAGTTCCACCTTATTCCTTTGTCATTTTTCCCATTTATCTTCTCATTTTGTACTTGTTATAGGAGTTCTCTTTATCTTATGTGGATTTCATACCTTCATTCACTTTATAAGCATAAACTTGTTTGTCTTTTACTTTATTATCTTCTTGAATCACATCTTCAAGAACTCCTCTTTTCCTTATTTGTATTCAGATTTAGATTTCATGGTGTTGTATCTTTCTCTTATATTTACCAAACATTCAAGTTTTGATAGATAATGATGCAATTCTCATCTTCTTTAAGGTAGAATTGAGATATTCACACCATGATTTCTTATTCGTTATGCTCTTTAGATTTTCTCAAAATGACTACTTGATCAGAGTAATCAGAAAGATACCAATCTAAGAGTTCCATACATACCTTTTCTTAAATAATTGAATACCTGGCCAGGGCACCTAAATACTGAGATTAGGTAGTATGCACCATATTTTTATGTCAAATTCCTAACTTAGACATCATCCTAGTCCTAAGTTCTAGTGTCCCTGTAAACTTAGTGAACCTAAAGCTATGATACCAACTTGTGAGAACCCGTTACACTAAATGAGATTACTCAAAACATAAAACACAATCAATCACTAATTAATCACATATCCAAAAATATGGGTAAATTAAAACCGATTTCAACATCAACACCCACTCAAAAACATTTGCATAAGAGCCCAACATCTTTCTTGTATCCAAACTATGCCAAGAATTTGATACAAATTATTCTATCATCTTAGCCACAACATATATATACAGGAGAACAATAATCGTATATGCTACACAAACAAGCATTAATATGCTAACAAAAGTCTGATTTATTTGAAACACCATATACAAACTTTTCCTGCTCGGACCTGAGAGTACAAGGACGACTCTAGGACACACTAGACATCTAATCAACTTTATCAAAGATTCATTACTATAGCTCCTCTTTGCTGCCACATGTTTTTTTTCATCACTTCCGATTACCTAAAAAATGTGGCAAACCACAAGGGTGAGACCCATGTCCCAGCAAGAGATATAACCTCCAACAATGCTTATTGATTACAATATTTTAGGTAATGAGACAATTTAAGTAGTTTAATCATATACAACAAATAGGCTCAGCAACACTGATGATTAACAAAATACATAAAGGAGATGATAATAATTATCACCATCAAGCTGACTATCATCATTTTCCTTATTAACTGTATAAGAGATTCAATAACATATGCATAACTAGCATAAGAAAGTCTAGTAGCATAGCATAGCTAACAACATGAGCATGTCTAATTGGTTGAACATATCAACATCATAAGAAGAGATAAAAACATAAGTACAACTATATGGATAAGCATGATTAGCAGTATTGCATCTCTAGTTACAAAGGCATGGCTAGCATGCTAAACATAACTATCAACATGAAATATCTAGCATCATGATTATAATCAGCAGTAGTAGTATAGTTATCAACATAAGCATGGCTATTGTATGTATGCATCTACAATCTTAATCATATCCACAACATAAGTATATCTACTATCTCTTAATTGCACTAAGCATCATCTTTATGTAAAGATAACAAACAAGGGTTATCATCCAATGTGAAACGTCATGTATAATCCTAAAAAAATATGCTACATGGCTGTATTACATCTTTTGTTATGCCCTGGGGAATTGGAATTGTACCATTCAAAGTCCAATCGACCTCTGCGAAGGGCTATTCGGTTCCGTACAAGATCTAGGAGTGCCGATATCCTAAGATCTCTTCCCCTCGGTCAGTACGAGAAAAAGGCAGTGACATATCAGTCAAAGTTTCCACTACAACGACATATAGTCAAGGTACTAACCACTAGCCCACCCTTGGTACAGGTCAGGGCACTAGAAACTAGGGTATACAAACCCAATCACTGAGGTACAATTGTAGTTGTCCTCTAATAACATCATGTTATAATCACCAAGACACGACCACAACCGTTCTCAATCACATCAGATGTATGAGGCATGACCATAGATAACCTCCACGATCTGCATTGTGGATGACAAGGATATATCCTCAACACTCCAAGTTTCCCTTAGGAATACTCGTTTCACCATCCAACAAGTTCTGACGTTGAAGATGGTTCTACGACACATGGCACTACATGAGTAGAGTTACACTTGATTAGTTATGCCAATTGGGTGAATTAAGGTTGCATCAAACAAGTGGACATACAAACCCTAATTCACTTCTAGCAAGCATATAAATATCACAACTTTGAAAAGATATAAAACGTGTGAAACATAAATTCTCATCTCATCATCACATGGCACTATTCACTTGCCATTCATGAGACCACACTAGTCATCATACTATCACAATATAAATACTTTTCACAATATCACAGGGTATCAACCCTTATCAACATAAGAGGATTACACCTCATTCAGGGATCAACCATGCCCAAAGGTCATTAAGACCATCATACTATTCCCTACAAGATCATCATTATCTTTGCATGCCTTATAACAAGGCTCAACAACATCACTTACATATAATACACCAGATCAACACAATATTGCATTAATGAGCTAGGAGATATTCATAAACAATCATAGTAGGGTTATATTAACATTAAGAACATTCCTTTTTTACGTCAACATGCAAGGAATCTAGATATGATTAACCCTCATCATATTCATAATGCACATGTTTTGCATAAGCAAGTATCAACCATGTGGCTATGAAAACCACCAATTAACACATTAAGGTTATGATCATGTTAAGGAGGTTATTTCACCATCATGCCATCATATAAGAATGTTCAACATGAATACTCATCTTTATCTATTTGCATTAGAGTTAGGTTCAACCAGATGAATTATATTAATGTGACTAATAAGCACTTATACCCAAACCCTAACTCACAATATCCCCATTGGATCATGGATGCATAAGGTGAAGCATCACCATCACATTCCATACTATTCTCAAGTATGAGCCCAAACATAAATCAAGGTGTAACCATTGCATTATAACATACTAGGGTTTCAACAACATTAACATAGTACTTCATGATTGTATTAGTCATTCAAGGACTATTCAAACCCAATTACCATCATTTTGTTACATTAAAGCTAGGTATAACAAGCTATACCTCATTAGGGTTACATATCAACACAATATGATTATCATCCTTTCTATTCATATGAGTGAATAGGTAATACTACCTTATTAAGGGTAACCCTCCATTTGTTCCATCATCATTCAACCCATATCACCATACCACAATGTCACCCAGAACCATTGGATGTTTAAAAGGTAAGACCATTGGTTGTTTACATAAGTAAACACCTTGGATAAACCACCTATGAAGTCCTTGATTTGTTCTCTAGAAAGAGTCACCATCTAACCCTAGACATCCCTTGATTAACAACACAAAAAGTTCCATTGAGAGTAGGGTAAAACCCACAATCGACTGTTTAGTTAAAACAAGCCAGCCACTGTCAACAAGTAAGCTCCTTAAGTGGATCATATAAAGGAAACCATATAAATCACATTATTAGGACCAACATATTACATTATCCATCATTCCACTTTATTGGAGGAATAAACATTAGATCTTGACCATTGGGTCAAGTTCATATGTTAAAACCATCAATTACAGTATAGGTCTGACCATTGCATCAAGTAACCCAAGAAACCATTGGTCTAAGGCTTAATTGATGCTACAAATATATTATTAACTCACCGTAGGTTTTGGAGACCTGATCCACCATCATTAATGACCATTAAATCCCCATATATTTTTAGATCAACACTATATTCATTAATCAACATCAAATATCAAACTAATATGACCATTGATTGATAACATCATTAGGGTACTTAGTTGTTGATCACTAGGATTCTAATTCGGCCAAAACATGACCTAAGGGATGAACATCATTTGGCACCCTTGGTTACCACCATCAATTGTCATGAAGACAACACCATAGGGTTGTTGCAATGGAACCATCATCGGGTCATGAGTTTATAGAAGAAATCAGCTTAAAACCCTAAAATTGACCATTGGTTGATAGATGCTTAGCACCATAGGTTGTCAAACCAACCTGATCCAAGTCATATTATACCTTAGGAATAACTTACACATGATCAAAGGTTCATATATAACTGAAATCAGAATAGAGAATATTATAAAAATCGAAATCCAAGTCAAGCATAGCTTTTTAGTGCATGGATCATCATTTTCAAGCAAGACCATGATCTAGAAAGCTTATGGTAAGAAATAAACATGGGGCAATTTATAAAACTTACCTCTAATGAGAATATGAAACCCCAAACATAAGAAATCTCAAGCAGGTAGGGTAGAAAATCCAAGCATAAGCTATGAACTCGTCCATCTAGAACCTTTCTTCATCAAATGAGCAAACCCTAAGCATAAGGAGCAAGAAAGGTAGGGTTTTAGAGCTTTAGAGCAATTTATACCATGGAATAACAAGGTTCCAACCTGGAGAAAGGTCTAAGGAAGGATAAGAGCATGATAAATAGAGAAGGAAAGAAGAAAATAACTTTCCTTGGTCAAAATCTCTAGAAGATGACTTTGGAAACCCTAGGTAGGGCTAAATGGAGCTCTATGAGACCTTCTTCTCCAAAAAGAGGTTGTCTTCTACCTTAGAGCACTTAATTCCGCAGAAAAACAGAGTGGAGTCATTGATATAGTTGAGAGGAAAGAGAAAGCAAGCATAGATTCGTACTTGGACAAGGAAGAGGTAAATATAGCCCATGGATAAGGATGGAAGCAAGCATGAGGTGTAAAAGTAGCTTCCCCATGTGTCTATGGCCTTAAACTATTAATAATATACAAGAAAACACAAAAGAACCTCCCACACCATCCTTATAGACCTTCTTATCTTTCCTTTGTCGAATTTCCCAGCCAATCACATAATTCATTAGTTGATAGCTACTAAAGGTTGCTCATCTGTGAAGGGGTAAACCCTAAAATACCCTTAGAGAAAACACCTTCAAACCAAGGATTAAATAGGTGCCCCATGGATAAAAAATATAAATGATGAGATAATATCCAAGGAACATAATGCAAGTGATAAATTGCAAATAAAACCTCTCAATTGGGTAAATTGTAGAAAAGTCCAAAATGTGCATAAAATTGCATAACTTGCTCAAACAGTGTCCAAATTGGACCAAATTTGAAACTTAAGCTTGTCTTATGATTCAAAGCATATAACAAGGTTATATTAGGGTTATAAGAATTAAATTATGACAATTAATATTATTCAACTCATTAAATAAGTTTAGAGGCCTTACAATGCACCTCCTTTTTAGGGAGCCCATCACTGGGAATTTTGCGGTTGAGCATGCCCAACCTAGAGTAGTACTAGGATGGGTGACCTATTGCTGATTTCAAGCTATGTGTGAGTGAGGACAAAGCATGCAACTAAGGCTGGTGGTGGTTTATGGGGCCACTCGTCATTCCTAAAACTCTACTAGAGCTTCGGACAGTGGGCACGAGCGTTATAGATGTGGGTTCTTGATTAATTTTTAATGTGTGGGTTCTTGATTTTTTTTAATGTGAGGATAAGTGTGGATATTTGGGTTTAGTTTGTTTAAAATAGGTAGGGACCTAGAGGTGGGGTTCAACATTTTTTATAAAAGAAACCCCTTAAAACTATGAGATTAATTACAACAGTTGTGACTTGTTGCTCAAGGGTATAAGGTCCATCATAGTTAACCTTTTTATAGTAGTGGTATAATTTGATGATTTGATTTCAAGTTTTTCTTTTTGTCTAATCAAGTGATTCTTGAGATACCATCTATCCCCATGTGCATGTTTGGCTTTTCCTCTTAAGGATAAATACACAGAATTTTACCTTCCATTCAAGTTCATAGTCAGTTCTATTTACTTGGTATACAAAGTAAGTTCAAGATGAATGATTCAGTGTTCTTGAGTTGCATCTTCAATTTTCCATTTCTTTCTTGTTATTTAGTATGATTAATGAACTCCAATTGATACAAGAAAAGAAAATCATTTGTAGATTGATTTGTTTCTCAAACTGTGGTACCTAGTCACATGTATACATGCTAGAGTTTTATAGAAAAGATATGTTATGGCTCTTTCATACAAGCACATAATCTTATTGATATCTCTCCCATGAATAAAAATTACACATGGGACCAGGGTCAAACATGAGTTAGATTGGATATATTCCTATGCTTCAACACATGGGATGTCAAATACCTTCTTTCACATGTGGTTGCACAGAAAAACCCATCTCCGACCATTTCCCCATTACTCTCAACACTAAATTCACCTCATGGGGCCCGAGGCCTTTCCATTTTGAACTCTTCTTAACTAAAAATGCTACTTTTTTCAGACATCATTAAAAATCTATGGAACACTACTCCCGATCCTACATCACTAGGATTAAGAATACATCATAACCTCAGAAGCATCAAACAAGACCTAATACCATGGAACAAAAAAATGGGAAAATATATATAAAAAATCCATTTGATATGCAAGATAAACTTTTCAGTGTTTATATTGACCCTAAATGTCTAAAACACAAGTGCACGTATCGAAGTATTATAAAAATCTATAGAGGTGAAAACATCAATGTCTGTCGCTGGAAATGGCACCAAAAACTTGATGTGTGTAAACTATATGTATCAAATGCATGTTCATGTATCGAAGTAATATAGACCAAAAGAGACCCGGATATCGAACTTAGGGAAACATGAATCCAAAAACTAGTACTAATAGTGACATGATCAGCTAGACCTATGAAAAAGAGTGATTGGTCGATTAATTGACTAATTGCAAGAAATAAAGCTAAATTAATTAGTTTGTGATCATAGTTGGAATGGATTCATTAGGTTTACAGTTTCACCTTAGTTCACATTGCAATTAACATCATTTCATTAATATCAATTTCTTCTAACCCTGGACAAAGAGACTTGTATAAAGAAGTACCCACTCTCTTGATGTAGTTCACTACCTAATCTAATATCAATCCCACTCTCATAGCTATTGTGTTATTAGTTAGGTGCCTTACCAAAATCTTTGGGTTATTCTCTTCACACTCGTAGGCCTTCTCTTGAAGCGTAGTATAAAATATGTAAATCTATGAGTTTTCCAACCCTTATTCCTTCTCTCAAAGTAATTAACAGTATAAAACTACCTATGGTGATCAAGCACAGATAATTAAAGATTCTCTCATAGAATTATGCCCAAAAATTAAGAGAAATATGTATATTAAATCATACTTGTGAATTACAATGCAAAATCGAGCTACTTCTGGATCCTAAGGAATAAGGGGATTAGCCCTGCATGATTTCCATTATCTTACACATGGGAGAAGAGAAGAAAAATGTGGTAAACATTAGAAAAACTAAAGTAACCCCTGAAGAAGCTGGTTTGAATGACTTCCTCTAACGAATGTGACAATTTGCTGTCTTCTGACTACAAATCTGCCCATCGAAGGTGCCCACACCATCTAGAATGTGACTATCTCCTGTTCTTTCTCCTCTCCCAGCTCCCAACTTCCATGCAATGGAATAGAACATGACAATTAGGTCGAGCCAAACTCCCCCTAAGTCATAGACACGACTAAGGGTGTCATTAATTCACAACCGTCAAATTAACTATGATTTACAATATTGCATGATCCCGCTGAGTTGGTACTACTGACTGAGTGTCGATAGTATCGATGCCCTCGATAAGTCGTGACTCCTTTGCGGTTGTTAGTACTACCGAGTTGATATGGGTAGTACCAAGATTTCTCAAGATTTTGTGAGTCCTCCCTGTAAGGTTGTTGATAGTATTGACTTCCTTCATCGGTACTATTGAGTTTTCTCAATTTCACTTGTTCCTTTATGATCATGTGTGCGTACCAACGATAGCAGGTCGGTAGTACCTAGCTATGTAGTTTCTTGTATATTCACTTGAAATTCTACAAAAATTGAACATGAGCTCCCAAATAATAATGAATCTATGAGGAACATTGAAAATACATCAATTTGATGCAATTAAGTGTCATAGGATAATTATGATAAATAATGCACAAAAGATATCAAAATGAACAATAAGTGCACAAAAATCCAGAATAAATAGCATGTGAGAATGACAATTATTTAATGCATCAAACTCCCCTAACCTTAACTGTTGCTCATCCTTGAGAAACACACCCTCAGATCTGTTTGAGACAAGTCAATAAAAGGAAATAAAATATGAATTTTCATTCTCAACTATCCCCACCTGACAGTCCCAAACCGGCCTTTGTTGACCACTGAACAATCTACTACTCTCAAGTGACCAAAAATATCCATAAAAAATGTCCAACCTTAGAACAGTGAAACACTATCAATAGAGCAGTTAATTTCATAGTCAATCAGGCATTCACTTGGTGCATCATGTGATTCCCTATCTACATTTCACTTTTCCTAACTACCAACTACTTGGAAGTAGTTCTCCGTATAAGAATGTAATGAGGAGATGAATCATATATGTGGACTATCATTAAGAGCAATGGGCGGAATGAAATAGGTGTCTTATGAAGAATCACAACTAACATCTGAATTATTTATGGAAAAATAAAACATGATGAACCTACTTGAATGAAGATGATGAGAAATGCATGAATCCTAATGCCTATTGTAATGGATGGGATGATGCATGTATTCAAAATCTCATCAAATAGATGAGAGTGAAGTAAAGAAGAAAAGGCATCATGTTAATGTTTCCATTTCTATGTGAAGTAGAATTCCAACCTGAGTTTAGGGCATCCTTTCTCCCTCTTTATTTCATAGCATCAATTTGTTTTCTCTTTTTTTTTCATTGGCCCACTATTTTAGCATTGTATAAAGTTATGTGATAACCTCCAACTTTGATAATTATCTTAGTCTTTTTCTTTAGTTTTCCGTACTCTTTTTTATATAAATATATACATAATCCCTAAATTTTCCCTCTTATTATAAATATACTATCAGAATACCTTTTCCTGTTTATATATGCAGAAAAACACAAAACAATATCATAAAAGACTAACTCAGCCTCAAGACCACATGGACTCAAACAGTCCTCAGACCACATGAAGCCAATCAGTCTCGAGACCGCATGGAGTCAAACGGTCCCAAGACCGCATGAAGCCAATCGGTCCCGAGACCGCATGGAGTCAAACGGTCCCAAGACCGCATGAAGCCAATCGGTCCCGAGACCGCATGGAGTCAAACGGTCCCAAGACCGCATGAAGCCAATCGGTCCCGAGACCGCATGGAGTCAAACGGTCCCAAGACCGCATGAAGCCAATCGGTCTCGAGACCGCATGGAGTCAAACGGTCCCGAGACCGTTTGAAGTCACACGGTCTCAAGACCGCATGAAGACAACCGGTCCCGAGACCGCATGAAGTCACACGGTCTTAAGACCGCATGAATCCAAACGGTCTTGAGGTCCAAACGGTCCTGAGGTCCAAACGGTCCCAAGACCGCATGAAGCCAATCGGTCCCGAGATCGCATGGAGTCAAACGATCCCAAGACCGCATGAAGCCAATCGGTCTCGAGACCGCATGGAGTCAAACGGTCCCGAGACTGTTTGAAGTCACACGGTCTCAAAACCGCATGAAGCCAACCGGTCTCAAGACCGCATGAATCCAAACAGTCCTGAGGTCCAAACGGTCTCCAAACCGTTTGGACTTCACTCAAGGCCTATAAATAAGACCCCAAGGGTCCTCAACCAAGCATAAAGTTTCAGACGTCAAAAGGCTGCCTCAATCACTCCAGAGCAAATCCGACTTCCATCTTCGGCCCAGGGGCTGCCGGTCTGAGGACCACACTACATCTCGAAGCTGCTTTCTCTCTCTCCACCAAAGAAGGTGGGAAGAGGGAGATCTCGTCATCAAGCAACCTGTGAAGCTGGTGGATCGTTTCTCTCTCTCCAAGGGGTTGACTTTCCTCTTTCCTTAGTGGGGATGATGCTCTCTCTCTCTCTTCTTGCCTCCTTCTTTGTCCTAGTCATGAGTGAGTAGTCTCTCTCACTAGGGTGCGGGGAGTAGCCCCGCTACCCATGCTTTCATATCATGTAAATGTAATCCATAGTTTGCAATATAGAGTTTTTATCTTCTCAGTTCAACATCAAACGTTTAATGAATGCTTGTTGCTTGATCACCAACTTGTGTTATATTTTATCTTTTAGTATGAATTGTCTACGTTTGTACTATTAGATTTAAAACTCGTTTGTATGTTGGTTCTTGGTGCATGTATCCACCATGCATCTGTTTCGGTATCTAGAAGTGTATCTCAAGGAGTGGAGTAAACTCACTATCATTTGTTGTACTTTCATACTATGAAATTGAATCAGTTGAAGTATGGAAGTGCAACCTTGGTAAGTCGAGGAACACACTTCGTGAGGGGAATGATGCAAAGTACGTGACCATTTGTTCGGGAATGGCTGGCGTTGCAACGTTCCCGCACTTCTCGTAGTTAGCTCTCCGAAAGGAAGCTAAGTCTACAAAGATACTAACTGACTAGACTCTTTTTGTAGGTTATGTTTTGCTTTGCATGAGTTGATCCATGTGTAGTGGCGGTGAAAAACCGATCACACCCTAGTGAATTTTATCATAGTTTAACTCCTTAGATTTACTTGCTTTCTTTACTTTGCATGCTCTTAGTTTAAAACAACAAAACCAAACTTCTGATTTAAGTGCCTACTATTAAGTGACTAAGTGAAACTCCAACGTTTTCCATTTTGTTGCTTGCAACAAGACTGTTGTCCCGTGGATTCGACCCTTAACTATACTACGATAAGACTTCCACATATCCTAGCATACGTGGGTGGAGTTCTCTATCTAGTATTTGCAAGGATAAACCTAAAGACTTGCTATCTTTAGGATTTTTAGTTGGTGCACGCAATTCCACGTAAGTGGAAGCTCCATCAAAAATTGGTGTTGTTGCCGGGGACAACGGAATGTTTTAATTTCATTTAGTATCTTTCTAGTTGGTTAGGATTTTACACTTTCTTTTAATCATTAAACCATATCTTCTTAAATTCATTATATCTCCGCTATCATCTAAAAGGTGTTTTCTTCTCTCTACTCAGGTAGAAAACGTGTATGCAACCAGTGCATAACCTCAGATTCTCCCCTGATATAGAGTACGACTCTGAGGTAGAGAGAAGCTTCCAGCATCGCATTCGACTCAATCACCAAAGGGCCAGGAAAATGTCTGAAGATCAACGCCAGGCTGCTTTGGTGATGGAGAGGGTCAACGCCGCCATCACCGCTCAAAGGGCACAACTCATCGCTGATACTCGTGCCCAGATTCAAGCGGAGATTCGTGCGGAAGAACATGCCCGCATTAGAGCTGAAAATGAAGCAGCAACCCAAGCTGCTCAGTTGGAATTAAGGAACAAGCAGCTAAGGGACTACGCTGTCCCAAAGAACTACGAGGACCACCATCCGGTCCGACCTCCGATCATCAACATCCCCAACTTTGAGATTCGGACCCAATGGATCCAGATCATGTAGGGCATCTCATTCTCTGGAGGCTCTGGAGATGACTGCATGGATCATCTGAAGAGGTTTAAGGCACTTTGCCGCTTGGTCCCGCAAGCCGGAGTCGCTTTTGATGCAATAATGCTTCATCTGTTTCACTTCACCCTGTCTGGGAGAGCTATGAGTTGGTATAACTCACTTTACAGGGAACCTATAATAACCACTTGGGCTCCCCTAGAGGAAAAGTTCTTAGAGAAGTTCTTTCCCCCTTCACGAACTTATGAGATCAGGGGGCAGATCAATCACTTCTCTCAGCTACCTGGAGAATCCCTTGCTGAAGCATGGGAAAGGTTTAAAGAACTTTTGCGCAAGTTCCCACATCATGGAATCTCCCAGAATCAATTGATAGAAACCTTCTATCGGGGAGTGAGTGATGATATCAAACAATTTTTGGATTCTTCATCTGGAGGAAACTTCATGAGAAATAATTATGAAGATGCCTGGAAAATTGTTACGCTCGGAGATGAAAACCAGTCTAACTGGGGACGGTCAGTCGGTAAAGGTGTCCTCAAGGTCTACAAAGCTGAAGAATCAATGGAGATGAAGGACATAGTTGAAGCCCTGAAAGCAATAGTTCATAAACAACAAGCTCTCGAGACTTCTCTCGGAGAATTTGATAAGAAGAAAAATCCTCTAGTTCAACAAGTCAAGGCCGCCACAGGGACCTGTGAGGCCTGTCATGCTTCTAACCATCCGACCCTTTCCTGCGGCATGCTGTATAATGTGATGATGGATCTGCATCCGCCACCACAACCATATGAACCTATCACTAACCATGCGGAAGAACAACTACTGGAACAAGTCATCTCTATCCACTCTATCCCTGGACAAGCCTATTACAACCCTAATCAGCCAAGGAATCATCCAGGATTTCAGTATGGAAACTCTACTGGGACCGCTAATCCACAACATCAAACGCAGGGAGGATCCTCTAGTAGGTTACCACCTGGATTCTCAAACAATTTCAACCAAAATCAAGGGAATTCTAGGAATAACTTCCCTAGGGCTAACTTCCCTAGGAACCAATCGACCTACTATCAGTACACTCATCCCCCGCTCCATCCACAACTGCATACTCAGCAACCTCAGCTGGCGTTGCCACCACAACAATCTCAACAAGCCCAACAACAAAACCCTCTAAAAAACACTTCTCAACCAGAAGATGAAATATCCTTGATAAGGCAGATGCTGCAATCTCAACAGACTATGCTCGCTAACCAGCAAGCACAGCAAAAAGCAGTAGAAGCCCAGCTTGCCCAGATTGCTGCACAATTGAAGCCTCCGGCAGGCACATTTGCAGGGCAGCCCGAATCAAATCCTAAGCATGGACAGAACAGACATGAACAATTGAATGTTGTCACCACGAGATCGGAACGAAACCTCTAAAAAAAGATTGAACATGTGAGATGGGAGAGAGGCAGAATTCTTCATTTCCCCCGTCTGGAGCACAGAGTTAGAGTTACTAACGGTCTTCAGCGGGCACACACACGGAGACCTAGAGCTGCCCATAGTAGGCCGGCCGCCATACCTAAACCAATCATCATATCGGTCCCTAGGCCGGGACAGTTATTCGAAATCTTAGGGAAACACTTGATTTGTTATCTCATGTCTGCTTTTTGTGAAAAAAGACCAATTGAAGGGGGGGTCCTCAAACAACAAGGAGCTGAGGCAACTATTCAATCAAATGATATTGAGCAATTGGATGAAAACCGGATTTGTCCTCTTTTTTGAAATGAATCTTCAGACCTTCTGAAACAGATGGGCCCCCCCTTGAGTCCACCCGGCCGTATAGACGAGACTCCCCTGATGAATCTAGCGAAGGCAGCTCTCTGGGTCCCTACCGACGCTGAGGTGCGAAAGCATGGGGAGCGAATAGGATTAGATACCCTGGTAGTCCATGTCGTAAATGAGCACTCTTCATGAGACTACCAAGATCATCCCGGATAATGATGATACCCCTGCTTGTATGACGAATGAGAGCCCGCAACAAGGAATAGAGAAGCCCGCAAAGGGCACAAAGGGAAAAGATAAAGACCAAGTGTCCGCAGAACCCTGAAGTTTTGCAATATAAACTAAGAATCACGTATCCAGGTAGACTGCAAGAAATGAAGATGGACACCAGGTTTAAAAAGTTCAAAGAGGCGATGAAGAAACTGTACATCGATATTCTGCTCCTTGACGCTCTTTTGGAGGTGCCGGCATGGGCAAAATATCTCAAAACCTTGCTATCAAGAAAGTATATCATCGAGGAGCAAGAAACTGTCAAGCTTGCTCAGACCACTTCTGACATCATCCTAAACAAAATGCCAAAAATGAAGAAGGACCCAGGTTCCTTCAGAATCCAATGTTGCATTGGAAATGCATCTACAAAGAAAGGATTAGCTGACCTTGGGGCCAGCATATCCATTATGCCTTACTCAATGTGTAAACGTCTGGGTTTCACCGAATTGCTCCCTACGGCAATGACTATTCAACTGGCTGACTCCACCATAACTACACCTCTGGGAATCATTGAAGACATTCCAGTAAGGATAGGGAAGGATGCCTACGTTCCATGCGATTTCGTTATCATGGATATTAAAGAAGACTTGAGATACCCGATCATTTTCGGCAGACCTTTCCTCGCTACCGCCAGGGTGCTGATCGACGTCGAAGCTGGCACCATCATTCTTAGGCTCGGAAAAGAAGCAATTCAATTCTGAGTCCTTAATAGCATGAAAGGCCCTAGTATCCAAGAGGAGGTTTTTCTTCTTGACGTAATACAACAAATGTCTCAGTTAGAAATATCCGAGCCTGCTGACGAACTTGAAAATGTCCTAATCAATCCGGATGTTGAATTCTCTGCAAACGAACTAGTTCAACAGTGTCTGCAACATTTAGAAAAGGCCGAAGAAGCATCAAAGACCACTTTTGAAGAACTTAAAGCTGTTACCATTATAGAAGCAGCTGAGCCACCAAAAGCCCCTGAAATGAAGACTTTACCCATAGGACTTAAACATGTTTTCTTAGATAAGGAAAAACTATGCCCAGTCATCATCAGCTCTACCCTTACAGAAGATCAGGAAGAAAAGCTTTTGGATGAGCTGAAGAAGCATAAAAAGGTCATTGGATATAAGATAACTGACCTAACGGGCATAAATCCAGCCCTGTGTATGCACATACTTCCAATGGTTGAAGAATTCAAGCCATCCCATGAACATCAAAGAAAACTAAATCCTAATCTCAAGGAGGTGGTTCGCCTGGAGGTCCTCAAATTACTCAAAGCTGGCATAATCTACCCTATCTCTGACTCCCATTGGGTCAGCCCTGTCCAGGTTGTTCCAAAAAAAGGAGGTACTACCGTAGTGCTTAATGACAAAAATGAGTTAGTGCCCACCAGGACTGTAACAGGGTGGTGGATGTGTATTGACTATAGGAAGCTGAACAAAGCCACGAGGAAAGACCACTACCCTTCCTTGATGAAGTCCTGGAGTGCCTAGCTCATCAGAAATATTTTTTCTATCTCGATGGTTATTCCGGGTTTTACCAAATACCCATACACCCGGAAGACCAGGAAAAAACTACCTTCACCTGTCCTTTTGGGACATATGCCTTTAGAAGAATGCCGTTTGGGTTGTGTAACACACCCACCACTTTCCAACGCTGTATGTCTGCCATCTTCGCCGGTTTAACTGAATCCGTCATGGAAGTGTTTATGGATGATTTCTCAGTCTACGGAGATTCCTTCGATAACTGTTTAATCAATCTTGGACAAGTTCTGCAACGCTGCGAGGAAACAAACCTTATCCTGAATTGGGAGAAATGTCATTTCATGGTAACGAACGGTGTCGTCCTCGGGCACAGGGTGAGCGACAGGGGGATCGAGGTGGATAAAGCAAAAATTGATGTTATTTCAAAACTATCGCCACTGAAAGATATAAAGGGAGTAAGAGCTTTCTTGGGTCATGCGGGGTTCTACAAAAGATTCATCAAAGATTTTTCGAAGATAGCAAAGCCCATGACCCAACTTCTAACTAAAGATACTGACTTCATATTCAATCAAGAATGTATGCAAAGCTTCTCCACCCTCAAGAATGCTTTAATCTCTGCGCCTATTCTAAGAGCCCCAGATTGGTCGCAACCTTTTGAAATCATGTGTGACGCAAGTGATTACACTATAGGGGTTGTTTTAGGACATCGAATTGGTAAGAAACCTTACGTCATCTACTACGCATCCAAAATGCTAGATGAAGCACAGAAAAATTATACTACCACGGAGAAAGAATTTTTGGCTGTCATCTATGCGTTCGAAAAAATTCACTCATATCTGATTGGTTCTAAGGTCATTGTTTACACTGACCACTCCACCATTCAATATCTGATTCAAAAGCAAGATGCCAAACCCAGGCTCATCCGCTGGGTGCTGATGCTTCAGGAATTCGACCTGGAAATTAAGGATAAAAGTGGAGTGGAGAACGTTGTAGCTGACCATCTCAGCCGTATCAAGGTTGAAGAAGAAGACAAAATCCCTATCCAGGATTCTCTTCCAGATGACCAGCTTATGAAGGCCACCCATGGATTCCCTTGGTACGCGTATATCATCAATTATCTAGCCACAGGGATTATCCACCCCTCTGCTTCCTATCATGACAAAAGGAAGTTCCTTCATGACATAAAACAATATTATTGGGATGAACCCTACCTATTTCACCTTTGTGCTGACGGAATTTTCCGTCGTTGTTTGCCAGAAGAAGAAATAACCCCGGTCCTAGAGCATTGCCATTCAGGACCCACGGGGGGGCACATGAGTGCTAAGAAAACAACTATAAAAGTCTTACAATCTAGTTTCTTCTGGCCCACCATATCAAAGGATTCATACGATTTTGTGAAAGCTTGTAACAAATGCCAATTTTCTGGTAACATATCTAAAAGAGATGAAATGCCCCTCACTATGTGGCAGGAAATTGAACTTTTTGATGTGTGGGGGGTAGACTACATGGGCCCTTTCCCTTCATCCTATGGCTTCTCTTACATCTTGGTCGCAGTGGACTACGTCTCAAAGTGGGTCGAAGCTATACCCACTGTGTCCAGCGATTCCAAGCCTGTTATTAAATTGTTCAAAGATATTATTTTCCCAAGATTTGGAGTTCTAAGAACTGTCATATCAGATGGCGGGACCCATTTCTTGGAATGAAGTTTTGAAGCCTGATTGAAAAAGTACGGAGTCAATCACAAAGTCTCCACACATTACCATCCACAGACTAGTGGATAGGATGAGATATCAAACAGACAATTAAAGGCAATTCTTGAAAAAACGGTGAACAGAAACCACACTGATTGGTCCACCAAACTTCCTGATGCCCTTTGGGCATACCGAACTGCATATAAAACACCAATCGGAACGACCCCGTTCCGTTTGGTGTACGGGAAGTCATGTCATCTTCCAGTAGAGCTGGAATTCAAAGCCTGGTGGGCCATCAAACAATTAAATTTCGATCTCAAAAGTGCAGGAGAGAATAGACGGCTCCAATTGCAGGAGCTAGAAGAGCTCCGAATGACCGCCTATCAGAACGCCAGAATATATAAGGAGCAGACAAAAATGTGGCACGACAGTCATCTCAAAAGGAAAGACATCGCCGTCGGCGACAACGTACTCCTTTTCAATTCCAAGCTCAAGTTGTTCCCTGAAAAACTTCGAACAAAATGGTCCGAACCCTTCACCATAAAGCATATTTATCCAACTGGAGCTGTGATAATTATCGACAATAACGGAGGAGAAAGGACAGTCAACGGTCATTGTTTGAAAAGATACTACTCTCCAACAGACAAAATGCCAAGACAACCCATAGAAATCAAAGACGCCACGCCGTCAGCATAACAACGTCTTAGCTTCGTCGAGCCAGCGACGTAAAACCCAGGCGCTACTTGGGAGGCAACCTAAGATTTCAGTTCCTTTCTTTATTTCCCGTTTTCTTTACTTTAGGTTTATCTTATAAAAATACAAAAAAAAAAATTTACAACCAAAACAAATATAAAAATAGCAAAATGAAAATATACAAAAAAATTCACATAACTAAAACAAACATAAAAAATATACCCTTACCCTACCAAACGGTTCTGAAACCGTTTGGGACCAAACGGTCTCGAAATCGTTTGAAACCAAACGGTCCTGAAACCGTTTGGGACCAAACGGTCTTCAAACCGTTTGGGACCAAACGGTCTCGAAACCATTTGGGAATCCAAACGGTCGCTAAACCGTTTGACCTAGGGTTTTTGTCAAGTCAACCCCCCGTTTCCTATAAATATAAACCCTGCCCCTTCGCTTTTCTCTCTTCGACTGTCGAACCTCCTCGTGCTTCTGTGCAAGAACTATTCCATTTCTCTTGCATTCCCCTATTCCCGCGCGTTTCTCCTCCAGCGACTTGGTTCTCGTGCTTCTACACGGCAACCGAACCTCCATACCACCGCCCTTCCCTTCCTCGCCGTCGACGTTACCACCGACTGCAAGGTAACCCAGCAACCGCGATAGTAGGGCCAACCTTTTCCTCTTCCGCAAACCTTCCTCATCACCATCATCATCTTCGGTGCTGCCGCGGCGCTTTTGCTTCTCCGCCGACGAAGCTGCCTCGTCGTCTTCACCGTCGCTTTTATCATCGATGTTTACCGCCATTTTCGCCATCGTCGCCAACGCATCCACCGTCTCTGCGCCGCTTCGCCTTCGTCTTCGCCTTCACTGGCTGGTTATCTATCGTTCCGCCTTCCAAACATTCTTGAAACTGTTTGGGACCAAACGGTCTTGAAACCGTTTGGCACCAAACAGTCTTGAAACCGTTTGGGACCAAATGGTTTTGAACCGTTTGGGACCAAACGGTCTTGAAACCGTTTGGGACCAAACGGTCTTGAAACCATTTGGGACCAAATAGTATCCAAACCGTTTGGCCTTCCACATTCCTTTAATTTCCATAAAACCACAAAAACACATAAATCCAAATAAAATCTAATTTGTTTCTAAACATATTGTTCTAACTCATGATTTCCCACTTTGCAGCTATGGCATCACCAGTAAAGAAGGTCATCGGATTCGAAGACCCTGCAATCTGGACAACAGAGCAACTGATGGAAGAACAAGCTAAGCTCCAGAAGATAAGAGATGAATTCAACAAGACTGGGAAGGCACCACCACATGTAAAGATGATGCAAGTACTATGCGACCTCGATCGCCTGAACAAGTGCCTGGGTGAGACACCTGAAGAAGAAATTGAAATTTATTCTTCTGATGATGAAGGCTCGGAGTACACACCAAATCCCGAGGAGGATTCCCCAGCCGAGGAACAAGGTCCTGGAGACTGCAACTGGGCAGCCCTCCAAGAAAAGGGCAAGAAAGCAAGTTCGCCCTGCCTCTGCTATTGACCAACCCCTTGCAACACCTACCACCACCATTCCTATCACCACCACAGCACCACTACCAGAAAACCTTTACATCCAGACTATCCAATCCATCAATAAAATCCTCAAACCCACTAAGTACGTTTGCTCCAACGTACTAATTAAGATGGGGATGAATGACCGAATTTTCAACACACTAGACAAAGCCAACCTCACAAGGCTATGTTTAGTACCTGAGATCTCATACTCTGAGACCACCATGGAATTCTTCATCTTTCTTACAAAAGAACCCGTTGATATCATGGATAGATCATGGGATGGAGGTGACAGAAGGCTAGTCACCCAAATTTTCGGCAACAAGGTGGTCTTAACGGAAAATATGCTGAACAAAGTTTTTATTGACAATCAGCAATAGCTGCAAAAAGCCAAGGCGATGGGAACCGAACACCCTGAGTTCAACAGACACATATTCTGGAAATCTCTAACTGGGCTCCCCACCTATGATGCTAAGACATGCAAAGCATCGAACATACACTCTGGTTTTGTGCGCACCCTACACAAAATTCTTGCTGGTGCACTCTTCCCCAGGACAGAAGGGGGGAACGTTACAATCTCGGATCTTTTTGTTCTCTGGTCCATTCTTAACAAAAAGCCAGTTAACATTGGACGACAAATTATCCAGAAATTATCAGCCTTCACCCTAGGGAAGGAAATCTGCATGGGGGGTCATGTCACATCCATTATCAAATACCTCAAGATGGACAGGCCCCTACCTCGCTGCACGCAACTAAAGGGCGACATCCTTACCAATGAACAAACTCTGAAGAACTCCTTCATCATCAAGGAAAAGGATGGGAAACTACATTATGTCTTCTGCCCTACGGTCAAGTCTTCCAGAACACTCCTCCCACTTCCGGAGCTAGAAAAATACGACACAGAAAAGCTCCTCTTCTCTTACGAGGAGCTTACACAACTCCTAGCTTCGGTTAAAACAACCGAAGAGAAAGAAACAGTGGGACATACAGAGCTGAGTATCACATCCCCGACAGCTCGTCCATCCAAAATACCTGTCAAACGACCTTCCAGAAGGCAGTTGCAGGCACAACAGCTGTCGGGGACACCAACATCAAAGCCAAATCCAGAGGCTGAGACCCTCCATGAAGATGTCTTAACCACCTCATCAATCGACTCTTTCATTCAGAGTCTGCATGACCAGCTAACCGCCACCACCACCCCACCTTCCACCTTTCCAATATCTACCACTCTTCCTTTCTTCACCACATCCACGCAACCATTCACATCCGCTTCTTCACCCCTTTTTCCTTCGGGCTCTCCATTCTCCACCCCTATGCCCGACTTTACCACTTTCCTATTCCCCTCCACAGTTTCTACCCCATCTCTATCACTCCCACCACTTTCACCTGAGATACCACCACCCTTCACATCCACCACCACCCCAACACCGCTGGTGACTCCATCTACAGTCACCACGCAGTTTGGGGCATCATCAATGTCTCTTCCGCAAGGCACTACCACCCTCCCACATAGACCCCAACCACCCCACCCTTCCACCTCTGGGGTCCCTTTTTCCAATATCGGTGAGGAATTCGGCCGTCAATTCGACGCTGTCCGAAACCTCCTCACTGATCCTTCTAACCTCTTACATTCTATTTTTTCTTGTGTGCAGGGTTTATCACGACAGGTGGCCACGATCGACGAACAACACCGAGCCTTGCCCACCATCCTCCAAGGCTTCCAGCAACGACAAGATGAGGTGGCTAAGCAAGTTGAACACATCAACAACCACTACAACAACTTGCCAGACCTGGTTCTCGGAGCAAAGCGCCAGCAAGAAGTAACGGAAAAACAAGTCGATGAGATCTCTACGCAGACTCAACCTCTGCCAGAGACTCTCCGTGAGCTCCAGAAACAACTAGCACTCCTGAGCACGCGCTTGAACACCATCAACAGCACCCTCACACAGCTACATAATCACCAAGAGGAATCAACTAACAATGACATCCAGCAGCTGCATGCTCAAGTTATAGATCTAACAACACGTCTCCTCTCCGCCGAGGGCCGATATAATGACCTCAAAGAATCCCACGATGCACTGCTCGAAACACACGAGCATCTGCAGGTGGCTTACGATGAGTTGCAAGCCACCCATCGGCGGTGCAGCAAGACCGCACGCAAAAAGCCAGCAGACAAGGCGGCGGACGACAAGGATGGCGATAGTGACAAAGATGAAGATGAAGACTCCAACTCATCTGCGGATTCAAACAACGATACCACCTCTTCTGGTGGCAAATCAGATGATGGAGAAGACCCTGGCAATGCAGCCGAACCTTCTCACAAGGGCTCTGACAAAGATCAGCATGACAATGAACATCACCCCAAGTCCCCTCACAATGATAATGTTAACATGTCATATGTGGATCAATTCATTGATTATTCCGCTCTAGGGTCAATCGGGGAAACCACTAAAGACGTGGCTTTCGCTGAGCTCCAACAATGTCTATTAGGAACCAGCGTCAGCCCACCCACAACATCCACCCCACCTCTCTCCGCACCTGGCACATCTGTGCCCTCCCCCCATGACCAGGACGAGGCAGAGCGAGTGAGTTTAGATACTGATGAAGAACTCGACTCTGCCTCCGATTCCGATGACGATCTGTAGACCTTTATTGAAGTCATGGATCACCCTTCTTCCCCCACTCCTCAGGAACTTCCCCCGCCACCACCTCTACCGCATAAAATGCATGACCTGGACATGGCGGCCATCTCCACACTAGATGCTCAGGACATTTTTATACTGAACACTATTGTGGATGATGTGAAGGCAGGGGACGACATCATCTATAATAACACCAAAACTAGACGCAAGATGACACGAGAAGATTTCCGTACCATCCTGCGACCTCGGTCCACGATACCTATGGCGATCTTCCGTGTCCTTCTTGCCAATAGCATCGAAATCTATAGAAGTCATAAGAGGCAACAACCGGTTTTCAACGCCTCGCCTGCTCTGTCTGTTGGCCTTTTATACAAAGACATAAGAGCAAAGTCAATCGAGAGGCTGCGTGCTGGTATCGCACGTCGGGCACGTTTTCTTACCGTGCCCTTCCAAGTTTCGGACCACTGGCTTTTTATGATCCTGGATACTGAGGCTTGGGATGCCGAGGTGTATAATTTCTACGGCGCCGAGCTACCAGCCGACATAATAAACTTCGTTGGTGAAGCAGCAGGAGAAGCAAGGTGTATACCCTTCCGGCTGCTTAAGTTGATTTGGGCTGCACACCCATCTCTCTGCCAGGATTGGAGCTAGCCTTGGTTCAAAATCATAAACCCTCAAGTTCAAGCCACTGAGGGATCTGGGGATTGCGCTTTCTGCACCATACGTCACATCCAAGCACTGAACCAGGAAATCCCATTTACTGATCTGGTTGCTGAAGATTTTCATTCCTTGCGCATGCATTATGCCATGGAGCTCATCTGTGATAGACGTTTCTTCAAGGACCCAACTATGGCACCAGATGACGTCCCTCGCTACCTCTTCTCAGCTATCCAGTGACCGCAGCGGCAACCCTTCCGACAAACTCTGAAGGAGTCAGAGAAATCCACAGTGCCAGTCGCAGCTACCGAGCAAAGTAAAGGAGACATCGATCCTTTGTCTGCCATTGAACCAACTTTTCCTGACTTCGATCACAGTGCTTGCAAAGGTCTTTCCGACATCGAACTACGTCTCATTATGTCGCGGCTCTCAGCCGAGAAGGATGAACTCGTATTCATGTCTAGAGACATTTTAATTATGGCAGACATGCTCCGAGAGACTTTACAGGTTAAAGGATCCCTCTCTGTAAGCCTTATGGCCGCTTACCAGTTCCTACTCGGCCAAGATAACCCCACTACATATATGGCATCCCCATACATGAAGGATGATCTTCTAAAGCTCAAGAACTTCGGCACAACTGACGCACTGATCTCCTATCTACAACACACAACACCGACGTTCATCATGTTACCCTTCCTCTATCATGAGCACTGGATGCTCCTGGCCACAAATCTCCCAGCAGGAACAACTACAATATATAACAGTTTCGATAGCCAGTACAATCCACGATAGAAGAACTATGTCGTGACACCAAGGACGCCAACAGAGGTAGTGGCAAAGGAGTGCGCCGACAAGTTAATCGCTTTTCTGAGTCAGCATACAAGGGCATACGACAAAGAGCATTTAACCGCCCTTCTGCCACAAATGCCCCCAGCAAATCCGGGAATCAAATGATTGTGGCTTCCACGTCCTCTACTGGATGTACACCATCATCGTTCTCCAAAGACCAGTAGAAGAAATGACTGACATGGATTACCACGCGCTACGAAGACAGTTCGCAGCAAATCTACTCCATTCCCCGGGGGCAAATGAAGAATTAACTTAGCCTGCAACCCTTGTCCTAATTACTTCTCAACCCATCACTTTGACACTCTGGGGACAGAGTGAGTGATAAGTTAGGGGGGGTACATTAGACAAGGGTGAGGTACTATTTTCTCCATCCCCTTTTTTCCCCTTCTCTCTTTGTACATATTTTCCTTTCTTCTTTAACTTTCTTTTTAAAATAGCCCTCTCAACTTTAGAATCCTGTTAGTCCCCAAAAGTAAATAGCACTTAGACATTTTATGGCGATTTAATAATATCCCTCCACTATTGATTTTCATGCTTTTGCTTCACTTCTTCATCTGACTCTCCACAGGTCAATATCAAGGCAGAAATAAGCCAGGCTCTCAAGGGTGAGAGGGGCATCAGGCAACTTCCAAATCAAGAAGCTCTGCAAGTGGACCACAAACCAAATAAATGCATGATTGAAAAACTCTAAGAACAACTTTCCTCTCTTCAAAATAAAAGAGGCTTGGCCGCCCAAAATAAATTCCCAAACAAAACCCCAAAACCCAAGCCTGTGAGTCTTTGAATAAAAGCCAGAGAGTCGAATAAAATAATGAGAGTTGTGCCTTAAATAAGGATCTATATAAAGAACCGATGAAGGTCTCACCCGGCCAACACATTCAGCTGCCCTCACAAAGGCAGATGTGTCGTGCCCGGTAGTGAAACCCTAAGGTATCCAAATATATGAAAGGCTTATAAAGGACTCACCCGGCCGGTACATTCAGCTACCCTCACAAAGGCAGATGTGTCGTGCTCGGTAGTGAGATCCTAAAAGAATACACAACCCCTCTCCCACTTGAAGGGGGAGTTACACTTCAAGCCTTTAGCCAACCCTCATACCCTCTCTAGCTTCCAATAGGTCTTTTAGAGAGGTATAAAGCTGAATGGAGTCAACAACATGCACAAAATAAAGGTGGTCCCGATGCAAGCTACGAGATACGGAAGAAACCTGAGACCCAAGCAACTCTCAAAACCTGAAAGAGTCAAGGCAAGCAATAAGACCTGATATGACCTTAGGAGAACTCAGGTTAAGGGTTGAAGCAAGAGTATGGAAATTCTAACTAAATAAAATCGCCTCGCCATTACATGACTCAGCTCTATCTAACTTGAGGACAAGCTAGACTCTAAGTTAGGGGGGTGATAACCTCCAACTTTGATGATTATCTTAGTCTTTTTCTTTAGCCAACCCTCATACCCTCTCTAGCTTCCAATAGGTCTTTTAGAGAGGTATAAAGATGATTGGAGTCAACAACATGCACAAAATAAAGGTGGTCTCGATGCAAGCTACGAGATACGGAAGGAACCTGAGACCCAAGCAACTCTCGAAACCTGTAAGAGTCAAGGCAAGCAATAAGACCTGATATGACCTTAGGAGAACTCAGGTTAAGGGTTGAAGCAAGAGTATGGAAATTCTAACTAAAGAAAATCGCCTCGCCATTACTTGTCTCAGCTGTATCTAACTTGAGGACAAGCTAGACTCTAAGTTAGGGGGGTGATAACCTCCAACTTTGATGATTATCTTAGTCTTTTTCTTTAGCCAACCCTCATACCCTCTCTAGCTTCCAATATGTCTTTTAGAGAGGTATAAAGCTGATTGGAGTCAACAACATGCACAAAATAAAGGTGGTCCCGATGCAAGCTATGAGATACGGAAGGAACCTGAGACCCAAGCAACTCTCGAAACCTGAAAGAGTCAAGCCAAGCAATAAGACCTGATATGACCTTAGGAGAACTCAGGTTAAGGGTTGAAGCAAGAGTATGGAAATTCTAACTAAATAAAATCGCCTCGCCATTACATGTCTCAGCTCTATCTAACTTGAGGACAAGCTAGACTCTAAGTTAGGGGGGGTGATAACCTCCAACTTTGATGATTATCTTAGTCTTTTTCTTTAGTTTTCCGTACTCTTTTTTATATAAATATATACATAATCCCTAAATTTTCCCTCTTATTATAAATATACTAACAGAATAACTTTTCCCATTTATATATGTAGAAAAACACAAAAAATATCATAAAAGACTAACTCAGCCTCAAGACTGCATGGACTCAAACGGTCCTCAGACCGCATGAAGACAAGCGGTCCCGAGACCGCATGGAGTCAATCGGTCCCAAGACCGCATGAAGCCAATCGGTCCCGAGACCGCATGGAGTCAAACGGTCCCAAGACCGCATGAAGCCAATCGATCCCGAGACCGCATGGAGTCAAACGGTCCCGAGACTGCATGGAGTCAAACGGTCCCAAGACCGCATGAAGCCAAACGGTCCCGAGACCGCATGGAGTCAAACGGTCCCAAGACCGCATGAAGCCAATCGGTCCCGAGACCGCATGGAGTCAAACGGTCCCGAGACCACATGGAGTCAAACGGTCCCAAGACCGCATGAAGCCAAACGGTCCCAAGACCACATGAAGCCAATCGGTCCTGAGACCGCATGGAGTCAAACGGTCCCAAGACCGCATGAAGCCAATCGGTCCCGAGACCGCATGGAGTCAAATGGTCCCGAGACCGTTTGAAGTCACACGGTCTCAAGAACGCATGAAGACAACCGGTCCCGAGACCGCATGGAGTCACATGGTCTCAAGACCGCATGAATCCAAACGGTCCTGAGGTCCAAACGGTCCCAAGACCGCATGAAGCCAATCGGTCCCGAGATCGCATGGAGTCAAACGGTCCCAAGACCGCATGAAGACAATCGGTCCCGAGACCGCATGGAGTCAAACGGTCCCGAGATCGTTTGAAGTCACACGGTCTCAAAACCGCATGAAGCCAACCGGTCTCAATACCGCATGAATCCAAACGGTCCTGAGGTCCAAATGGTCTTGAGGTCCAAACGGTCTCCAAACCGTTTGGACTTCACTCAAGGCCTATAAATAAGACCCCAAGGGTCCTCAACCAAGCATAAAGTTTCAGACGTCAAAAGGCTGCCTCAATCACTCCAGAGCAAATCCGACTTCCATCTTCCGCCCAGGGGCTGCCGGTCTGAGGCCCGCACTACATCTTGAAGCTGCTTTCTCTCTCTCTGCCAAAGAAGGTGGGAAGAGGGAGATCTCGTCATCAAGCAACCTGTGAAGCTGGTGGATCGTTTCTCTCTCTCCAAGGGGTTGACTTTCCTCTTTCCTTAGTGGGGATGATGCTCTCTCTCATTTCTTGCCTCCTTCTTTGTCCTAGTCATGAGCGAGTAGTCTCTCTCACTAGGGTGCGGGAAGTAGCCCCACTACCCATTCTTTCATATCATGAAAATGTAATCCATAGTTTGCAATATAGAGTTTTTATCTTCTCAGTTCAACATCAAACGTTTAATGAATGCTTGTTGCTTGATCACCAACTTGTGTTATCTTTTATCTTTTAGTATGAATTGTCTACGTTTGTACTATTAGATTTGAAACTCGTTTGTATGTTGGTTCTTGGTGCATGTATCCACCATGCATCTATTTTGGTATCTAGAAGTGTATCTCAAGGAGTGGAGTAAACTCACTATCATTTGTTGCACTTTCATACTATGAAATGGAATCAGTTGACATATAGAAGTGCAACCTTGGTAAGTTGAGGAACACACTTCGTAAGGGGAATGATGAAAAGTAAGTGACCATTTGTTCGGGAATGGCTGGCGTTGCAACGTTCCCGCACTTCTCATAGTTAGCTCTCCGAAAGGAAGCTAAGTCTACAAAGATACTAACTGACTAGACTCTTTTTGCAGGTTATGTTTTGCTTTGCATGAGTTGATCCATGTGTAGTGGCGGTGAAAAACCGATCAAACCCTAGTGACTTTTATCATAGTTTAACTCCTTAGATTTACTTGCTTTCTTTACTTTGCATGCTCTTAGTTTAAAACAACAAAACCAAACTTCCGATTTAAGTGCCTACTATTAAGTGACTAAGTGAAACTCCTACGTTTTCCATTTTGTTGCTTGCAACAAGACCGTTGTCCCGTGGATTCAACCCTTAACTATACTACGATAAGACTTCCACGTATCCTAGCATACGTGGGTGGAGTTCTCTATCTAGTATATGTAAGGCTAAACCTAAAGACTTTCTATCTTTAGGATTTTTAGTTGGTGCACGCAATTCCACGTAAGTGGAAGCTCCATCATTATGCTTGGTCTTTACTAACATATCTCATTCATTTTATTTTTTTTCTTTTTGATTTTTCTGAGGGTATGGATGTGTATCCTTGCACTCTAATTTCAAAAGAAAATAATAACCACATGATGTAAAATGAATGATGAAAAAGGTATGCATTCTACATGCAATTGCTATGCAACTAGATGAAATGCATAAAAGTCGTTTATGCACAATTTTTTTCATTTTGTAACTAATGCATCAAAAAACAATTAACTATGATGTCAAATAATATCTCATGAAATGCAATCAAAAGGAAATAATTCGGGTTACTTGATCATCTAAAGGTGGTGGATCAAAATTTATGGAAAATGGATGGAATCACATAATCAAGAGACAATGCCTTTCTTAAGATATGATATGTTCCTCTACCATTGACCTATGCACAAGGTAACCTTAGCATTTCTTGCTAAAATTTCAATTTAAGGTCTCGTTAATTGTTTGATCAACTTAGGCTCAAACCCCATCTTCATCCACATTACATGAATTATTAAGAAGTCCATTCATATCAAGTGTCCATAAGCTGACCAACCCATACACTTCCTCTAGGTCGTGTAACTCAAGAAATTTGCAACTAATCCAATTTTTTATTTTTTATTTTTAAATTTTTAATTGTACAGACATAGAAGACAGACTCTATGATGACACATATAGAAATCATGCTTTTTACTGCTCCATAGTTACACTAGATAGATTGTGGATCCTACAACTTGGAATAATAAAACCTAAAAAAATAAAGATTAAAAGAAAAATAAAAATAAAGGATAGAGTTGTTCCAACACCCCCTAAGCTTGAACTTGGATATGTCTTCATAGTTAAAATTCAATCATAGAGGTGGAATAGTGGTATCAGTTGCTTTGAAGGGTGGCGGAAGTGGTAGCGGTGATTGAAATGTTCCCTTTGGCTTTTGTGGATCAAATTCCATTGGACTCTCTCCATTGATGTTGGTGCCACCAACTGGAGTGTCTATGATATCTAGATATGTCATCCTATATCCTTCTTTAAGCTCCATGAGTCAGTACCACCAACCTATGTGTCAGAGGTATCAACAACATTTTCTATAACTCTATTAATTTTTACTGAGAGAAGTTGATTGTACCCACTTTGGTGTCAATAGTATCAAGTCTTTGAAATTTCTCAATGCTTTTGAACATTATCTTGGTATCTCGAACCTGGAGCATCACTCGGTATTGGTACTATTGAGTTGGATGTCGATAGTAGCGAGTCTTATCAGCTAACTCAACCCCTCTCTGTAAAAAGTCAGTGCTACCAAGTATATTGTCGGTAGTACTGAGTCTTTAGAACGTGACCATCACAGACCCTGTGATGTTGTCGGTACTACTGACTAGTTCTGTGTCTGCACACCAAAGGAAAATGATCAAGGCACCTTTTTTACAATGAAAATAATACAATACAACTAAAATGTAAAGAACAAAATCCTAAAATAGTAAAAAAAATGGTTGGGTTGCCTCCCAAAAAGCACCTGTGTTTTATGTCATAGGCTCGATAAGATGAGTTTTCTTCAGCCTAGGCTGTCATGGGATGGTTGTAAAGAATAATCTAGAAGTTATAACTCCACTCTATCATTGTCTATCTCGAGTGAAAAGTATCCCATACCAGTGGAAGTGATCACGTAGGTCGTAGCTTGGAACGACCTTCCTAACATCATCTTGGAACCTCACACCTTGTGCATATTCATGACAACAAAATCCACATGAAATATGAATTTATCGACTTTGACTAGAACATCCTCGCATATCCCATTTGGTCTCACAATAGATCCGTACGCCAACTCGATTTTCATCGAGGTTTTTGTTGATTCTTTCAATCCCAACTTTTGAAACGTAGAGAGAGGCATGAGATTTATGCTTTCCCTAAAGTCACACTGTTCTTGTTGAAAATGTTGACTACCTATGGAATAAGGAATGTAGAAGCATCCTGGATCCTTTCTCTTTATCAACAATCTTCCTTGGATCATTTCACTCATCACTTCATCAACACATAAGACATCTGTATGTTTCATCCTTCTTTTCTTGTTGGTGACTTCCTTCAAGAATCTTTCATATGTAGGAATTTTCTCTATCGCCTCCACGAGTGAGATGTTGATGTGGAGCTTTTAGAAGATATCAAGGAATCTCTTGAACTATTTTCCCTCCTTTCTCGGGTTCAGACTATCTCAGAATGACACATCTAGATTCTCTACATGCTTGTGCAAAGGAACATATGGCACATTACAAATCTTCGCCCCTAAGATTACTTCAGCGCCACCTTCTGGGATATAATTTGGAATGTCTCGTGTGGGTAGAATAACCGATAGTTGTTCTTTCTAAGGTGTGGATTTTTATAAAAAAATATAGAGGTAGACTGATACTAATATTTCTCGAGATTTTATGAGTCTTTCCTGTGAAGTTGTCGATAGTATCGACTTCCTTCATCAGTACTATCAAGGTTTGTCAATTTCACTTGTTCCTTTCTGATCATGTGTCGGTACCACCGAAAGACATGTCAGTAGTACCTAGTTGTGTAGTTTCTTGTTGATTCACCTGAAATTCCACAAAAAATGAACATAAGCTCCCAAATAATAATGAATCTATCAAGAACATTAAAAATACATCTATTTGATGCAATTAAGTGTCACATGCTATTGATGGTAAATAATGCACAAAAGATATCAAAATGAACAGTAAGTGCATAAAAATCTAGAATAAATAGCCTGTGAGAGTGACAATTATTCAGTACATCAAACCACTACTGTTGATGCTACATCTCTAGGGTTAAGAATACATCATAACATTAGAAGCTCAGACAAGACCTAATCCCATGGAACAAAAACGTGGAAATATATCAAAAAAGCTACATGATATGCAAGATAAACTTTTTAGTGTTAATACTGACCCAATATGCATACAACACGTGAGAGAAAAGTGGAATGTTTTAGACTCCTCAATGATTTAATGTGGAAACATAGGATTGAGATCAAATGGATAAAAAATGAAGACAAAAACACAAATTCTTCCACTTGAATTGCAACCACCATAAGAAACACTCACATATCCATAACATGACATTAGATGGAATCTGAACTTTCGATAGAAACCAGATTATCATTTCTATCATATCCCATTTACAAAACCTTTTAACCATGGCTGACCTCATTCCAACTAATTTATCTTAGATTGTCATACCCTTTTCCCTAGACATGTCCATGATTCCTCTACAATTATCGATCCCTTTATTAAATTTGAAATCAAAATAGTGATTTCTTCTCAAGGTGACCATAAATCTCTTGGACCATAGGTTTTCATCAAAGAGTTCTTACTTCTCTGATGGGACATTATTAAATCATCCTTCCTACACATGTACAAATATATACATGATCATGATGATATCACATCACAAATCAGGCCACTCAATCAAACCTATTTGGCTCTGATCAAAAAAGTTGAACAACCTAACCTTGTCAATTGTTTCTGCCCTATCAGTTTGGTCAATACATCATATAAGATCGTCAACAAAGTTTTTAGCACTTGTATGATACACACCGTCCCTGAAATTACTGGACTTCAACAATTGCCTTCTAAAAAAGGTAGATGATGAATGTATATTCACCACCTTTTATTGTACATTTTTACCTTTAATTAAGAATAAATTATCAGATATTAAATAGTTTTAGCATAAATTATCTTAGTTTATCTCATATTTCTAAAATTGGAGTTTTTACTTGATTATTGTGTGTCCTATAGGAAAATAGACAATTATTTCAAAGCACAAAAATTCTCTAAATTTCTCTTAGAAGATGTTTTGCACAATTTTCCACAATGATTGAAATTTATGTATACTCGACACCAAAAGTGCCATAACTTTTATGTATAAACTCCAAAATTAATGCAAAAGTATGAGTTAGAAATGAAATTTAGTATTATACAAGAAAAATGTATTTTTCACGGCTTTATAAATGGATGTACGACCACATAGGCTGGTAATTTTGTCATTTAGGAAATTTTAGAGCAAACAGAATCAAAGAAATTAATGAGCAGTCAAAGAAACTAAAGGAATACAATTCAATAAAATCTTTCACTTTCTAATATGGTAAACAATAAATATTGTTTTAAATAGTAAAAAAGGAAATATTGACCAATTCCACATGTTTTTATGTGGAGAAAAAATGCAGATAAAGACTTAGTCAATTGTTACAACAAAATATACGGTCAAGGTTTGAGCAATGTTACTTTTGGATGAAGCTATAATTTTTTCCAATCAAAGCGGATGACATCACCACAAGGCTATATCTCAAGGTTCCCCCCTCATCTTCCTATATAAGGAAGGGGGGACTCCACAAGAAAAAAACATCCAGTCTTAGTTGTAGATTGAGTCTTAGTTTGTAAATCCAGTTTTTAGTATGTAATTTGCATCTTGTGTTATTTTGGATCTCATTCCAGTTTATATATCTTGTAGTTTTTACATCATGCTAGAGTAGTTCCCTTCTGGGGCATGGGGAAGTATCCCCTTAGCCCAATTCTATTTAATAAAATTGATTCTTTTGCTCCATAGAAAGGATGTTTTCTCTCTGTTTATACTTGTTTATTATGATAATCAAATATATTCTTATAGAGTGATATGACCTTGGATCTCCATAAGAATGAAACAATATTCCTTTAATTATGATTATAATCTTTTCATCCTTTTAATCTTATTTCTATTATAACCCTTGGTGATACCACCACCTGAGTCTTGGGTTTGAATTCCAGTTTGAATTCATGTGCTTCTTGATATGACTATGAATAATAGCATGTTGGGCGGTTGGGCAATGATCTATATACGTCGGGACCAATAGGTCCACATGGTTCAAATTTGATCTTTGGAGGTTATTATTTGATCAGTTGAATAGAACTATGGTTTTGGTGGTATTCATCTGGATCCCCATATCTTTATTTCTTGATTAGATAATCTTTGTTTCAACACTTTATTTTTTCTCCCAGTTCTTAATTGACTCTCTCAAATCAGAACTTCTTTTCTTGTTTAGCATTCGGATTTGGATTTCAACCTTTTCTTTTTGCCGTCCCTTGGATCGATACCTATCTATACTATGTCGATTTGGTATTTGCATCAAGTTGACAACCTTGTTAGAATGTTAAATTCTAGAATTTTTCTTAGTGATGCATGCCCAATGACACACATCAATTTGGTGTCGTTGTCGGGGACGACATGCATTATGTTTCGAATCTGATTGCTTACGTATATTTACAATCCTTTCTCTTCATAATTTTAATCTTGTTTTTAGAATTGTGCCATAATTTCTTTCCTTCTTTCTAGTTTAACTTGCAATTTTTGTTCCTTGTAATTTTTAGTTTTATAATTTATTGGTCTTGTTCAATACTTTCTATCTTGTTCCATAATTTACTTTCCTAGATTTTCATAATTTTTTCTACCTTCCGAGCACCATTCAGAAGCGTAACTCCTCTTTCTGGCGAGTTTCCATTCCATCGGTACTTCTTTCATAGCTTATTTTTGTAATTTTTTTGTTCACCTTTTTTGTGTGAAAATCATTGGCTTATCTTTCAAGAATCATATCAAATGGAATGGTCAATACATTATGGTTCACAATGTCAATCAAATGGCTATTACAACCATGCATCATCACATTGGCCTAATGTGTCTTGGGATTATGGTAGCACCTTTTATGATCCCAAGCCTTCCTATCCTGGTGGGCATGATGTTAACTCTAACCCATAAATTTCTGAAGTCCATCATCAGGAACCATGTTACCTTTATTCATATTCTAACGGAGGATATGACCAACAAAACTTTGAAAAATATGATCCTATTTGTGAAACCCAATATAATCCTCAACAAAAGGAGAGACTTAGGGCCTTAGGGAGGATGGCAGTTGAAGGACATGCAAAACTAGAAACCATCCAAGCCTTGGTAGATGCTTTGCTTGAAGCCCAATCAAAGAATCTAGATTATCAAAATGTGTCCCCTCATGTGATGATGACACCTTGTAATCTTGATTCTTCCCACAAATGTGGATGTAATGAAAATTTCAATCCATCATCTCTTAAAAACTATTACAAGGAGCAATTCCACAATCAATATGAGGGGTACCAAGACCGAGATCATTATGGGGGTATTTTTGGGTTTTGTGGAGACGACAGGAGCATCGGAAGCAAACAAAATTTTCTTCACATACCGTATGAGAAGATCTTGTTGACAACTATGTATCCAGAAAGAGGGAGTGTGGGATATACCTTGCCGCAGAGAAGGCCTGGCAATGTCCCTTGGTCGATGATGTGTGTCACTCCTCACGTGCACAGACGACCCTCGTCCGTCTGAATGTAGGAAACTCCACATTTGTGTCTCTACTTCATCCATGCAGATGGACTCAAACTTCGTTTCATGCTTTGTAAGACAGAGGAAAGGAGTATCCTTCTTCTTGACGATGTACTAGCATTGGTTTCTCTCCTTCTCTCTCGCTTGGGGACAATGATATCTAGGGTTCACATATAAGAGTGTGAGCATTAGCATATTAACATATCTCTAAATCCATCTGTCATGTCCCTATAAATAGCACAGAAAAGGAAGCAGGATTTTCCAAAACTCTCTGATAAACAAAAGGGCTATGACTACATTTAAAATGAGCCTCTTATGAACCAATAAAATAATATTTTGGTTAAATAACCAATTAATCATATTAATTGATTAACTAATTATCATCAACTGACTCTAGTTAATTCGCTTAGGAATAGCTAGTCGACTTAACAATTAATTGGCTTAAACAATTTAACCAATTAACTCAGATTATATTCCAATATTATTCTACTATATTACCTACAGGTTTTAGTAATCAACTTGATTCAGAACATTTCCAATCACGTCCACAATTATACTCCTATTCCAACACATCCTATGTGTGTGACCCGGTGGGCTTCAAACTACGTTGGCAGTGATATTCAAAATCATATTATGATTTCACAAGCAATGATTGGTATCTAGAAAGACTTAATTACTACCCAAGTAATTGGAGAAGTTAGAGAACAACTTGACCTATCTCCTGTGATCAATGTTACAATGATTGTATAGTTCCTTTATCTCTAATATCCAGATTGAAATCGAGTCATGGAATCGTCATCCTCTTCAACATTCAATCCATGTTCCTTCAACTAGAGAAGACTATTTGAGATATGTGTAAGCTCAATATCACATATTGACTCATATCAGCATGGCCATGCATTTCTCTGTGTCATTTATCAAGTGGCCAGGATATCATACTCCTGTAGGAGGGACAAATCCCATCTACATCACTCACAGTCATCCCCATGTGTCACAATTCACCCGAGCACCACCTTTATGGTAACTCTTATTCGAGATCATAATGGATGATGTCAAAGTACATCGAATGACATGTGATGACTGTAGTGATTTTAGGTTGAAGAACCACAATAATCACCATCACTATGAGAGATGACTCTAACTACCAATCATGATTTCCATGTATCACTCTCATGGTGGGTTTGTCTAATACACTATTCTCTAATAAGTATCAATGTACTTGGTTTAATATCACATTTCATGGCTAATGAGATTCTATCATTAACCAATGCACATTCTAGTCTTAAGTGTTATTGTTGTCTATTAGCCTTCCTCGATAACATCTGACTAGGGACACTACGAAATTCTTGTGTATTTTTATTACTTATGGAATTCTTTTCATTCAACTCGTTTTTATTTAATTCAAATAAGAAAGTTTGGTTTCTTTTTTCCAAATTGTTTATCATTCCTTTTCTAACTAGAATTATTTTTACAGCAATAATTCATATACTCTTAACATTTATATGATCTCATTGTTTAAGTCCTTAACCAAAAGACATATGTCATTGAGTAATGTCATTCTTTAGACATTTATTATGCTATATCATTATCTCATAAATGAATATATAGCATAAATTGGAAGATTGCCTTTATTATCAATCAAATTATTTATGAGATATGCCACTACAATTATCACATGATTGGCTATGTGGGCATACATACCAACAAGTATGTTGAGGGTAACCAACCAATTTTTTAAGGTTATGAAACTTATTGTGAAAATCAATATACACCTCAACAGGAGTAGATTAGAGTCCTAGAGAAGCAGCAGAGCTATGAGAGATTTTAGAAGAGCATCAACAATCTTTAGAAAATTGACAAGCCTTGTTGGCCACTTTACTAAAAGCCCAATCATAGAAAGCCCCTGAGAAATTAGAAAAACCCAAGATGTTTCTTCCTGAAGATGACAATGATGATCCCATATTTGTGTCATATATGTCATATCCTAAAGAAATAGCACATACCATGGGGTTATATTCTTTGTGTGATGAGGACGTCAATATTCCAACCCTTCTGCTAGAGGCTTTATTACTTGAGTATGAAAATTCAAAGCAGGAAATTCACTATGAAGATCCAACAACTATTCCTATTAGCGACAAAAATTCTTAAATTATCATTGACCAATCCCCTATGGTTGAATCTATTCCATATAATGAGCACCCAACCCCCAATGATGAAACAAATCATCACATTTTGTCACAGCCAACTCCCATTCCACACACAGTCAATCTAGAAGGGGAGACACCACCCATGGAAGAAGTCCATTTACCCCCTTTCATTGTTCATAAGGAATATGTCCCCATTTTTATCCCTCTTGAATCCTTGGGGACCCCTTGCATAAAAGAATTTAAGTTACATGTTATATCAACAATGAAACCTACTAACCCCAATGTCGATTGCATGATGTTTGAGGAGAATATAGATATTTGTGATGTTGTTTTTTTAATCTTTTTGTACCTTTCATATAAACACCAATTTTCATATATGCAGATCAGTATGATGGAGTAAAACCACATCTTGATATTCTAACCAATTTTGTACATATGGAACTGGATAGGTTACCTATTGGGCACCCTCCAATGTCCCCCAATCCACATCCATTTCCAACACTTCCTTTACTATCAAAATAGGAATTGAGGATCATGTTGGAGGGACTGTGAGGTGAAAAGAAATATGTGCATTCCACTGAGCTTCTATGAGCCCCAAATCATTGGGTACACTATGATGCTCCAGCAATCAAGGTCCCAACCCTCATACACATCCCATTCCATTGGACATTTTTTGAGCTACTAGGTCCCCCTGGTGACTCTCACTCTTCTCTTCCCTCCATCCTAGATTTAAGTTTTACTTGGGATGAAAATTTTTTTAAGTCTGGGGTTGCACACCACTACCCACTCCAACCATTTCCCCATTACTCTCAACACTAAAATTCACTTCATAGGGCCTGACACCTTTCCATTTTGAACTCTTCCAAACTAGACATCCTTCTTTTCTAGACATCATAAACAATATATGAAACACTACTCCCGATCCCACATCACTACGGTTAAGAATACATCATAAACTCATAAGCATCATACAAGACCTGATCCCATGGAACAAAAAAATTGAAATATATAAAAAAAGCTATCTGATATACAAGATAAACTTTTCATTGTTGATACTGACCCTACATGTATACAACACATGAGAGCAAATTGGGATGTTTTAGACTCCTAAAATGATTTAATGTGTCAATTTAGGACTGAACTCAAATGTAAAACACAAATTCTTCCACTTGAATTGCAACCACCATAAGAAACACTCACACATATATAACATGATGTTACATGGAATCCAAACTTTCAATAGAAATCAAATTATCATTTCTATCACATCCCATTTCCAAAACCTTTTAACTATGGCCAACCTCATTCCAACCAATTTATCTTATATTGGCATACCCTTTTCGCTAGACATGTCCATGATTCCTCTACAACTACCGATCCCTTTACTAAATTTGAAAGCAAAATAACGATTTCTTCTCTGGGTGACCATAAATCTCTTGGGCCATACATCTTCATCAAAGAATTCTTCCTTCACTAATGGGAGATTATTAAATCATCTTTCCTACACCTGTACAAATATATACATGACATGATGATATCATATCATAAATCAGACCACTCAGCCAAACATATTTGGCTCTGATCAAGAAAGTTAAACAACCTACCCTTGTCAATCAATTTTGCCCTTCAGCTTGGTCAATACATCATATAAGATCGTCAAGAAAGTTTTTTAGCACTCATATGGTACAAACCCTCCCTGACATTAATGTATTTCAACAATTTACCTTCCAAAAAAGGTAGATGATGAATGTATATTCATCACCTTTTATTGTACATTTTTTACCTTTAATTGAGAACAAATTATTAGTTATTAAATAATTTTAGCATAAATTATCTTAATTTAGCTCTTCTTGTTAAAGTTGAACTTTTTACTTGATTATTGTGTATTTTGCAGGAAAATAGGCAATTATTTCAAAGTACATTTTTTTATTTCTCTTAGAAGATGTTTTGCACAATTTCCCGCAATGCTTGAAATTCATGTATACCCGACACCAAAAGTAACATATTTTGCACAAGTATAAGTTATAAAGGAAATCTCGTGCTCTACAAGACAAAATATTTTGCACGACCTTCAAAATGGACATCTGGTAACACATGTCGGTCATTTTGTCATTTTGGAAATTTTATAGAAAACAGATTCAAAGAAATTAGTGGTCAAAGAAACTAAAAGAAGACAATTCAATAAAATCTTCCACTTTCTATTATGGGAATTAATTAATTTTATTTTGACTAGGAGAAAAGGAAAGATTGATCAATTCCACATGATTTTATGTGGAGAAAAGAATGCAAACAAAATCCTAGTCAATTGGCAACACAATAAATGCGGTCAAGGTTTGAGAAGTATTACTTTTGGATGAAGCAAGAAGTTATTACAGTCAAAGTGGATGCCACCACCACAAAGCCATATCCTAAGGATTTTGTCCCCTCCTCATATCCCTATAAAAGGAAGGGGGACTCCACAAGAAAAAGCATCCAGTCTTAGTTGTAAATCGAGTCTTAGTTTGTAAATCTAGTATTTAGTTTGTAGTTCAAATCTTGTATTATTTTGGATCTCATTCAAATTTATATTTCTTATGGTTTTTACATCATGCTCGAGTAGTTTCCTTCTAGGGCATGGGGAGTATCCACTTTGTAAGACCCCTGACCTAGCTTTTGTCTGATATTTTTCTTACTTGGCATAACAAGATGCTTAAAACCTTAATCTAATCATTTGATGTGCCTTAATAACATGTGACATGCTTATGCTTTTAACTTTGGTCCAATTTGGTTGATGTTTGATCTAGTTATGCTATATGTGTGTTGTTTTGGACCAAGTTGATATTTATCCACATTGAGGGTTATCTTGTAATTTGTCACATGTTGGATTTATCCACGTTGAGGGTTATCTTGTAATTTGTCACGTGTTGGATGTACCTCCTATGTTTTACCATCATGAGAGAGAGAATGATGCTTAGTGGCACCTTTTTGGACCTTGATTAATGAGGTGACATCATGGTTGAAGTTAGGGTTTGCATGGGTTGCATGGATGTCTAAGTTGATGTTGTTCCCTTTGTGTTGTTGTGACTTATGTGCTTTCCTTGATTTTGATTTTGTAACGGTCGAAGTGTTTTGAGTTGATACCTTGGTTGTAGTGACCAAATTCTCAATCTTGGTCGCCATGGTCTCTATGCTTGCTTGGTCACCATGGTAGCCATGGTTTCATAGTGGTCACTATGCTCTTTGGACCTAAGTGATCACTACCTCACCTAGGTATTAATGATGGGTTATGTTTGGGATAGTGATATGTGAGAGTGGTGTGTGCATGGATGAATTTTGGGACACATGGCATGTTTTAGATGACACCTCACCTCCCTTACCTCTTCCCTACCCTAGGGTATATTTTCCCCCATCTTAACATCCAAGTGACCCCTTTAGCTCTATCTTCCTTCTCCCTTCTTGCTTGGAGTTGGCCCTTGTTCTTAGTGGTGCAAGTGGAGGTGCTTGAGCTTGAAGAAGAAGGCCGAAGCCTTGTATGTGGTTAGGTTTTGTGGCATCACTGTGGTGTGGAGGAAGGCACGTGGGAGTTACATGACGAGATGTGTAGGAAGTACATGTCTCTTTTTGCATAGGATTTTGGGGGGTGAAATCGTTGTTAGGGGTTTATGTTGTAAGACCCTTAACCTAGCTTTTTCCTGATCTTGCTTTCTTAGCATAACAAGATGCTTAAAACCTTAATCTAATCATGTGGCCTTAATAACATGTGACATGTTCATGTTTTCAAGTTTGGTTGATGTTTGAGCTAGTTATCTTATATGTCTGTTGTTTTGGACCAAGTTTCAATTTACCCATGTTGAGGGTTATCTTGCAATTTGTCAAATTTTGGATGTTCCTCCTATATTTTAGTATCATGAGAGAGAATGATGCTTAGTGGAACCTTGTTGGACCTTGATTGATGAGGTGATGTCATGGTTGAAGTTAGGGCTTGATGGGTTCCATGGATGCCTAAGTTGATATTGTTCCCTTTGTGTTGTTGCGACCAATGTGCTTTCCTTGATTTTGATTTTGTAGCAGCCTAAGTGTTTTGAGTTGATACCTTAGTTGTAGAAACCAACTTCTCAATCTTGGTCGCTATGCTTGCTTGGTCATCATGGTCGCCATTGTTACAACCCCAATTTTACGGTTCCTTTGGGTAAGAAATGTAATTTCTCACATTAAAGATAATTGGACAAATAATGATACAATTTGTTGTGAATAAATGGATTTCGTTTACAATAGCCTTGATGATTGTGTTGTGGGCTTTATTGGCTGTTGGGCCCAATAACAAGGAAATTCAATTAATAAATGAATAATTGAGTTTTTGAGAAAAGAAAGATGTGGAAACCTCTACAAGGCAAAAGAGTATACAAAGTTGGATTTCGTGCCTCTTGGGTTCCTTGGGTCCCAAGGAGTCCAAAATTGCAAAGATAAAGCAATAAGAAAAGAAAAGATCAATTAGATATTTCTTTATTAAGAAAGAAATTGAAAATAATGATAAAATGTGGAAAATAAGTGAAAAGAGGTACAATTGAGTTAGCCTTGGTGGATTTTAGTATCCAAAGGGTTTCTACTATTAAAAGGAAAATAAAAAGAGAGATAAAAAGAGAAATCCTCAAAAAGAGATATTTTAATAAAAAGATAAGGAAAATATGTGAAATAGACATAAATAAAAGGATAAAGGAAAATATATGTTCCCTAATATGGGAATCCGTGCCTTTAGGATTTCTTGAGGTCCAAGGGACCCAAGATAACAAGATAATGACAAAGGAAAAAGGAATATCAATTAATTTGGACTAATTAATGAATAACTTGGGAGAGAAGGAAGCCTTCTCATCCATTGCAATTTCGTACAAAGATAGATAATGCCAAGACAAACCTTCCCTTAAAATTTGAGTTAAAAAGGAGTAAGGGTTTGGGAGATATGAATTTAGCAAGTTATCCCCAAAATTAGGAATTATTCTGAATTTAGAAATATACTTTCCCCTTGTGTTTGATCACGAGCGATGAGATCCGTTGGATCTTAGTCCAACGATGGACGATCATCGTCTAAGTCCCAAGCGGACTAGGACTCTGCAAGTTCCAGGGATACTTTCCCACCTTGATTTCTCGCGATCCAGTGGACATGCCAGCTTGGTGTTGGTCCCATTAGATTCAGGAGAGGAAACTGCAGGGATTTATCCCTGGTTTGTCTAGGATTAGTCATCATTTTGGGAAACGCCTAACTCGGTCGGTTCTTGCCCCGACCCTATATATAGGGGAGGGTGATCGAAGGCACCATCATCCCCACAATTCATTCTCACATGTTTGGACCCCTGAGACAAGTTCACCAGCGCTTTCAATTTGGTCAGAGACCTTGATCTTCTCCCTCGTCGAGCTACTGCTGTCGTCGGAGTAGAGGAGGCTCGTCGGCGGTGAAGGGGTGATGCCCAGGAGGAATTGACCCCCCAGGCAAATCCGAGAGGGGCAGGCAGAGCCCCTGGACCGATCAAACTGGTCGCAGATGCGCGGATGGCCAGAGTCAACCCTTGAGTTGACTCGGCTGAGAAGCTCGTCTCGCGAACATGCTGAACAGAGGAAGAAGACGACCATCATGGTCATTTACCAAACTGCCCCTCTGTGTCTTCTTTGTGGGTAAGGGCATTCTTGTACTTCACTTTATTTCAGATCGCAAATAGGCGCATGGATCGTGAGTCGCTGGATCCTAAGTGGACCAGCGGAGCACGGATCCAACGCCTCTTGTTTTTCTAAAAATAACAAGTGAACCAATAAAAAAGGGTTTTTCCTATAAAAATCATATCTTGAGATAGGAAACTCGGATGGGAAAAGTTAATACATGAAAAATGATCAGAAAAATACGAGGGATGCATTAAAAATGGTTTGGACACCTAAATCTGTATATATTTATAAAAGTGCATATTTTGGATAGAAAAGGTATTAATTTGTGGTTAGGAACCCTAAATGTTGATAAAAGATATATTTAATCTTGCAATTAGGTTAATTCAAGCATGGTTAACTTTTTTTAATAATAAAGTTAGATTTTAACCTATTTTGATGATGAAATTGCAAAGTTTAGGGTTTTAAACCTAATAAAAGGGTTAATATGTTTAGAATCCCTAAACAAGAGAAAAAGAAAAGAAAAGTACTTCTAAACTGAAATTAGGGTTTCCTATTGCTAAAAGATGAATTTAGAATCTTTTGTGAAAGAAAGATGAAATAATTAGGGTTTAAAGTAATAAAAATAAAGTAAAGGTGATAAAAAGGAAGTGGAACCCTAATTATGGTCAAAACCCTAAAAAGGGCTAGTAACCCTAGGGCTCGATTAGGCCTACTAGATTTGAATACCGTGATCCATGATAGAAAAAATACTGGATGTATATTTCAGGATTGAATTGTGCTTACTTTCTTGATTCTAGATTATGTGATTGTTTGGATTAATTCTGCACTCAAGACAACTTGACAAGTATGTGGTTACGCCTATGAATATCCTGAATTAGTTTCCCGAGGATTTTCGAGGTTTTATCGATGACTTGAACTAAACTGTTGGTTGCATTTAATTCTTGCAAATTATAATGTGGATATGACTATCACCTAAGATATGTGCCTACTAGCTCAGATCCTAGTCCCCTCTGTAGCTTAATAGATTGACCTAGTACATGTGTACCGATGGGGTAGGTCCATTAGGTCATTGAACGACTTAGTACATGGCTACCAATGGGGTAGGACCATCAAGTCATCATGAGTTAGAGAATGGGCTACCTTTGGGTAGGGCCATGTGACTCCATAACCCTAGGTATTGGCCATCTATGTGGTAGGGCCATGGGGGTAATGATCTACCATATGAGAGAGGTAGTATCCATGTTCACTGTAGGGACAACACAGAGATAGGGGATAGGCAAGGATTGAGTAGTATTGCTTAAAACGTAATCTTGGATGTTAAATGATATTTGGATGACTACGTTGTTATTATTGTTTCCCCCACATACCAACTTTGGCTGATCGATGTTTTGTTTGTCGACGTTTTAGGTACAACCCTGAAATGAACAAACAGTAAAGTGACACATTGTCAGAATAAGAAATAAAGTGCAAGGAGGATTAGATAGAGTAGACTCAAGCTTGGATAGATAGCTTTCCAAAGTTTTAAAAAGGTATGCAAAGTTTTTTTTAAAAAAACCAGATTACAGTTTAGTTAGTAGAATTTCATAATTGTTATTGATTATTTGTCGAACCTTTGATCATGTTTATTGGGCTAACGACTCTGATCTCTTGGTCTCCCTTAAGTGGGGGTTACCAGGAGACGGGGTCGTTACAATTGGTATCAGAGCGAAGGTTCCTCACTTAATCTTTAATATTTATTAAATTTTACAAATTATGTAGAACCCAATGGAGTTATTAGAGGATTATCCGAAAGACAGAGGTGTCTAGAAAAGGATCATGACCGGGGGCTGGCAATATTTTCCTCCGCACCGCTAGTCTGAATACGAGGACTCCCGGATCCATGTGACTGCCTGGCCAAAGTCTTAGGGTATGATTCGAAATAAGATACCTTTAGGACTCTTTCATCTTGTTCATCCCTTCTCAACTCAAATTCAATTAAGGACTTTAAGTATTAGGGTTTCCTCTCTTCTCCTCACCCTCTTAAGGTATGGGTAAGGTTGATAAGGATTAAGGAATCCTCCAACAAATTAATAAAAAGCATGTAAATAAGATGTCATGGACATAAGCTTAATAGAGTAAGCGTAAAAGAATAGATACATGCTTAGGTCGTATGACATAAGTTGTCATTGCCCTCAGGAGAGACCTGAGGCTAGACCTTCTTATCAGGAGGATGAGTAGAGAAAGTTAGTCTTGGAGGTAGAGACCTCTATTAAAAGTAGAGACCTGGCACATCCTTTGAGGATGATGCTAACCCTAACCCTAAGTGGTGGTTATAGAAAGAGATGACATGAGGAGTTAGAGGTCCCGATAGACCAGGTGTGTGGACATACCTTTGGATGCCATATGAGCCATGAGAGGTTGGATGACCTAGTGCCTTTAACGACCCAATCTTGGAGAGAGTCGTGCATGGTAGAGAGATGGATAGGTCATTCATTGATGAGGTTAGAGAAGAACCTATGGAAACCCCATGAGCTTATATGAGCATGGCATAGTAAACACCCAGAGTACGTCAGTAGTGCTGACATTAGGCTAAAACCCTGGACAAGGGATCATGATGGATGGCTTAAGAGATAAGCATAAGGGGATTGGATAATCTTGAGCAAATATAAGTTTGAGCATAGGCTTCACCCACATAGGCGTATGCTTTTGAGCTGGAGCCTTCATGGAGAAAGGACATTTAGTAGGAAGGATGGATGCAGAGTTAGCTCTAGAGAGAGAAAGCATGACCCAAGAAAAAAGGTTGGAAGCTTAGATTCCAAGACATGAGGAACAATGAGGGATTGAGGATGATGCGACCTAAGTGGATGATAGGGGTTGCCTCATGCTCGATCCTTAGAGGCTGATGATATCTTGGTTGCCTTTAGAGGAACCAAACCCTAGAGAGAGGATGATGCTTTTGGTACCTATGTGCCTATGGTATACGTGTATACCTGCTGAGATGAGATAAAGAGTGCCTTAGACCCTGAGGAGGTTTAGGTAACCAGTTGTGAGGCTGTTTACCTAGTTGTTTGTTTTTGAGGAGGACTCAACTCTGAGGTGTTGCTCATATAAAAGGATCATGGGAGTACATGACATATATTGGACATGCTTGATTCGTGGTTAAGAGATTGAGCATGCAGTTGGACACCCAAAGGTGAACCTAGGGTTCCTAGACCTAAGAGGGGAAGTGGTATACCTAGACCTCGTGATGAGATTTGAGTCTCTATAATTTTGAGCATGGTGCTCCACATGTGTAGAGGTGAAATAAACCCCTTAAGTTAAAGGTATGAGTGATGAATCCCTCACAGCTAAGTTGGTCTAATGATGAGGATGATAAAGTGTGACCTAGTATGGTTTTGTAGGTGTCCGCTTGTACCTTAGTAGCTTGATAAGGGCTAAGCATGCTCGTTTGGATGTAGACCCTAAACATAAGGATGTGTGTGACCTTTGTTATCAAGATGTAGTTTCCTCCCATCCTGGGAGAGGGACCCTTTTGTAGGGTGTATACCAATTTTGTTGGTTTTGAGGTAACCTAAAGAGGTTTCATAGGATCTTGAGAAGCTAAGTGAAAAGTACATGGTATGAGAATGAACCTGTAGACCCATATATAACCATATCTACATGCATGTGGATGTGTTACCATGAAGCTAACTGGTATGGAGCCTGACCAAGGTAGGAAGGTCTCCATGACCCCTGTGAAAGGATGAAAGACAACCCATGAATGCAGAGAGAGATGATGAAGGCTTGGGTAAGGTTCTAAGTTGGACATGTACTATAATAGAATCCTAATTATGTCCTAGGGCCAGGTAGGGATAAGACCGATGGAAGAAGGAGTTGCCTAATTCCCTAGTTGCACATGACCATAGGGTCGGGAGGTAATAGCTATCATTGTCTGAGGGCCATGGGTTAGGAGATTGATCACCTTCATGAACTCATGGGACCCAAAGGGCAGATGAGTAGGGAACTCTCTGGATGCATAAGGGAAAAGGGATGACCCCATAAGTGACGACACCCTATAGACTTTAGGAGATGACAAAGGATTGTGTGGTGACCCAAGTAGGTTCCAGATCAGTTTTCCATGGAGGAAAATTTTGATATCGTGATGTTTGTAGAGACATATGTGGCACGTTTCAACTTAGATTTGAAAGTGTACTGGCAAGGTGGGTTGTACCATCTCTACTCTTGGAACATGAAGAACTCTGTATTTGGACTACAGCCAAATGCTTATTTTCTCTTGTTATGGGAGGGAGAGATGGGAAAGTACGCATGTCATACACCAAGGATAAAAGATGATGCGAGTTGGAACGTTGCTATGAGGTATGAGGATAGAGATGATAACATACCTTTGTAGAGCGAATGATACATGGATGGTTTACAAACACTAAGAGTATTAAGGAAATCATCTTATGAGGATGTTTTATCATGAACTATGTGGAATTTGCAAGTTATGCAAAGTTGAGTTGAATCACCATGAGGATGAGCTCAGAGTTTCTTGATGAAGACAAACTTAGAGTTTGAGATGTGATGATAAGTGGAATACATGGAGGTGTATGTCTTCAACATTACCTGACACCTAAGGAGGTGAAGTGGTAATGAATGCTCTGGTTGAGATATAGCTGCCTAGTTTAGCTAGAGGCTAGAAGAAGTTGAAGTTGTTCGACTAACCCTAAGTTTGGAAAGAAGATGTGTTTTGGCTAACACACAGATGTAACAAGATAGGTTGAACAAGTTAATGGTTGTTTGGTTGGCCAGTTTAGTCCTTGATATAGTGAAAGGATGGTGATAGAACCTCAGATACACTTCTTTGGATAGGAAGGTAATAAAACCCTGATGAGAATGGTTTAGGGTTTCTGAGGAATCGATCTTGAGGAATCATGACGTACATGAGATCATGGTTTAGGATCACCAAACAACGTGATACTACAAAGATAGTAAGTGATAGTAGTACTTGGGATGCTTAATATGAAATTGCATGTAGCATGTGGCCATGCAAGATAGGAGGTGAAGGACGAACACCAGTAACCCAATGCATGGATATAAAGTATAAAGAGTTCCCGAGAGGGAATGGGAGTTTATCACTATGGATGTTGTGAGTCTCCCCTAGACCAAGGAAGGTCAATATGCAAAATGGGTTATGGTAGATCACCTTACCTAGATGACATGAGAAAGAAAGAGTACTGTCAAGGGACAAATCCGGTTGGAGTACATATGAGAGAGAGATGGTTCAACTACAACATGATGTGAGTTCAAAAGTTCTTGAGTAGGACCTAAAGGTTCACTTCCATAAGGTGGAAGCAGATGCGTGAAGAACTCGATGTTAGTACAGTTTATCACCCCTTACTAATGGTTAGTATGATCCAGACTCGAGGGTCGGATGAGAGCATGTGTGCTCATTTAGGGTGATATAAAGAGATAGTTCTTAAGACGTGATGATAACCACCATAGCCTTTATCAGGATGCAAGAAGGAGGTTGTGGTGGTCACCACTTCATTAAGATGATGTTGGTGAAGGAGGCCTCACGAAGGTCAGAAAAGAACCACAGTGGGTGCAGATGAAGTCACTTTGATCGTGCAATGGCTGAGAGAGAGAGCCCAGAGACGACATGAGTCATGAGCTGATGCAAAGCAGACTGACATGCAGTTCACTGTGGGAGAATATGTGATGTGAAAATCCGACCCCTCTAAGCTACAGCCGGGAAAGCTGAGTCCCCGATATGTGGGTCCATTTGAGATGGATTGGTGGAGATGGCTGTGTTTAGCCTTGCCCCTCAGGATAACATGATGTGTAATGTGTTCCATGAGTCTGATCTAGAGCACTATGTGAGATACCCAAGCCATGTGCTGAACCCTGAACCTATTCTGCTTTTGAGAGGCTGAAAAGTCCTGAGTCACCTATGAGGGTACAATATACCAAGGTAAGAAAGAACTCAGATGGAAGAATATGAGACGATGAAGGTTCTTGGGAAGCTCCATGGAAAGGGATGAAGCCACATGGGAGCCCTGATGGACATAAGAAAGGCTTATCATGTTTGTTTGTTTGATGGAATTTTGAGGGAAAAATTCTTATAAGAGGGGAAGGATGTTACAACCCCAATTTTTGGGTTCCTTTGGGTGAGAAATGTAATTTCTCACATTAAAGATAATTGGACAAATAAAGATACAATTTGTTTCGAATAAATGGATTTCGTTTACAATAGCCTTGATGATTGTGTTGTGGGCTTTATTGGCTATTGGGCCCAATAATAACGAAATTCAATTAATAAATGAATAATTGAGTTTTTGAGAAAAGAAAGATGTGGAAACCTCTAGAAGGCAAAAGAGTATAATCCAAAGTTGTATTTCGTGCCTCTTGGGTTCCTTGGGTCCCAAGGAGTCCAAAATTGCAAAGATAAAGCAATAAGAAAAGAAAAGATCAATTAGATATTTCTTTATTAAGAAAGAAATTAAAAACAATGATAAAATGTGGAAAATAATTGAAAAGAGGTATAATTGAGTTATCCTTGGTGGATTTTAGTATCCAAAGGGTTTCTACTAAAGAGATAAAAAGAGAAATCCTCAAAAAGAGATATTTTAATAAAAAGATAAGGAAAATATGTGAAATAGACATAAATAAAAGGATAAAGGCAAATAGATGTTCCCCAATATGGGAATCCATGCCTTTAGGATTTCTTGAGGTCCAAGGGACCCAATATAACAAGATAATGACAAAGGAAAAAGGAATATCAATTAATTTGGACTAATTAATGAATAACTTGGGAGAGAAGGAAGCCTTCTCATCCATTGCAATTTGTTTCCCAAATTTCATACAAAGCTAGATAATGCCAAGACAAACCTTCCCTTAAAATTTGAGTTAAAAAGAAGTAAGGGTTTGGGAGATACGAATTTAGCAAGTTATCCCCAAAGTTGGGAATTATTCTGAATTTAGAAATATACTTTCCCCTTGTGTTTGATCGTGAGCGATGAGATCCGTTGGATCTTAATCCAATGATGGACGATCATCGTCTAAGTCCCAAGCGAACTAGGACACTAAAAGTTCCAGGGAAACTTTCCCACCTTGATTTCTCACGATCCAGTGGACATGCCAGCTTGGTGTTGGTCCCATTAGATTTAGGAGAGGAAAATGTAGGGATTCATCCCTGGTTCAGCTAGGATTAGTCGTCATTTTGGGAAACGCCTGACTCGGTAGGTTCTTGCCCTGACCCTATATATAGGGGAGGGTGATCGAAGGCACTAGCATCCCCACAATTCGTTCTCACATGTTCAAACCCCCTGAGACGAGTTCACCAGTGCTTTCAATTTGGTCAGAGACCTTGATATTCTCCCTCGTCGAGCTGTTAATGTCGTCGGAGTAGAGGAGGGTTGTCGGTGGTGAAGGGGCGATGCCCATGAGGAATTGATCCCCAGGGAAATCCGAGAGGGGCAGACGGAGCCCCTGGACCGATCAAACTGGTCGCAGATGCACGGATGGTTGGAGTCAACCCTTGAATTGACTCGACTGAGAAGCTCGTCTCGCGAACAGGCTGAATAGAGGGAGAAGACGACCGACCTAGTCATTTACCAAACTTCCCCTCTGTGTCTTCTTTGTGGGTAAGGGAATTCTTGTACTTCGATTTATTTCAGATCGCAAATGAGCGCGTGGATAGTGAGTCGCTGGATCCTAAGTGGACCAGCGGACCACGGATCTGACGCCTCTTGTTTTTCTAAAAATAGCAAGTGAACCAATAAAAAAAGGGGTTTTCCTATAAAAATCATATCTTGAGATAGGAAACTCGGATGGGAAAAGTTAATACATGAAAAATGATCAAAAAATACGAGGGATGTATTAAAAATGGTTTGGAAACCTAAATTTGTATATATTTGCAAAAGTGCATATTTTGGATAGAAAAGGTATTAATTTGTGGTTAGAAACCCTAAATGTTGATAAAAGATATATTTAATCTTGTAATTAGGTTAATTCAAGCATGGTTAACTTTTTTAATAATAAATTTAGATTTTAACCTGTTTTGTTGATGGAATTGCAAAGTTTAGGGTTTTAAACCTAATAAAAGGGTTAATATGTTTAGAATCCCTAAACAAGAGAAAAAGAAAAGAAAAGTACTTCTAAACTAAAATTAGGGTTTCCTGTTGCTAAAAGATGAACTTAGAATCTTTTGTGAAAGAAAGATGAAATAATTAGGGTTTAAAGTAATAAAAATAAGGTAAATGTGATAAAAAGTAAGTGAAACCCTAATTATGGTCAAAACCCTAAAAAGGGCTAGTAACCCTAGGGCTCGATTAGGCCTATTAGATTTGAATACCATGATCCATGATAAAAAAATAATGGATGCATATTTCAGGACTGAATTATGCTTGCTTGCTTGATTCTAGATTACGTGATTGTTTGGATTAATTCTGCATTCAAGACAGGTTAACATGTATGTGGTTACGCCTATGAATATCCTGAATTAGTTTCCTGAGGATTTTCGAGGTTTTATCGATGACTTGAATTAAACTGTTGGTTGCATTTAATTCTTGCAAATTATAATGTGGATATGACTATCACCTAAGATATGTGCCTACTAGCTCAGATCCAAGTCCCCTCTGTAGCTTAATAAATTGACCTAGTACATGGCTACCGATGGGGTAGGTCCAGCATGTCATTGAACGACTTAGTACATGGCTACCAATGGGGTAGGTCCATCAAGTCATCATGAGTCAGAGAATGGGATACCTTTGGGTAGGGCCATGTGACTCCATAACCCTAGGTATTGGCCACCTGTGTGGTAGGGCCATGGGGGTAATGATCTACCATATGAGAGAGGTAGTATCAATGTCCACTGCAGGGACAACACATAGATAGGGGATAGGCAAGGATTGATTAGTATTGCTTAAAATGTAATCTTGCATGTTAAATGATATTTGGATGACTATGTTGTTAATTATTGTTTCCCCCACATACCAGCTTTGGCTGATCGATGTTTTGTTTGTCGGCATTTTAGGTACAACCCTGAAATGAACAAATAGTAAAGTGACACATTGTGAGAATAAGAAATAAAGTGCAAGGAGGATTAGATAGAGTAGACTCAAGCTTAGATAGATAGCTTTCCAAAGTTTTAAAAAGGTAAGCAAAGTTTTTTTTAAAAAACCAGATTACAATTTAGTTAGTAGAATTTCATAATTGTTATTGATTATTTGTTGAACCTTTGATCCTATTTATTGGGCTAATGGCTCTGATCTCTTGGTCTCCCTTAAGTGGAGGTTATCGGGATACGGGGTCATTACAACCATAGTTTCATAGTGGTCGCTATGCTCTTTGGACCTAAGTGGTCGCTACCTCACCTAGGTATTAACGATGGGTTATGTTTGGGTTAGTGATATGTGAGAGTGGTGTTTGCATGGACGAGTTTTGGGACACATGACATGTGTTAGATGACACCTAACCTCCCTCACCTCTCTCCTACCCTTAGGTATATATACCCTCCTCTTAACATGCAAGCGGCCGATTTAGGTCTCTCATCCTTCTCCCTTATTTCTTGGAGTCGGCCCTTGTTCTTAGTGGTGCAAGTGGAGGTTCTTGAGCTTGAAGAAGAAGGCCTAACCCTTGCATTTGGAGATCTAAGGTTTGATCATCTCTCTTTTGTTGATCCTTTGGTGATCCTTGATCTTGGTAAGTGGTTTATCTTTCTTGATTTCATTTTCTTGCAACCCTACCGCTCTCTTTCTTCTCTTGGATTACCCATGGTTCTCCATGCTGGTCTTTCTTGAGGAATCTCTCTCTCTCTCTCTTATTTGTCAAATCCATGGTTTTCCCATAGAAGTACCTATGCGAGATGAGGATCTCCTCTCTTCTCTTTTACTTCCTTTTTGGCCTAGCATTTTACCCTCTCTTCTTTGTGCACCTTTTAACCTAGGTTTGTTCTTCTTCTCTTGAGGTGATCTTGCTTCGCCGTGGAGTTGAACCAAGCTTTGGTTTTCCCTCTTCTCTTGGGGCTTATTAGCTTTGGATCTGTTCTTCATTTCAAGGAGAATTATATAACTTTCCCCTCTACTATTATTGCACTCATCTCGCATGTTATTAGTCAATCTTTAAAATGTGTTTTTTTGTTTCTTAGTGATATTATCTATGCTCTAGGGTTCCTTTCCATGGTAATCTTCAATGGATGATCTTCTTGATAAAGTCTAATCTATATGCTTGAGCCTTTGTTGATGGGGGAATTGTTGGTTCTTACATGCATATATTGGACATGGGTTTCTTTTATCTTTCGGCTATCATCTGAAAAATGGAGGTTTTTACTCTTATTTGCATGTGCTTGATACTTGGATTCCTCTCTATTAGCTTGGTTTTCATGTGGATTTTGTGACATTTATCTTTAGGGTTTTAACCCTCATTTTCTTCATGAGATTTACATCTTGGACTAATCGGCTTATTGATGTTGCACTACCTATTTTAAGGTATATGAAAAATATGGTTTTAGTCCCTTAGAGGTCGATACATAGGTGGATTTTGCATGGTGACTATTATCCTTGATTTCTCTTTGTCGCTATGATGAGTGGTGCACTTCTTGCGGTCATTATGATCTTGGTTTAATGGACTAGAGCCAGGTGACCAGTGGAGTTGGGTTCTATTTTGGTTGCTACAACCCTATCCCTAGTTTCTCTTATGGTCGCTACCATCCCTTGTCCCTTACAATCACTATGAAGGGTCTAACCCTAATGGTTTCTAGGTTAATCTATCATTGCGACCGCTACAAGGTACTAACCTACATGGTCACTACATATGGTTCCATGTGGCATGGTCACTATAGTTCCCTGATTTCCATGATCTTGGTCATGTAGTCTTAATGATGATAATGATTATGGGTTCCAAGAATGTGGGAAGTGGTAATAATTAGGGCATGATGTTATTTTTTTTTGAGAAACCCTAATTGGTTAGCTATAAGTAACCCTAACCCTAACTTCAATTACATGGTGATGAATGATTTGTTTGCTTGGGTAATTAGCATGATGATCAAGTGCTTTCTCTCTCTCCTAGCATGTTGTAACCCTAATTGTAGTTTGAATGAACATCATAGCTAATGATGGTTGTGGTATCTCTTGTGTAATACATATGTGGTAATTATGAGCCTGGATGAGGCATGGTGATTTGATGATGTTCTTGCAGTATATAGTGGGAATGGTCGTATAACCTTGGCAGAGGCTTTGAGCCTAATTGAGGTGATATCCTCTAGTGATATGATGAGGGATTTGTTATCCCGTACTGATGTCATAATGGTGATGGCCTTGTGCATGGCATTGAAATAGTACCAAGTGGTGATGTGAGAATCTTATATCTTATAAGTTTTATATCTTCTGGAGTTGCAGTCACCCTTACCTTTCTATTATCATTCTAGGGTTGTGCGTTGTAAGTTTATTGATGCAGCATAAAAGATACCCAATTGGAATAACTAATCAAGTGAAACCCTAATCAAGTGGTTGCCTTGTGCCATAGATCCATTCCAGTGTTAGGACTTGCTATATGGTGAAATGAGTGTTGTGCGGAAAACTCAGAGCGCATATTGTTGAGTATGAGGGGTGCTTGGAGAGAACATCATAACACCCAAATCTGCACATATTGTCCATGCATTTTATCTATGGTTTCATGTCACTTTAGTCTTAAATTGCCCAACAGTGCTCATGTTTTGTTACCTTTTATCTTCTCATAGGTAGCGTAGTTAAAATAGCCAATAACATAGCTGATTAGCCAGTGTTAGACATGCATGCACCAAACATAGATGAACTACCTCTTCTCCGTGCTTTATCTCCAACTGAGGCCAGTGAATTATATTATTTGATATATCATCTAATGATGAACGCATGTTCATCATTAATAACTATCTTGGGCCCAGTTTATCTTTAATTACTTGCTTTAATTGCCTAAATCCCATTAAACATCCATGCTAAACTTAGTTGATTTAATATCTATTTTTATGGGATTTATTCCTTGTTTTTGCAGGTTATTTGGGGCTTGTGGGCCCAATGTCCTCGGCCCATACATCCACCTTGTAGGCCTCCCCTAGTTCAAGTCAGTAAAGTCGCAAACGTCTCCTGCCCTAACCGCACCCGCGGTTTCCTTCTGCAAGTTCGCGACCAGCGGCAGTCGACTCTAGCAGATAATAGCGATCAACTCCCATCGCAGCTGCATACAACACCAGATCGCGACCTCCACTTCTCCCAACCACCGTGGACACCGCACTTGGACACCGCGGGCAAAGCCACAAATCGCGACCTAGCTAACACAGACCGCGATCCTGATTCACAGAATCGCGACTGGGTGCTCTCACAACATCGCGATCCACGATTCTCCAAGCTGCGTCCCTCTCTGTCCTCCCTCAACAAATCGCGACCACTATTCACTGAAACCGTGACCGCGATTTCTGTTTACCGCGACCGCGGTTCCATAATTCCCCATCAACAGACCCGCGACAACCCTCTCTGCCTCCATCATCTTCACCACGATCATCGCGGTCTGCAGCCGTCAACACCAACCACGACCTCGTCGTCCCCTTTACCACCATTGCGACCACCATGGTCCAAGGCTCCCCTGCTCCACCTGCAACCCACGATTGCCACCCATCCATTGTACTCAATCACGATCATCATCTTCCCTTCACCACCTCACTCTCACACCCACGCCAGGGTGGTAGGGACCTCCGCCCTCTTCACAGCTAGATCGTGACCTCAAGGCACCGCCCTCCGCCCGCACTGCGACCATCACCTGCAAAAACCGCGACCGCGGTGTGTATAACCATGACCACGGTGTTCCTCCTCCTTCCATGTCCTCTCTCTCATGATCCACTCCACCCTAGCTCTACCATGCCCACGATTCTCTTCCTCCTAAGATCGTGACTCCTACCTGTGGCTTCACCTCTGCAATGCACCGCGACCCCAACGTCACCAGCAGCAGACCTGCGGTCTCCTCCACCCAGCGCCCATGGTCGCCCCTGCACCACAGCTCAACACCTGCCTGCGATCTTGATAGCGGGCGTGATTTTAATTGCGACCTCAACACACCTGCTACCGCGTGCCCCGGGAGCCAAAACCGCGACCTCATCAAAAGGAAATCACGACCGTGCATTTCACAACCGCGACCTGCTGGCTAAGTAAGAAAAAGATCGCGATCATACAAAAGATCATGACCTGCTACTCCTCTTGTAAACCAACTTAAAGCCCATGTGCAGACCACATGCGTTCTCACCCAGCCAGCCTATAAATAGCCCCAATCTAGTCCAGACCCAGGGCATTCAGTCAGGAGGCCGAAGGGTTGCTGGATCGAATCCAGACGCCGGAAGGCTGTCGGATTCAAGCCAGAGCCTTGGGGAAGCATCCCAAGGTCCGAGAGGACCGAGGCAGCCAGTCTACATGCTCCAACAGCCACCAGCCTTCACTCTCTCTCCTCCGTCCCCATCTCATATCTACTCTCTCCAAGGGTGGAAACCAAGGAGAGAGCAGATCTGTGCTACGTTCGTCTTCACCACCAAGGAAAGAGAAGATCTGCATCACCACCCTCCTCCACTGCTGGTCTACGATCTCCATAGGTGGAAGATGAGGAGAGAGAAGATCAGTCTACACCAACATCCTCTCACATCCACGGGGCTGTTGTTCAGAGCAGATCTAGAGAGAGAGAACCTAGGAGTCCAAAAGGACGAAGAGGAAGACCAAGGAATGAGATCCAACCTACACGGAGGCCGAGGAGCGAGAGACACCTCTCCTCTATGGGCTATATATCTTTCTTCTTCTCTTTCATTCTACTGTGTTCCTTGGTTTCTTGTACAAATGATGTTCATCCATCTTTGTTCGGTGCTAACCATGCTTGTCTATGGCTAGTTAGTTCCTTCTTGGCTATGTAGCCCGGTCTGGACATGTTTATGTACTTTTGCCTTAAGCAAGTAGATTCATTTCAGATCTAGTATGTTGCATGTTCTATTTTCTCTTTCTAATTTATGATTGCTAGTATGGTTGATCTCTTACTCGCTTGAACTGCTATTTCTGCCTGTATCGAGAGATCCATTGTAGAAATAGCTAAGAGACGATAGTTTGGATCCGAACCCGAGAGGAGGACGATCCAAGGTATTTTGTTCCTAACACCCCGAAATATCCTAAGACCCAAGAGGGAACTTAACATATTCCGAGGTGTTGATATGTCATTCCTCGAGAGAGGGTCGATGACATATCATTGATGGTTTTAGTCACGCATTGCGAGAGCGAGTGGGATGACCCCATAGGACAGATGCCACTGTGCGTGCTAGATGCTTGCTTAGGTATTCGAGGGTTGTCTACGTCTGAGAATGAGGGTATAGACTACCCCGTTTGTGGTTACATAGCCAGGAACTCTCTTTCTCTGATTAGTAGAACCACGAGCTCTGTTTTGTTTTAATTCATGACAACATGCTAGACTAGTTCTAGCATATATTTTCATCGCATATCGTTTTGGCTTATCTGACTATAGAACAAAATCTATGGCATCCTAAACGTCACCACGTCCCTGTGTTCAACCCCGTATATCTACTTTGACCCCGTAATAAAAGTTGCAGGGGCCTAGAAGGTTTAGGGTTTATAAATGTAAAAGTTCCGACTCAATTTTGGGCCGATCAACTTTTTGGCGCTATTGCTGGGGACGTGGTTTTCCACGTTTACATGCCTAAAGGATTTTGTTCAGTCACTATAAGCCTGTATATATATATGCATAATTTTTCTTTTGTTTTCAACATACTTGTTCATATATACTGAATACCTTTTCTTTTTCTTATACCTTTTTCAGCCATGGATCTCACTTCGGCAAGACAAGTGATCTTGTCCACCTGTCCCCCCGAGTTTTTCCGTAGTTCCGACTGCTGGCAAATAATTGAAGGTCGTTCTCTACAGGTAGTCGAGTTATATTCGCCCCCACTGTTGTCATATGAAGATGCCCCAAATACAGAGACTGTCAGTCAGCCCTTGACTCCCGTTCTATCATGGGATCAAGAACTGATCAAGGCAATGGAGTTGGCTGGGGAAAGTATTCATGTGCTCGCCTCCTTAGCCCCTCATCTCCAAGGACACGTCGATCCGCTCCAGGAACTATTAGATAATCAGGAGTGTCAACTCCAATTAGCAACGGAGATTGCGGACCACAGTAGAAATATGCTTCAAATTGTTGAACAAGGATTCATCCTGAAGCATCAGTTTGATACAGCGGATTCCCCTTATATGTGCATGGTAGAATTGACAGGTCTCGAAAGCATTGCTGCTCAAGTACAACAACTTCATGATAAAGATGTTGAACAAGGCAGGAGGCTCCAAGAGCTCATCAATTTGGTTACAATCCAATTACAACTGCTGTCACAAGACAACGAAGATGTTAGTCATCAAGACCATTCCATTGGGTCTGAAGCGGAGTATGCATCACCATCCTATTCAGACCATCAACTGGATTCACCGAGATTTTTCTGTGAAGACCAACCCACTCAGGGAAACCATTCATTCTATCCAGATGATCCAGCTGATGAACCAATGGAAGATATGAATCATAGACACGAATGGGTCTATGATGACGATGATGAAGACTCGAAAAGCCAATCAACCTCATAGCCAGAAGGTTGGTTTAAGGAAACAGAGACAGACATTGAACCAGACCAGAGTGACATCTCTCATATTGAGACTTGTCACTTCGCTTTGAGAAGTACGCCAACCATGGTCTGGAACAACTTGTTTGATGACGAAGACGACTACAACTGCTCGACATGGAGCAATGAGTATACTGACGATGACGAGTTGGAGCAGCACGAGCCACCATTTACACCCTTACCTTTTCAATGTAGGGTGGACGTCAAGGGGGTAGGATGGACGGTTCACTACAACATGGCTGCTGAGCATGAAGACACCCCTGGCTCCACGCCATGTGATAAGCTTGGGGTGGTAGAGCCACAAATAGATTCTTCAGGGGGTACTTCTTGCACAGAAGATGATTGGGTGACTCAGACTGTACATGAAGTTCTATCTGAGCATCCAACCTCAAGTGTAGAGATGGAGAGAGAAGATATGAGTCCTCAAGATGACGTCCAACCTCTCTCATCCATCTCATCCTGTGTTGACATCCTAGGACCTTCATTTTCAGATTCATATAATTAAAGGTACCCTGAGGATGATATGTCGAAGAATTCATCCCAGTGCAACTCAAGCCACTTCCAGCACAAAGATGACTTCACCGAGTCACCAAATTTCACTTCACTTCTTCGGACTCGGCATGGCCAACACATCCGCCTATTCTACTATGATTATGTGGCGGAACCCTTCGGCAAGACACAAGTGACACTGGTCCCAAAACTCAAGATTTGGGATCCCAGTGTCGGTATCGTGGGGCAGCCACCCCCTTTTCTCTTAGCCACCCTCCCGCCCTTTTATTACAATAAATTTTGCTTTTCTTGCTCTTGTTAGTTAGTTTCTTTCCTCTAACTATTTTTATATCCTTGCATCCATGCATCATCTTTGGAACTTCAATAACTTCCATTAAAATCATGCATTCCTGTCTCACTATTTCAAGTTTAAGTCTTGCTCGAGGACGAGCAAAATTTTAAGCTTGGGGTGGTGGGCTTCGCCCTTCTTTCTCTTCACCCTTCTTGCATGCATTTTTATTTCCTACATTTAGTTTCAAATTTTCAAAAAAAAAATCATCTTTTTAGCTTTGCAATTATGGCTATATGGCGCGAATCTAATAGATAAATGCTTGACTTTATGCCTAGATGCACAGTTTTCATCTTAAAAATTGCTTGACCTTTTGCTTGACTTGCTCTTTGACTCTTTCCTTGAGTTTGGTAATAAATCTAAGGTTATGTCTCTTTTTCATAGCTTAAAGCTAGATTCCCTTGATCTATGTCGTGAATGTTGAACTCATGGTAAAGGACCGTTGGAATGAGCTAAAACACGATCAAAGAATCCTAGCTGTGGATTCACAAGCTTACCTCTATTCTAAGGATTCTTGAATCATAATTGCAACTTCTCACACAGGTATCAATGGATCAATGATGGGTTTTGAGCTATGATCAAGATGAAGTGTTTTCCTTGATGGACTATGTGCCTTCTCACATTAGATTGAGTCAAAAGATGAAAAAATATATAAAAACGTGCAAAAGAGGCTTGGCCGCCCACAAAATCCCAAAATATCTAGTTCTCACCCAAGCCTACAAATATAGAATGCAGATGATAAAATCCTGAGTGTGAACAATAAATGACCATTATTTTCTCTTTTAGGAGAGTTGAGGATGGTGCCCAACCGGTGTATGACTGCGCTCATGAGCGCGGGTATGTCGTGCCTGGTAATATCATTCCAAAAGATCATTAGAGAGTCATTAGGAACCCCTAGGTGACCTATGAGATCATCTCATTAGTAGGGTTGGTTCGAGCACAGTACGAGGAGTTCGTCTCACTGCTTTGGACCAACTGGTTCAGACTACAGGGACTGTTGCTCGCTACATGGACCAATCTGACGCAGATCAAGATCATCATAAGTCATTAGAGTCTTTTTGCTTTGTTTCTTAAGGACATGAATAAGTGAGAAGAGTGATGTTCCAGATTGGTATGCATGGATTCATGATGATAGCTCGTTGCTCATCACCCGTGTGATCACCTGTGTGTCAATTCTTTCATGTTTAATAATTATGATTCAAACCCTAATGAGTATCGACATGCTATAGTGAATTTGCTTAATCTTGCCTGGACAATCTTTTGATCTTTCTTTGGCAGGACTGTGGTTGATTTGGCGGGGGTTTGTTCTGAAATGACATGGATCAAGATTATTGATGCTTTAAATTGTTTTTCTTAACCTTAGCATCTATTGCCAAGCTTAATTTGGATGTTATCTTTTGTTCTTTGAGCACAGTCTTTCTTGAGGACAAGCAAGTTTTAAGCTTGGGGTAGTTGATAACACCCAAATCTACACATATTGTCCATGCATTTTATCTATGGTTTCATGTCACTTTAGTCTTAATTTGCCCAATAGTGCTCATGTTTTGTTACCTTTTATCTTCTCATAGGCAGTGTAGTTAAAATAGCCAATAACATAGTTGATTAGCCAGTGTTAGACACACATGCACCGAACATAGATGAATTACCTCTTCTCTGTGCTTTATCTCCAACTAAGGCCAGTGAATTATATTATTTCATATATCGTCTAATGATGAACGCATGTTCATCATTAATAACTATCTTGGGCCCAATTTATCTTTAATTACTTACTTTAATTACCTAAATCCCATTAAACATCCATTCTAAACTTAGTTGATTTAATATCTATTTTTATGGGATTTGTTCCTTGTTTTTGCAGGTTATTTGGGGCTTGTGGGCCCAATGTCCTCGGCCCATGCATCCACCTTGTAGGCCTCCCCTAGTTCAAGTCAGTAAAGTCGCAGACGTCTCCTGCCCTAACCGCACCCGCGGTTTCCTACTACAAGTTCACGACCAGCGGCAGTCGACTCTAGCAGATAATAGCGATCAACTCCCATCACAACTGCATACAACACCAGATCGCGACCTCCGCTTCTCCCAACCACCGCAGACACCGCACTTGGACACCATGGGCAAAGCCACAAATCACGACCTAGCTAACACATACTGCGATCCTGATTCACAGAACCGTGACCGAGTGCTCTCACAACATCATGACCCGTGATTCTCCTAGCCGCATCCCACTCTGTCCTCCCCTCAACAAATCGCGACCACGATTCACAGAAACCGCGATCGCGATTTCTGTTTACCGCGACCGCGGTTCCATCGTTCACCATCAAGACCCGCGACATCCCTCTCCGCCTCCATCATCTTCACCACAATCATCGTGGTCTGCAGTCGTCAACACCAACCGCGATCTCGTCGTCCCCTTTACCACCATTGCGACCACCATGATCCAGGGCTTCCCTGCTCCATCTGCAACCCGCGATCGCCACCCATCCACTGTACTCGATCGCAATCATCATCTTCCCTTCACCACCTCACTCTCACACCCACGCCAGGGTGGCAGGGACCTCCGCCCTCTTCACAGCTAGATCGTGACCTCAAGGCACCGCCCTCCGCCCACATTGCGACTATCACCTTCAAAAATCACAACCGTAGTGTGTATAACCGCGACCGTTGTGTGCCTCCTCCTTCCACGTCCTCTCGCTCGCGATCCGCTCCACCCTAGCTCTACCATGCTCGCGATTCTCTTTGTCCTAAGATCACGACTCCTGCTCATGGCTTCACCTCTGCAACGCACCGCGACCCCAGCGTCCCCAGCAGTAGACCCAAGGTCTCCTCCACCCAGCGCCCATGGTCGCCCCTGCACCACAACTCAACACCTCCCCGCGATCTTAATCGTAGGTGCGATCTTGATCACGGGCACGATCTTAATCGCGACCTCAACGCACCTGCTACCGCGTGCCTTGGGAGCCAAAACTGCGACCTCAGCAAAAGGAAATCGCGACCGTGCATTTCACAACCGCGACCTGCTGGCTAAGTAAGAAAAAGATCGTGATCGTGCAAAAGATCGCGACCTGCTGCTCCTCTTGTAAACCGACTTAAAGCACATGCGTTCTCACCCAGCCATCCTATAAATAGCCCCAATCCAGTCCAGACCTAGGGCATCCAGTATGGAGGCCAAAGGGCTGCTGGATCGAATCCAGACGCTGGAAGGTTGTCGAACTCGAGCCAGAGCCTCGGGGAAGCATCCCAAGGTCCGAGAGGACTGAGGCAGCCAGTCTACGTGCTCCAGTAGCCACCAGCCTTCACTCTCTCTCTCCTCCGTCCCCATCTCATATCTACTCTCTCCAAGGGTGGAAACCAAGGAGAGAGCAGATCTATGCTACGTTCGTCCTCACCACCAAGGAGAGAGAAGATCTGCATCACTGCCCTCCTCCAATGCTGGTCTACGATCTCCATGGGTGAAAGTTGAGGAGAGAGAAGATTAGTCTACACCAACATCCTCTCACATCCACCGGGCTGCTGTTCAGAGAAGATCTAGAGAGAGAGAACCTGGGAGTCCAGAAGGACGAAGAGGAAGACCAAGGAACGAGATTTGGCCTACACGGAGGCCGAGGAGTGAGAGCCACCTCTCCTCTACGGGCTATATCTCTTTCTTCTTCTCTTTCATTCTACTGTGTTCCTTGGTTTCTTATACAAACGATGTCCATCCGTGTTTGTTCGGTGCTAACCATGCTTGTCTATGGCTAGTTAGTTCCTTCTTGGCTATGTAGCCCGATCTGTACATGTTTATGTACTTTTGCCTTAAGCAAGTAGATTCATTTCAGATCTAGTATGTTGCATGTTCTATTTTCTCTTTCTAAGTTATGATTGCTAGTATGGTTGATCTCTTACTCACTTGAACTGCTATTTCTGCCTGTATCGAGAGATCTGTTGTAGAAATAGCTAAGAGACGATAGTTTGGATCCGAACCCGAGAGGAGGACGATCCAAGGTATTCTGTTCCTAACACCCCGGAATATCCTAAGACCCGAGAGGGAACTTAGCATATTCTGAGGTGTTGGTATGTCATTCCTCGAGAGAGGGTCGATGACATATCGTTGATGGTTTTAGTCACGCATCGCGAGAGTGAGTGGGATGACCCCACAGGACAGATGGCACTATGCATGCTAGATGCTTACTTAGGTGTTCGAGGGTGGTATACACCCGAGAACGAGTGCATAGACTACTCCATTTGTGGTTACATAGCCAGGAACTCTCTTTCTCTGATTAGTAGAACCACTAGCTCTTTATTGTTTTCTTTTCTTTGTTTTGTTTTAATTCGTGACAACCCGCTAGACTAGTTTTCGCATATCGTTTTGGCTTATCTGACTATAGAACAAAATTTGTGGCATCTAAAATTTCACCACGTCCCTGTGTTTGACCCCGTATATCTACTTCGACCCCGTAATAAAAGTTGCGGGGGCCTAGAAGGTTTTGGGTTTATAAATGTAAAAGTTCCGACTCGATTTTGGGCCGATCAGAACATCCTTGTCATCCAAATCCCAAGTGTTTTGAGAATGGCTACGTTTTTGTCTAGGTGATTATATTTATGTGATGTGATTTGAGGACAACTACAGTTGTACCCCAGTGGTAGGGTTTCGTACCCTGGTGTCTAGCGTTGCGACCTGTATCAAGGTGGGCTAGGTGTTTTCAGCTTGACTGTATGTCACTGGTGGCAGTTGAATTCTATGTCTCTGCGGTGTATCTCATACTAACTGAGAGGTGGAGGTGAGATTGTGATTTTGGCTCTTTCATAGATCTTGTATGGAATTGATTTGGACTTAGCATTGGTCCATTGGATTTGGGTGGTATGACTCAAATCCTCAGGATATTAATAAAATATGTAATACATTCGTGTAGTCTATCTACTTAGGACTAAACACAGTTCACATTAGTTGATGTCCTTGCCTTATTTCTTGTACTATTCAGTTGTATTATAATGCGGTAAGAGAAATCAATTGTTACACATGTTCTTCATATTCCTTCTTGATGTGTGCATTTTATATCATATTTTGGACCACTTTTGGTTGCATTTCTCAGTCATTTTAACCCAATAACCATTCTTAATCATGCTAGATTTTCTATCTTTATTGTTGTATTTACTTGCTCTATGGTTTTCTTTCTAGGTACAACAATTTGACATCAAAACGAGGAGAAAATTCCATTATAATATCCATAAAGACATTCCCCAATAATCTAGACATTTAGAAAATCAATGTTGCTAAAACTGAGAAAGACACCATGTGTCTTAATTAAGACACTCGGTGTCTTAGCCCAAAAATTGAATGCAGAACTCCAGATTTGCAACAACATGCCATGGTTTATTAAAGACATGTCGCATATTATTAAAGACACATCATGTAACCTCCTAAAACTCGATCCAAACTTTAGTTATTGGATAAGACACGTTGTGTGACCTGCAGATTTCACTCAAACATGAATGTAACTGTCTCACACTTATGTATATGACCCCAAGCCGTCTTGGGACAGTTATCACAGACTATTTGGGACCTTTTGGAGCGAGACTCAAGCAAGGGAGAGCAAGGAGGAGTTGGAGGTATTCTAAGGGAGAAAAGTTGGTTTCTCAGGAGGGAAACTTCTTCTTCTTCCTTCTTCTCCAACAATTACAGTAAGGATCTTTGTCATTCTCTTCTCTCCACTCAGAAGTGAAGCTTTTTGGAGAATTTCCAGTTGCAAGGATGGATTTGTGACTCCTTGAACAGAGTTACAAGTCTATCTTCCTTCTTCCATAGACATCCAAGTTTATTTCCTTCTATTATGATGTCTAGCACTACTTTCTACTATTTGTATCTACTTTATACAGTCATGGATGAGTAGATCTCTTATTCTTGGGAATGGGGAGTAACTCCCATGTCTTAACATTGTTGAACACGAATTTCATATATATAATGCTAGTTGTTTCACTATTCTAAGGTTCATGGATGTTTAATTCCTCTTACATGCTTTGCTGGCCACTTTGTATGTATGATTTCTTCTCTTTGTATGATCTAGGAAGATATGCATAGGAGTAACGAGATGTACCTTATCTGTACTACCTTGACCACGGGAGTGTCTGGGATGTGTTGGGGAACAAAGGTTTGTAGTCCTTAACTAAGTATATCTACGGGAGTGGTATACAAAGTTAGGACTATTCTACACTATCGGGAGGTGGGTGTAGGATACATGCCTCCCTTGTGTTATTGCTAGTGTTCTTGATCTTTGTTGTTCTTCATGTTATGATTTGGATGTGAAACCCTATCCTCAAGAATCCCTAATCCAAATTGATCCTTAATACAAGTGTTTTAATGCTTTAGTTCATTTCCTTTTAATTGCTTAGTTAACATAACAAAACCCCTCTTGTTAAAAAGATCTAGATTGTTGAAGTTCAATACTCTTGTGCCTAGAAATACCTTGCTCCTTGGACGACCTCGATAATACTACACGCACCTGTATACTTGTGGGGTAGTGTTTGAGTTTATAAATATTAAAACTTACGCACACATGCTAATAAGTTTTTGGCGCCGTTGTCGGGGAGCATCGACATTTTTGTTAGAGTAAGAAGTGTTGAATTGTAAGTGAGACTAGATCACCCCACCACCTGTCATATCCACCATCATTCTTTTCCATCATGATCATAATCATTATCTTGTTTTTGTATCTTCCATTTTCTTTCTTGTACTTCACTCACCTTCTTTACTTGCAGGACTGTATTAGGCGATCCAAAAGGGGTCTTCAACCTTCCACATTTCTGGACCCCAACTCAAGCACAATGTTTGCAGCCTTCCAGAAGCTAGGAGGAGTGAACCTCAATCAGATTTGGAGGACTCACAACCATCATCACCAACTTCTTCACCACCATCCTCACCAGCCCAATAAGAAGAACAAATAATGGAAGATGATCGTCCCCTAAAGGACTTCATTGTTCCAACTGCTACAAAAATCAATGGGGCTATCACTATCCCAAAAATTGAGGCAAATGACTTTTCTATCAGCCCCACAATTATACAGATGATACAACAGAACCAGTTTGAAGGGACGCCAATGGAGGATCCAAACCTCCACATTGCTGAATTTCTGCAATTAATTACTAAGCAATTTCAAGATAAATGGTGTTCCTACTAATGTAATTTGTCTTCTTCTTTTTCCCTTATCTTTGAGAGATAGAGCCAAGTTGTGGCTCTATTCTTTTCCAAGACACTCCATCAATAGCTGGGACAAACTCCTCAAAGTTTTCTTAGCTAAATAGTTTCTACCAAATAAGACTACACAATTGAGGAGTCAACTCATTAATTTTTCTCAAAGGCGTGGAGAGGCCGTGTATGAAACATGGGAAAGGTTCAAAGACCTTCAACATCTTTGTCCACACCATGGTTTAAGCAACTGGCTTCTATTGCAAACTTTCTATAATGGCTTATTCTACAAGACAAGGATATCTATTGATGCTACTGCAAATGGTGCTTTAATGAATAAATCATACAGGGATGCTTATGCCATTATTGAAGACATGACACTTTATAATTGGCAATGGAGTCCTGACTGGAGCATCCAACCTTCTTCTTCAAGCTCTATTTTTGGAAAGCAAGCCACTGGAGTAATTTGTGATGCATGTGGAATAGTAGGACACACTGCTTCTTCATGTTTTGCCACATCATCACAATTTGGAAAGATATCAGATCTCAACAACAATGTCAACTACAATTTCATCCAACAACAACAACATTTGCAGCCCAAGTCGTGTTTGGAGTCCATGCTTGAGACACTTGTCTCAACTCAAATTCAGCAAAATGATGAGCTTCACCAACAAAGGGAGCTGCTAAAGGATGCTATATTTCAACTTTCTTCTAAGTTGGATGGGATTGCCACTCACACAAGGATGATGGATGATCAAATTGCTCAACATGCTCTTTCCAATCAAAAAGCACCCTAAGGATGATTTTTCAAACAAGACAAGTTCCCCCTCACAACACATCTTTGATACAATGCTTGGTGATGACAAAATTCTCTTTGGATCAAATGTTGATTATTTTGAACAAGAGAATGAAGTGACATACAACATTGAAATCCAGAAGACTGTTCCTATTGCAAATCACAAGTGTAGATATTTGGGCCAAATAAAAGATATATTGACAAAGAGGTGTAGATGCTTAGCACAACAATTTCCAGCCTCAAATCAAAGTAACAGACCTCCATCTCCATCATTTACCATGACATGTAACCGGTTGCAGTGCTCTTGAGTTTGTTATATGTAGTGAGGACACTGCAAATTTCAAGCTTAGGGGGAGAGCAACTGACCGATAGTGTAGTGTAGTTTTATTTCCTTTTTATTATCTTTTTTTTAGTTGTTGTTTCTAGTTCTGCTCTTCTTGTGGAAAATCCAGTTTGATTTGAGACCCATATATTGTATGCGGAATGAACTCCTACGCTTAATTGATTGTCCTCTTTTGACGAGAAATATCATTTGGAGAAATTGTAAAAGGCATGCATCAATCAAATGAAACTTTTTGGCCATCAACATTAGCTTAACTCTAGTTTATGCTTCTAGCCTAAAAATTCATCTTACACTTCCTTGATTCCTTAGAACATGTAATGGTTTCAATTTTTGTGAGTAAATCAACTTTACAACATCATTTAGAATATTAGATGCCCTTTCCAAGCTCTTAGTGCATTTTCAACCATTCTTTCAATGATTTTTTTTCAAAACAAATGAATTAAATCTAGCTAATGTTGCAATTTAGTTGACTCTCTTATGTTTTGAAAAAAAATTAAAATTTCTTTTTCCTTATCTCATCTTCATACCCCATAAAAGATGGTTAAACTGCCCACATATCATGATAGCCTAGTGTATGTCTGATCTGGCCACGATGGTTAGGTGGTATGTCTTAAAAGAGGGTAAAATACCCCAACCTACATTCCACATGTGCATAAGCCTACTTTAGCAACTGAGTGTCGGAACCCATAATCTATTGTCATATCATTTTTGGGAAAGAAGGAGAGTACAACTAAAATTGTCAATTTTAACTAAGATTTCATCATTTGTATCCTTAATAGTTGAGAGTTTGAGTTGCATATCCACTAATTGCTTGGCTTGGTCATCCAAATTCTACTTAGTGTTATTTAATTGATTGATTCATTTAATTGTGACCACCCCTGCTGAACTAAAACTCTCTTTCTTGGGTGTTTAAGTTGAATTGATGGCTATGGGTGTAAACATGTTGATCATGGTTGGTTTGTTCTTATATACATCTTTCTTTTCATTTGATATGTGCATGAACTTGACAATTCCTTCATTTGTGTTTCTATGCTCTTTTTTCTTGCGGACAAGCAATGGTTTAATCTTAGGGGGATTTGACGTGTGCATTTTATATCATATTTTGGACCACTTTTGGTTGCATTTCCCAATCATTTTAACCCAATAATCACTATTAATCATGCTATATTTTCCATCTTTATTGTTGTATTTACTTGCTCTATGGTTTGGTTTGTAGGTACAACAATTTGGCATCAAAACAGGGAGAAAATGCCATTATAATATCCATAAAGATATTCCCCAATCATCTAGACATTCACAAAATCAATGTTGCTGAAACTGAGAAAGACACCCCGTGTCTTAAAAGACACGACGTGTCTTATTAAATACACCCCATGTCTTAGCCCAGAAATTGAATGCAGAACTCCAGATTTGCAGCAACACGCTGTGTTTTATTAAAGACACATCGTGTTGCTGCAAATCTAGAGTTCTACATTCAATTTCTGGGCTGAGACATGGTGCGTCTTTAATAAGACACGTCGTGTCTTTTTAAGACACAGAGTGTCTTAATTAAGACACAAGGTATCTTTTTCAGTTTCAGCAACATTGATTTTCTGAATATCTAGATAATTGGGGAATGCCTTTATGGATATTATAATGGCATTTTCTCCTCGTTTTCATGCCAAATTGTTGTACCTACAAACCAAACCATAGATCAAGTAAATACAACAATAAAGATGGAAAATATAGCATGATTAAGAGTGATTATTGGGTTAAAATGATTGGGAAATGCAACCAAAAGTGGTACAAAATATGATATAAAATGCACACATCACTTCTAAATGCATAACTTGTTCTACTTATCAGTTGTAGCTGCTTAACTTGCTTAGCATGTATAATTAGTTTTAAATCATTTATTTCGTTGAATCTGCTCATTCTGTTAATAACATTATTTCTTGATTAAGTATAATCTATGTTTATAATAGTTGTTGGCAGAGAGTTATATCTCTCGTTGGGACATGGGTCTCACTTTCATAGTTTGCCACATCTTTTTAGGTGGTCATGTGTAACATGGTAGAGATCGTGCTGTTGAGGAGGAACAACAAGGATACCAATGAACACAAAAGGTTGGATAAGTTGATAGCACCTTGTAGTAGAGGCCTATGTGTCGTCCTTGTACTCTCAGGTCCTGGAAGGGGTGTTTTGTGGATGTTGTAAATGATACATGTTTTGGCAGTATGCCTTGGTTGTATATAAGGCTTGTGCATGTGAACAGTTTATCTTTTGTAACAAGTGTGTGGCAGTTAACCACTATAAAGATGTACATACATGTTCTGATATGTGATATGGTACAGTTTGAGGACTGTGATGTAATATGTTTTGACACTTAATGGTTATATGAGTTCGGTTTTTATTTATCATGTTTTATGGTACTCTGTTTGTTTAGCTATTAATATGCTTTGGTTTTGATTTATCTCGCTCTTGTGGCATCGGGTTGTCACAAGTTAGATCGGTATTAGAGCTCTAGGTTCACTGAGTCTACAGGAATATAGGACTAGGGTTGTGTTTGTTCTTTCATTATTAAGTATATCTAATCGCAGCTTCTACTTATGCAAAAGAAGAAGAAGAAGAAGAAATGTCTAGAGAACACAAAGAACATGCTGAGAGTAGTGTTGCTACATAAGCAGGTGGTGCAAAAAAGGTAGGAAAGAGTAGATGGAGTTCCTGAAGTGCCTCAGTTTGACCCAACAACTATGGCTAGTTATGCTTTTCAGTCCATGTTTGGACAATTATGGCCACAATTTCACATATGGAGGATAGAGTGTCCGTACCTCAAAAAAGGGAAATTGTCTCCAATGTGAAATCCTAGGGTTCTGGAATGATTTTCGAGAGGTTGTAGTGTGTTGGAGTTATTTCATCATGATTTGTATGCATCTTCTTTTGTATAAATTTTGGCTGACCCAAGTACGACACATTCTTTTATCACCCAGAGGTGATTTGTAGTTACTCCTTTTGTGTTAGTCGTAGATCAGATAGTCTTCTCTTAGAAACCCCTCTAGTTGGTTGTGCCATGTTTTGGGAGGTGTGTCCATCATGTGTTCTTAAAATGCAACATTCAAGTGGACCTTGTTCCACTTGACATGAATGTATTTGATGTGATCTTGGGAATGGATACCTTGGATAAGTACTGGGTGATCTTGGATTGTAGTTCCAAGGTAGTGATGTTTTTTGATGGTGATGTTTCGTGGGTCTTCCAAGGAGATAGGAAGATTCTTTTGACGTGTTTGGTGTCAGCGATGACAGTAGAGAGGCTGATAAGGGAGGGTTGTGAAGCTTTTTTGGGACATGTGGTGGATACCAAGGTGAGGAGTCCAACTATTTTGGAGGTTCATATTGTTTGAGAGTTTGAAGATGTGTTTCCTGACGAGTTTCCCTGAGTTCCCACTCCTAGAGAGATTGACTTCAAGATCAATCTGGTTCTTGGTACATAGTCGATAACACATCCGTCGTACAGGATGACACCAGCTAAGATGCAGTAGTTGAAGAAGCAGTTGCAGGAGCTGATAGTGAAGGGCATTATCAAACTGAGCACTTCCCCTTGGGGTGCTCCCATGTTGTTCGTAAAGAATAAGGATGGATCAATGAGGTTGTGCATCGATTACCGATAGTTGAACAAGGTGACAATCAAGAACAAGTACCCGTTGTTGAGGATAGATGATCTGTTTGATCAGTTGAGAGGTGTTATAGTGGTTTCAAAGATATACCTAAGGTCAGGATACCATCAGTTGTAGATCAAGGCATATGGCATGCCCAAGTCTTCTCTTAAGACTTAGTGATCACTACAAGTTTTTGGTTACGTCATTTTGATAACCAATTCACCGACATAGTCCATGGACCTGATGAACAGAGTGTTTAGGTCTTATCTCGACCATTTTGTGGTGGTGTTCATTGATGACAATATGATATACTCTTGAGATATCTAATAGATGAGAAACACCTACAACAAGTGTTGACGTTGTTGAGGCAACACAAGTAGTACGCCAAGTTCAGCGAGCGTAAGTTTTAGTTGAAAGAGGTGTCCTTTCTGGGCCATGTGATATATGTTGAAGGTGTTTGTGTGGATCCTAAGAAATTTCAGTCAGTGTTACAATGAGATCATCCTAAGACATGAAAGAAGTTCATAGTTTCCTAGGCCTGGCAAGCTACTACATGAGGTTCATTAATAACTTAAGTGTTGTGGCGTTACCCCTAACAAAATTGACAAGGAAATATGTATTGTTTGTTTGGTTCAACAAATGTCAAAGCTCTTTCCATCTGTTGAAGGAAAACTGACTAGTGCACCGATGTTAGTGTTGTATGAGCAAGGGAAAGGTTATATCATCTTCTATGATGTGTCAAAGATGGTTTGGGATGGGTGTTGATGCAGGATAAGAACGTGATTTCTTTCACTTCGCAACAGATCAAGAAACACGAGGAGAACTACCCAATGCATGATTTGGAGCTTGTAGTTGTGGTCCATGATTTGAAGATTTAGAGACACTACCTTTATGGCGAGTAGTGTCAGATCTTCACCGACCACAAGAACTTGTAGTATATCTTTTTGAAGCAAGAGTTGAATATGCGGTAACAATGCTGGATGGAGATGATCAAGTATTATGATTGCACCATAGACTACAATCCATGGAAGGCAAACGTGGTTGTAGATTCTTTGAGCAGGAATTATTCTTCATCATAGTCTGATGATAAGGTGCAGTTGTGTTCTTTAGTGTTCCATAAGCAAGTAATGTTGGTTTTGTTGTATCAGATGAACGTGAGGTTAGACGTTTCCTTGTTGGAAGGCTTGTTGGCGCATCTACATGTAAAGCCCATGTTGAGACAATAGATTAGAGATGTGCAACAGGGTGATATTGTGATACAGTAGATCCGATCAGAGTTTGGCAGCAAGAAGGGTGAGGGCTTCCATGAGATAGAGGATGGGATAGTGTGTTTCCATGGAAGGGTAGTTGTTCTAGATGCTGACAATTCAAAGAAGATGGTTCTTGAAGAGGCTCACTCTTTGATGATGTTATCCATCCAGGCAGCACCAAGATGAAGGACCTATATTGGTGTCCTGGGTAGAAGCGTGATGTGATTGAGTTTGTGGTAAGATGCAAAGTATGTCAGCAGGTCAAGGCTGAGCATTAGAAACTTATAGGAATGTTGGAACCGTTGCCTATACGGCAGTGGAAATGTGATCATATCACTATGGAATTTGTGTTTGGTCTTCCTAGGATAGACAAAGGTCATGATTCCATTTGTGTGATTGTCTATAGGTTGACCAATTCAACACACTTCCCTCTTAGTGAAAACAACATATACAACAAAGAAGTTGGCACAAGTGTATGTGGATGAGATAATTCATTTGCATGGTATCCCAGTAACGATAGTGTCTGACAGGGGTCCTTGGTTTACCTATCAATTTTGGGAGCGTATGCACACAGTCATGAGTACATAGTTGATGTTCGGTACAATATTTCACCCACATATAGATGGTTAGTCGAAGAGGACCATTCAAATTTTAGAAGATCTATTGAGAGCTTGCATTCTACAGTTTTTGGGATGTTGGGATGTGCACCTAATTTTGATAGAGTTTGCATATAACAACAGCTACCAGAGAAGCATCGACATGGCATCTTATGAGGCTTTGTATGGGAAACATTGTTGATCTCTATTATGTTGGTATGAAATGGGTGAGTATCAGCGTTTAGGTCTTGAGCTTGTGTAGCAGACTACAGAGAAGATCCAAGTGATACAACAACAACTAAAGGTAGCCCAAGATAGACAAAAGTCTTATGCTGACAATCATCACAGACCCTTGGAGTTCTAAGTGGGGGATAGGGTGTATCTTAAGATCTCTCCTTGGAAAGGTGTTTATGGGTTTGGGAAGAAGGGTAAGTTGGCTCCCAAGTTTATGGGACCTTACCATGTAGTGGCACATGTTGGGAAGGTGTCTTACAGGTTGGAGTTACCGCCCGAGTTGCACAAATTGCATCCAGTATTCCATGTATCATTGTTGAGGAAGTGTCATCTAGACACAGAACTAGTGTTGCAACATGTAGAGGTTGAGTTAGAAGAGGATATGTCGTATGTTGAACGTCCTGTGTTGATCCTAGATCTAAGGGTAAAGAAGTTGAAGAAGAAGGATCTAGTGTTGGTGAAGGTTTTGTGGCATCACTGTGGTGTGGAGGAAGCCAAGTGGGAGTTAGAGGATGATATGCATAGGAAGTACCTGTCTCTTTTTGTGTAGGATTTTGGGGGCAAAATTCTTATTAGGGGTTTATGGTTGTAAAGACCCCTAACTTAGATTTTTCCTGATCTTGCTTTCTTAGCATAAAAATATGCTTAAAACCTTAATCTAATCATGTGATGCGCTTTAATAACATGTGACATGTTTATGTTTTAAATTTTGGTCTAGTTTGGTTGATATTTGAGCTAGTTATGATATATGTGTGTTGTCTTGGACCAAGTTGCAATTTACCCATTTTGAGGGTTATCTTGAAATTTGTCACAGGTTGGATGTGCCTCCCGTGTTTTAGTATCATGAGAGAGATAATGATGCTTAGAGGCTCCTTATTGGACCTTGATTTATGAGGTGACATCATGGTTGAAGTTAGGGTTTGTATGGGTTGCATGGATGCCTAAGTTGATGTTGTTCCCTTTGTGTTGTTGCAACCGATGTGCTTTTCTTGATTTTGATTTTGTAGAGGTCGAAGTGTTTTGAGTTGATACCTTAGTTTTCAGCCAATTTCTCAATCTTGGTCACCATGGTCGCTATGCTTACTTGGTCGCCATAGTTTCCATGGTTTCATAGTGGTCGCTATGCTCTTTGGACCTAAGTGGTCACTACCTCGCTTAGGTATTAAGGATGGATTATGTTTGGGCTAGTGATATGTGAGAGTGGTGTTTGCATGGATGAGTTTTGGGGCATATGGCATGTGTTAGATGACACCTCACCTCTCTCATACCCTTGGGTATGTATACCCCCTCTTAACATGCAAGTGACCCCTTTAACCCTCTCTTCCTTCTCCCTTCTTGCTTGGAGGTTCTTGAGATTGAAGAAGAAGGTCTAATCCTTGTATGTGGTGATCTAGGGTTGGATCATCTCTCTTTTGTTGATCCTTTGGCGATCCTTGATCTTGGTAAGTGGTTTATCTTTCTTGATTTTGTTTTCTTGCAACCATATCCCTCTCTTTCTTCTCTTAGGAGATCCATGGTTCTCCATGGTTGTCTTTCTTGAGGAACCTATCTCTCTCTTAGAGGTATAATCCATGGTTTTCCCATGGTAGTACTATGCTAAATGAGGATCTCCTCTATTCTCTTTTCCATCCTTTCCAATCTAGGGTTTGTACCCTCTCTTCTTTGTGCACCTTTTGACCTAGGTTTGTTCTTCTTCTCTTGAGGTGAGTGTGGAGTTGAACCAACCTTGGGTTTTCCCTCTTCTCTTGGAACTTCTTGGTTTTGGAATTGTTCTTCACTTTAAGGCAAGTTATATAACTTTCCCCTCTACTAGTGTTTCACTCATCTTGCATGTTATTAATCTATCTTTAAAACATGGTTCTTTGTATCTTAGCGATACTAACTATGCTCCAGGGTTCCTTTCCATGGTAATCTTGAATGAATGATCTTCTTGCTACTTTGTTTATGGGGGAGTTGTTGGTTCTTACATGCATACCTTGGACATGGGTTTCTTTTATCTTTTGGCTATCATATGAAAGATGGAGGTTTTGACTCTTGTTTGCATGTGCTTGATGTTTGGATTTTCTCTCTCTTAACTTGGTTTTCATGTGCATTTTGTGAAGGTTATCTTTAGGGTTTTGACCCTCATTTTCTTCATGAGATTTACATCATGGACTAATCGGCTTCTTGATGTTGGATCACCCGTTTTAAGGTATATGGTCGATATGGTTTTAGTCCTTGGGGGTCTCTACATAGGTGAACTTTGCATGGTTGCTATGATCCTTGATTTCTCTTGGTCACTATGATGAGTGGTGCTTTTCTTGTGGTCATTATGATCTTGGTTTGGTGGATGGTCTCTAGATTCAAGTGACCAACAAAGTTGAGTTCTATTTTGGTCGCTACAACTCTATCCCTAGTTTCTCTTGTAGTCGCTACCATCCCTTATCCCTTACGATCACTATGAAGGGTCTAACCCTAATGGTTTCTAGGTTAATCTATCCTTGTGACTGCTACAAGGTATAACCTACATGGTTGCTACATATGGTTCCCTCTGACATGGTCGCTACAGTTCCATAATTTCCATGATCTTGGTCATGTTGACTTAATGATGATGAAAATTATGGTTTCCAAGAATGTGGGAAGTGGTAATAACTAGGGCATGATGTTATTTTCTGTTGAGAAACCCTAGTTTATTATCTATGAGTAACTGTAACCCTAACTTCAATTATATAGTGATGAATGAGTTGCTTGCTTGAGTAATTAGCATGGTGATCAAGTGTTTTCTCTCTCCTAGCATGTTGTAACCCTAATTGGAGGTTGAATGAACATCATAGATAATGATGGTTGTGGTATCTCTTTTGTAATACATTTGTGGTGATTATGAGCCTTGATGAGGCATGGTGATTTGATGATGTTCTTGTAGGATATAGTGGTAATGGTCTTATAACCTTGGAAGAGGCTTTGAGCCTAATTGAGGTGATATACTCTAGTGATGTGATGAGGGATTTTTTATCCCATAGTGATGTGATAATGGTGATGGCCTTGTGCATGGCATTGAAATAGTATTAGGTGGTGATGTCACAAGATTATATCTTACACATTTTATATCTTCGGGAGTTGTAATCTATCCTTATCTTTATATTATCTTTCTAGAGTTTGTACGTTGTAACTTGATTGATGTAGTATAAAAGATACCCAATTGACATAACTAATCAAGTGAAACCCCAATCATGTAGTAGCCCTATGCCATAGTCCATTCCGGTGTCATAACTTGTTGGATGGTGAAATGAGTATTCCTGTGAGAAACTTAGAGCGCATATTTTTTAGTATGTGGGGTGCTTGGAGAGAAGATCCTTGTCATCTAGATCCCAAGTGTTTTGAGAATGGTTGCGGTTGTGTCTCGGTGATTATATTTATGTGATGTGATTTGAGGACAACTATGGTTGTACCCCTGATGTAGGGTTTTGTGTCCTGTTGTCTAGCGTTGTGACCTGTACCAAGGTGGGCTAGGTGTTTTCAGCTTGACTATATGTTGATGGTGGTTGTTTACTGCTATGTCTCTGTGGTATCTCTTGTACTGACTGAGAGGTGGAGATGAGATCGTGGATTCTATCTCTTCCATAGATCTTGTATGAAAATGATTTTGACTTAGTAGTGGTCAGTTGGATTTGGGTGGTATGACTCAAATCCTCAAGGAATTAATAAAGGACGTAATACAACCGTGTAGTATATCTTCTTAGGGCTAAACACAATTCACATTGGTTGATGTCCTTGCCTTGTTTCTTGTATTGTTTAATTGTATTATAATGTGGTAAGAGAAATCAACTGTTATACATGTTCTTCATATTCCTTCTAATTGTATAACTTGTTCTACTTATCAGTTATAGTTGCTTAACCTTCTTGGCATGTATCATTAGTTTTAAATCATTCACTTATTTTAATATGCTCATCATGTTAATAATGTTAGTTCCTGCTTAAGTATAATCTATGTTTACAATAGTGGTTGGCTAAGAGTTTTAACTCTTATTGGGACATGGGTCTCAACCTTGTAGTTCGCCACATCTTTTTAGGTGGTCGTGTCCGACGTGGTAGAGATTGTGTTGTTGTAGAGGAAGAGAAAGGAGACCAGTGAATGCATACGTTTGGATATGTTGCTAGGGTCTTGTAGTAGAGTCCTATGTGTTGTCCATGTACTCTCAGGTCCTAGAAAGGGTGTTTTGTAGGTGTTGTAAATGGTACGTGTTTTGGTAGCATGTCTTGGTTGTATATAAGGCTTGTGCATGTGAACAAGTTATCTTTTATAACATGTGTGTGGGAGTTAACTACTACACAAATGTACATACATGTCCTGATATGTGATATGGTATAGTTTGAGGACTGTGATGTAATAGATTTCCGTACTTAATGGTCATATGAGTTCAGTTTTTATTTACTATGTTTTGTGGTAATGTGTTTGTTTAGCTATTAATCACACTTTGGTTTTGAATTATCTCACTTTTTGTCATCGGGTTGTCACACCCTTTGCTCGGTTCAATTTAATAAAATTGATTCTTTTGCTCCAATGAAAGGATGTTTTCTCTTTGTTTGTACTTGGTTATCAAGATGATCTGATATATTATTACAGAGTGATATGACCTTAGATCTCTGTAAGAATGAAATAATAGTCATTTAATTATGACTATCATTTTTCGTCCTTTTAATCTTATTTCTATTATAACCCTTGGTGACGCAGACACCTGAGCTTTAGGTTTGAACACCAGTTCAAATGCACATGTTTCTTTATATGACTGTGGATAGTAGCATGTTGGATGGTTGGGCAATGATCTGTATATGCCAGGACCAATGGGTGTACGAGAAGTCCGACCCTTATGAGTTTGTCTGTAAAGACATGTAACCTCAAGGTCCAGATTTGATCTTTAGAGCTTAGTAGTTGATTAGTTGAATAGAAACATGGTTTTGGCGGTGATCTTCTAGACCCCCCGATCTTTATTTCTTGATTAAATAATCTTTATTTTAACACTTTATTTTTTATCTTAGTTCTTAATCTACTCTCTCAAATCAAAATTTATTTTTTCATTTAGCATTTGGATTTGGATTTCAACCTTTTCTTTCCATCATCCCTTGGATCAATACCTATCTATACTCTGTTGACTTGGTGCTTGCATCAAGTTGACAACTTGGTTTGAAGGTTAAACTCTAGGAATTTTCCTAGTGATTGTTGTGTGTACAACGACACACGTGATGCACAATTGAGTGTTAGCAAGACAATACATTCTTTCCATATGAGAAGAATCCCCTTACCTTCAAGATTGATTTTGAAAAAACATTCGACAACATCAACTGGGGTTTTGTCTTTAAGTGTCTTTATGGCTATGGCTTTCTGGCTAGGTGGATACAATTGATCAAATCTTGTATCAGATTTCATCATTTCTCCACCCTCATTAATGGCTACTTTAGGGTACTACACAAACTCAATAGGTATTAGAAAGGGTGACCCAATATCACCGTACCACTTCATTACTATTATCTCTATTCTAGCCTACATGATTACATTAGTCACCACTGCTAAACTCATTGCAAATAATTCACCAGGGACTAAACAGATTATTGAATTTATGGATGATACCATCATCTTCTTGAAGCATGTGGACTCACATGTCATTAATAGGGTTGTCAATGGGGAGGGTAAGGTCTTACCCTTACCCTTACACACTAAGGATGGTCGGTAAGGGTATGGGTAATTCCCTAATTCACCAATATCCCACCCTCCCCTTACCCTTACCCTCTTACCCACAAGGTAAACTGGGAGAGTAAGGGTGAAATGGGGAATTTATATGTCTTCTTCAAAATTTTGCTAATATTAAAAATAATGGCATGGATAATAAATTTACATATTTAAGTGAAATATCAAGATGCTCCAAAATGTCTTTTGAATATCCAACATGATTCTAAGTAACCTTCTACAACACTATATAAATGGTTTGTGTTGTATTGAATGCATATACAAATGGTAATATCCTAACATTGGTGTGTGAATAAATAATTTGTTCCCAAAAGATAATGATTGTTGCACTAAAATGATATTAAATGACAATATGTCACAAAGAGTTATCGTTGGAAACATACATATCTTATACCCTTTAAAATGCTTTTTTATCCAAAAAGTAAAACACAAATAAAGTAGATAATACCACCTTACATATGTATCAAATGGTACATTAAAGATTAGATCCTATTATTATATGCATGTTTGTCTTACACCACACAAATATTTAATGGAAACTAGACTATCTTTATACATGTGTCTTGCACCTTCAAAGTGGTGTTGCATACACAACCAAGTTAACTACATAAGTAGATACAAATATCATGTACTATATAAAAAGATGACCACATAATATTTAATATTCCATAGACTCAAACAACACAATGACTATTCATTTAACCTATTATACATAAATACCCTTACCCTTACCCACTAAGTTAGCAGGTTAGAGGGTAGCAGGTAGGCGGGTAAAGGGTAAGAAAATACTTTACCCTTACCCTTACCCTATAGGGTATGGGTAAAGGGTAAGTGGGTTTACCCTTACCCATTGAAAACCCTAATCATTAACATTCTTTTCATTCTTGGTATCTTTTCATACATATCAAGTCTCAAGATTAACCTACATAAATCATCTATTATGGGTACATGTCTAGAGTGAAGAACATCTTGACAGATACAAACAACTTCTCAGATGTCTAAAAGACACCTACCCCATCAAATGTTTCAATTTACCTCTGTCATGGTACTTTATCCCCTCCTCTAGATGGATTCCTATCATCTATAAAGTGGACAAAAACCTCAACCTTTGGAAGACACAACACCTTAGTTTGACGGGCAATCTTACCCTACTCAACACCTCCTTAACCCCTTTCGCCACCTATTATTGTAGTTATATTTGATTTCCTACAAAGGTTCTCAAATGGATTGATAATATCAGTCGATGTTTTCTATGGAACAACTCTACCTCAACACAAAAAACACACTTGGTCAATTGAAAAAAAATCTACAGACTTAAAACACTAGGAGGATTGGTGATCATTAATCTGAAGATTCATGCTCACAACCTTATCCAAAAAATCACAGTGCAAATATGTGAGAACAAACATACTATTTGGAATTGAAACAAAATCTACAGACTTAAAACACTAGGAGTATTGGTGATCATTAATCTGACGATTCATGCCCACAGCCTTATCTACAAAATCACAGTGAAAATATGTGAGAACAAACATACTATTTGGAGTGACCATATTAGGGTGAGATACTACAATGGAAACAATCCATGGAATAAAGCACACAGATTCAGACTTTCCCCTCTATGGAAACAAGATCAATAAGATCCTTTACATCATCCAAAACTCAATCATTACATCCTCATTTTTTGATCATCACATCTCCTTCTGGTGTGACCCCCGGTTTCACTCTAGTGCAATAACAAACATGAGGTTGCACCTCAACATCCCAAAAAATATCAAGAACACCTTCACTGAACTTGTCTTGATCAAACTTCATTCGAATAAGAATAACAACCTCAAAATATTTTTTGCTACCCACTTCACCAACACAGTAATTGAACAAATCAAACAAACCCTTGAGCTAGACATCAGAAACAAGGTATTATGGAAAATGGATAATAAATATCACCCTAGATCCATATAGTCCTTTTACAATGACTGGGGTTATAATTATTCATATAACAAAATATGATAATATGATGCCCCATGAAATACATCATACACATTTGGCTTACATGTCATCTTAAAATCATGACAAGATAAAATTGGATAAAGAGAGATTTCTATGGACCCACTATGTGTAGCCTTTGTAAAATAGACATCGAATCCAACAAACATATTTTTTTTCAATTGTAGTCTCGGTAAACAAATGTGGCAAAAAGATTTCATGCACCATAATACACCAATAACATCTAGATAGACACCATCAATTGGATAATTGATACCAAACCTATCTCTTTTGTGCAATTCGACACAACCATCATCACAACCATCACCATGTGGATGATCTGGAAAGAAAGAAATTATAGAACCTTTGAATATAATAGTCATAACATATATTTTCCAAAAAAACTCTAATACTAATACTTACACGGATATTTTGTCATCTTACAACTGATGTAGGGATAGGATCTATCATTAGAGAGGCCAAAGCCAGGCACTTGCTTAGTTTCCGAGATGGAGAGACTGGAAGGAAAAACATCACCATGGAACCGATATTTGAAAAACAAAATTGAGAATCCGATTGAATGGTCACACGTTTCATGATATCGATGGTGGCACTCTTTTTTCTAGTTTGTTCTATCTTTCTTAGGCTTATTATGGGGTGTCTCCCCCTCTATCATAACTTTTTACTATATTTCATCTTTTAAGTGTGGGTGGGGTCCAATAGTGGCAGATCCCGGAAGGGGTTCCTCGTTATCAAATAAAAAAGTGTGGCAATATATCCTCTTGTAACTTAGTTACACACTTATATATTATCATGTATGGTACTGATTTAGCAGGTGGATATCAATTATAATCATAATATATAAGAACTAATTATCAAAGGTATACATGTTGATCCGAAGATATATAATTGAAAATCGCCTCCTACCCAACGACATGACAAGACTGTCCAATCCCACGTTATCATTGGCAACAAGCGAAAGGAAGAACGCACCACTGTCCAAAACTATACTGGAATAAAGTTTATTAAGAAAGATGAACCAAACTTTTTTTATAATACTTACGATCACCCATGGGAGATTTTACCAGAATGGGTCTAGAAATTATGCTTATCTTAGCAAGTCGCTCCTATTTCTTTTCCCTTAAATCGTCCCCGAGCTTCCTTCTTTTATCCACTGCAACAGTAATGTACGGATTGAATATGATACTGAGTTTTCATCGCAGATAAAAAAGATAACTACTCTAATATTAGCGTTGTTTATCGTTCACTCCACTTATGACTTTCCTTGTGACTATATTGGTAATGTCAATTCTGTCCTCAAAGTGAAGGCGGTCACAAGAGGCTTGCTACTCCGATAAATGTTGCAACTTTGATGAGGACGCTGACATGACCCAATCCCTCCGCGAGACTTGAAGCCCTAATGTTGTTGCTTTTCAGCTTGTTAATGATGGTGTAAGCTCATGTTTTGCCCATGTTTGACGATGGTGATGTTTATGCTCCTGTTTGCCGTTGTATTGTCAATGACGCCGTAATGTTGACTGTGCTGTTTTTTTAAAGTTCGTGTAATGTTGACTATGCTGTTTTTTTGATGTTCATGTACGACGTAATGTTGACTATGCTGTTTTTTTTATGTTCATGTACACCGTAATGTTGATTATGCTGTTTTTTTTTATGATCATGTAGATCGTAGAAGAGGATCTCACCATTACGTACTACGTACTTTGATCACACTTAGGGCTAATTTGGTTGGGTGTACAACCAACCAATACTAGGAATACGAAAATAAGAAATTGGAAACAATGAGTTGGAAGGACAACAATTTTATTTGGTTTGAAGTAGGTTGAATGCAAACATTTTATTTGTTTCTGTCTGGTTAGATGTAGTTCGGTGGTCGTGAATGGAGCTGCGTTGATGAAAAATACTAAAACATCCACAAGTTTGCAGTTATTTACAACATTTATTGACGTGGAACAAGGATAGCACAGGAGCTACCACCGGAAAGTGTGGGCTGGAAACCGAACCACGCCCATTTTGGGAGCGGTTCATTCCCTACCAATTTCTACAGCTGCAACAAGAGACCTGCAGTTAGTTTCCATACCTCGTCTTCAATTTCAGTGCAACCAAACGAGATGAATTGCAAATCATGATGAGTTAAAACCGTACTACTTCATTTTCGGCCCAACCAAACTAGGCCTTACATGAATTTAAACTGCCAAAACTTGGTTTGGGCTTCTCTTAGCTGAGTCTTTTGCTTTGTATAGGGCTTGTTTCTACTTGCCCGATATTCCGTGCCCACTTGTTTTTTCTCCGCCGTTCTGCCATGATTGATACTTCGGGTGGTTACGTTTGTCGTATGCGTTGGCATACACTTATGGCACGTTTGGTTTGCCGAATTTTTAGAAATCCTGTATTTTGTCCATCCCGCATTATTAAAATGTTGCATTGTTGAAATCCCGCAAAATAAAATTTTATGTTTGGTTTGCTGGATTTTGTTAGTGCGGGATTTATTTTTTTTCGTGTCCACGATGTTCGCCATGTTGGATTTTGCCGTCCGGGAGAATTTTGTTGGAGACCAAAATACGGGATTCCTATTATGTCTGAAAATCCCGGGATTAGCCTCAGTTCTCCAATCCTGCAAACCAAACGTAAAATTTGTTGAACTGGAGTCCAAAATACAATCCAATACAACAAAATCCAAGTAACCAAACATGCCTTTAATTGTCCTTTATAAAACGATTGGATAGTCAAAAAAATTTAAATAGCGTCGCTGCCTAACTTTTCTAGAATTCGATATTTCCTTACTTGGTATTGTGCTTGCTTAAGGGTATAAGAAGACTATTCTAGTTCCCGCGCTTCCCTTGAATGAGTTCTAATTTCCTCTCCGAGCGTCAAAATGTTATCACTTCCCTGGCTTAGATAAGTGATTATCGCATGCACCTAAATCACCATTCCCTAAGTTCCTAGATATACATATCTTGGTTTGTCATTCGTTATATATTTACTCAAAACTGCAAGCGTTATCGGGTCTCTCCGTTATTCCTCTTATTTGTTATTTATAATGGTTGTGCGTCGCATTACAATTAAAAATCTATCTTGCACGTTTCAATATCGTAGGTGTATCTTTTTTTAAGGTCATTATCGGTGGTATATCTTAGTAGTTCAAGAATAACAATTAATTAAATTTTATAACGATTCGATTTCCCAATTGTGGGCGCGGAAGACAAAATTCAAAAGAGGATTTTGACACGAGGTGGGGAAACCTTTCTATGCTAACCAAATTTCAACAGAAATGTATTAGAGAGCATATTTTCTTAGGGTCATTACATGTGACACTTATACGATAGGAGTGGTTATATAATCAGAGGTACTGGATACGCTAATTATACGAGCAGTTAACTCACAGAGACATAGATCAAGTATGACCACAAAGCGAATTTACCTCCCTTTTAGATCCCGCTTCTCAGAACCAGGTTGATTTCCCATTGCATGTTGACATGAATGTCTACTGAACTGCTATTTGGCACATCAACCAACCCTAAAGTTTGCAATAAAATCCAGCTAATGTTCATTGCCTTCGAAATTTTTATTTTGTCTTAATCATTATTTCATCTCAGTTGTTATCATATTCATAATTTGAAATTCCCATTTCCAACACTAAAGTTACATATATAAGAGAGCGCCAGATTCCAAATGACAATCATAAACATCACTCTATTCATTAGTTCACCGTTTGCATGTCCTTTAACGGTAATCCAATTCACAATTTGTTTTGGTTTGTTAGTTATATTAGTGGATTATGTAACACCGCAGTAGCAAGACAGGAAGAGAGGAAGGGGAAGAAGAGAACGACATAGATATTGTCGGCCTTTGTGTCAACAAATGCCGAAGTACTCTGAACGATAAGTTCACGTGTCTCAAAAGATACCATCTTACCAACCATCCTCTGCGCTGTCAGCATTGAGGTCCACAGACGTCAAGCACAATAATCCTCAAATAGATATTTTCAATACAACAACCTATTTTCTACATTTTCAATGCAACAAGCCATTTTCTACTCACGGATCCTTTTTATTTTATACAAATTATGCTCCGAAGAATAATACAAACTATAAGGTGAAGGAATCACAAAAAGGGGAAGACCGGCAAAAAAAATCATCATATGCAACTACTTTCCTATTTACATTCCGGACGACGATGTTCGGTCTATCCTCTGAGCACCTAGTTTTAAGGGAGCAGCTTTCGTCCCTCTACCTCTACCTGATGATAAGGGCTTGACTTTGGTTGTTGGTAGAGGTGCTGCAATGGCAGCCCATGGATCATTATCATCAATGTCCTTCACAGGTTTTACACCAGACGATCTTGAAGGCACCCGTGGGGCAGGTGCAGCTATAGATCCCCAAAGGTCGTCATCACTGCCTGATGATGGAATCTTTGAATGCTGAGTCGACTTTGTTACGGCTTTTGGTGCAGGAGCAGCAATGGAACCCCAGAGATCATCTGCATCATTTTGCACTTGCATTTTTTGCTTGGATGAACTGACAACTAAAACATGAACATGAAGACTAAGATACACATCGATAGCAGTTTACTTGATATGCCAAATTGATTTATTTCAGCATCCAGGACCATACCTTGAGGTTTTGATTGTACAACCGGTCGCTTCTGTGCAGCTTGAATAGAAGCAAGAGGTGCGGGTGTTTTCTCCTCAAATGGCTCCAGATCATCCCAACCTTCCTTGTCACTTCCATGATCTTCATGGAGAGCCACATTTTCAACCTCTCCCCAGCCCTCAGTAGATGTTGGGGATGAAGGAGCTGCTTGTTCTACTTGTTCAGTAGCAGAACTTGTGTTCACATGTACAGAATCTGCCAGGACAGTTACAATAATATAAATTGTTAAACCATCAAACACAGAGTTAAAGATGATAGTCTAGATCTATATTATATTATTTTAGATAATTGGGGTACAGAATCTGCCAGGACAGTTACAATAATATAAATTGTTAAACCATCAAACACAGAGTTAAAGATGATAGTCTAGATCTATATTATATTATTTTAGATAATTGGGGTACTAGTAATCATAGTGAAAATTTTGAGATTTTGCAATTTGTCGGCTTGCTTGAAAAAAAATGTACTTGAACAAAAATCGGGAAAAGATCGTCAAAGTTCGGTTAACAAGTCGGGGAAGAAAATCGATAATAAATCTGCTATTTACACTATGTATATGCATGTATATGTATATTTGTGTATAATATATATGTGTGAAGTTACACACAAGTATGATATATATGTATTCACATTTACATCCCGATGTCAATTTGTATAAGAATAATAACATGGAATGTATAATAAAGACTATTATTTTGCAAGATGGAGAGAGAAAACCTCTATAGTTGTAACATGGGAAAGGGTGGGGGGGGGTGTGTGAAATTGAGTTCAGTTTCGACACATCATAAGAGTAAGCTTGTTAGAAAAATGTAACTTTTAGTTTAACTTAAAAAACATTTTATATCAAAAAAAACCATGAAAAGTAAAAACTTCATGAAAATTCATTGGAATTCTGGAAAAACATGAAAAGTTGTAAAAAGTCAGGAAAAGTTGCCGAACAGAAAGAGCATTTGGCTGACTAATCATTGTGAAAAATAGTTAAGTATAGGTCACCGGATTTTTTTTTCTAGGTTAGTATTGTAGCATCATCATTTAGATTTTGGATATATCTCATAAAAATGAGGCTTCACCGCATCATCATTTCGATTTTGGATATTTCTCATAAAAATGAGGCTTCACCATGTAATCACCTAATGAATCTTCCAGCACTAATTACAGGGCATTTCTGGAAGAAAAAAGTGATAACATACTGCCTATGGGTTTTTTAAAGTAGATCTGAGAATTACTTAGCTGGCACTGGTTACTGAAATACTGTCTTTAACAACTTTGAAATAAAATTGTCAAGATGTGCTGGAACCCCTAATCATGGTGGTGCATATTGCTGAATATGCTGTCAAAGCAGTAGCAAGTTCCTAGTTTACAGGATAGGAAGTGTGGTGTTGTCATGGTGAGAGAGCTGTGTTCTCTCTTCCATCGTGCTCTACCTGTTCTTTGCTTCCTTCTACTGAACCCTGATTTCCTTAGGTTCTTACCACCACCACATGCACATTAGGCAAACTCTTTAGCTGCTCTCTATCCTGATTGAGCTTCCTTCTACTGAACCCCAGTTTCCTTAGCTTCTTACCACCACCACCTGCACATTAAGCAAACTCTTTAGCTGCTCTCTATCCTCTAATGCCTTCACGAAAGCTATGCTCCCCGGGAACCACACTCAAAACAAACTCTGGCCACGAAGAAGCACACTGGCAGATAGGTGCAACACTTCCATGCCAGAAGAAAGTACTAGAAAATACTTTCATGGATAAATTCTGGCAAATGAGATCAGAGAAAGACTCCATCCTTGACCAACACAGTCTTCCTTGTGTGTCCGTCTAGCCAACCGAGGAGGACAGAGACACTACTATTTCGGGATCAACCTCAATTGAATAACAGAAAGTATTTTTTGGCAGATATTCAGAGGCAGTGGAGGATTAATGAAATCAGTCACAGACAATGGGTACACCTCTATAAGGAGGTTCAAATTTCAATCTGAAAAAAAGGAAAAGCTTACAAAGAGACAGGTCATGTACAAAGAAAAGAATGTGTCTTCTTCATTGTTGTCGCTGGACCTTCAGCGAGAACGGAGTTGCTTGAGTAAAGTGAGAGGAATAAATGTCGAACTCAGTTGCTTCTTTCTTTCCTTCCTGCCTAAACCTTAAATTTCAGTTCCACATCTTCCTAATTCCTAACTTCTGAGCTTCCTAGTGTGAATGCCCGATCTTATCTTGCCTTATTGAATCAATCTTTGACTTGAGATCATCTTGAAAAGATCCAGTAACATGCAATTCGATCTGAACTCGATTTCTAATACAACAGATCTAGAACAACTGCCTGGTAACAGTTACTCGCAAGTCACCATAAGTGAGAAATTCCCAATCCTCATCTACTCAACAAGGCAGCCATCCTCCCAAGTCATCCATTTCAGATTTCACCATGTGTATGTGTGTGTGCACCGTCTTATCTAGCCACTCTTTATCTTTTTTTTTCCTTCCTTTTACCCTTTCTTGGCCTCTTCTCCTAGAAGGGTACAGACATCCAGTAGCAATGTTAGCTTCCAAGCATGGAATCGTACTACAGTTCACTACTTGTATGAGTTCAGTATACTTGTTAGACGAAAAGGAGGGAGGCAATAGCATAATTAAGCAAAACCCTACTTCTATAGGGGAGGGGACTAATACAGATACAAACTCTAACATTTATGAGCCGAACATGCTTAGGCCCATATTCCAATAAGACCCAGTGAACGAATTGTATAATACTACAACACTCTCCCTGGAGCATGGTAGAATCACAAGCCTAGTTTGCAGACAAGCAGACTTAAACATAGAAACAAAAAGCAGATACATATACTCTGCCCACACTATAGTTTCATTTCCTCTTAACATCTCAATCTCAACACTCTAAACCAACTCCCCCTCCAGCAGATAATGATCACAGCATGTAAAAAAGCAAGCTTCAATCAAATTGCAGCAGCATCTGGAGCAATAGCAGAAGGTAAGCATAGAAGATATCATCTCAGAGGCTATCACTGTCCAGTAGCCCAAAGAGTGTTGGGTCACAGTGTCACAGTAATAAAGCCCAGAGAGTGTAGGTCCAGATATCATCGACAAGCAAGCGATAGATAAGCAATGTCCAACAAATTGCACAAATAGAGGTAATAATAGCAAAGACAACATAGCCGGATGATGGAACCTTGTGCACTCAAGCAAGCCAACACAACAAACTCCAAGATGCGCAAATAATAAAGACATGAACTTCAACAGGAATAATTAGTAACACCGGCAAAGTAATATCCTCCAGAATATTTTCTTCAAGCTTTTCACTTCCATCTCATCCAATAAATCTCCTCACCCCACTACAGTGAGAATCAAAAGAATACTTGGCGAGGACAACTACAAACGACGCAATGGAAGAGGACGGCACGACCAATAATATGAATCACAGTTAAATAAAGGAGGGAAAAGGATACAGTGTTAAGTTGAGAAGTCAAGCTTCTGATTAAAGAGTGAACAGGCTTATGTGTAACTTGTAAGATGGGCTATAACATGAGGGAGAAAGGAGGTCAATATTTACAGACGGGCAATTCTTTTTCTTTTGGGCTGCAGACTTGCCAAGCCATTGGGACTTATAATTAACAAGGGGGCAGCTTGACTATAGTAACTAGAATGGAAAAATACTGGAGAAGTTAGGCCGGGATTTACTCAGTGGACTGCCCACCGTCAAGTGATTTGAAGCAAAAAGAAAATATTAAGAGCAGCACTGTACACAGATAGCTAGAATTTAGAAATGGAATAGTTTCCAAGTACTACAGCCACTTGAAGCAAGACGATTACTGCAGCTGTATTCCACTTTTCCACTTGAAAGCAAAAATGTGCATCCACTGAAACCTCTTCTATTTGTTTTCTTCTTAAAGAGTACTTCTGTCAAGTGATAGGGTTTTCCCTCATTCTCCCTCACCACACAAGATGGCATCGGCTACCAGTCGATCCCAGTTGCAGATTTTTTTAGTAAGCAGTGGTAGGGGCAATAGCCTCTGAATGCACAGCATCAGCTGCAAGCTAAGGATGCAGCACTCAGTGAGGGAGAGATTCAGCCAGGTAAACAGAATAGGGATCGTTTGCTGTCAACCAGGGATAGAGGCAAGACGTAGTAAGCATCACATGGTAAAAAAAATAGAGAGGTGATTAAGCATTGCAGCAGCATGCATGCAGCAGCAGGGGGATGACCAGTCCACTTTGTGGGACAGAGGCTCCAGCAAAGGAGCAGAAATGGGCCAACAATGGCAGTACGGGCCTCAGCAGCGGCGGCGATGACCACTCCACTTTGTAGGACAGAGGCTCCAGCAAAGGAGCAGAACTGGGCCGACGGCAGTAGGGGGCTCCTAAGACTGTTTGTGCAAGCTGTGAGGGCATTGGCTGGAGACTCGACCTGAAATCAGGAGAATAGAGACTTGCAGATGCTGAAGGGGGCAACAGCAGTCTCTGTATGCTGTGAATCTTTAGATCTAGGGACACAAAGAAAGACGAGCATGAGCCTACGGACGGACAAAAGGGCAATGGTGGTCACCCATGGGGAAGGCATTCGTCTTTTTCTTTTTCTTTTTTCCAGGGTTGTGGTTTCTAGGACAGTTCCTAAAATACCATTAGAAAATAGCAGGCAATCGGGTAATTTCATTAGGCAAAACCCTACTATATACATGAGAGTGTTGAGAGGGAACTAATACAGGAACCAAGCAACTCAAACTGTATTGTGCCAAACGTACTTAGGCTCCTATGCAATAAGACTCATTTAATTAATATCTAGTACTCTAACAATACGTAGCATCCTCTCCCATTGGTATCTTGCCCAATCGCCTTAAATAGCTTCAATGGACATCAAACGGTGTTCAAAGACATGTCCTACCACCAGATTGTCCCAAAACAAGATGTGATGAATCAGCTTTTAACTCAGCCCTCTTAATTCTCTCTATGCACTCCACTATTTGTAATTACTTTCTCTTAGACTATTGCACTTCCCCATCTTGCTAAACCAATCGGTTATTACCAGACATTTGTCGCTCCTGCACTTGTGCCTTCACGAGTAAACTTAGGATGTCATTTGTATGCAAGGTTTTCAGACTCACTCGGAGGTCGACGCGGCAAAGCTTCCGGGTCACGGGGCTCTGGTTCAACCGCCTGGTCAACCCGATGACGTCAACATGACACCATATACATAATAGTACTACATACGCACAGATATATGTATGTGTGTATATACATAAAATATGTATATGTACATACAGTTATACGTGAGTGTATATATGTATATATGTACGATATGAAAGCATGAGATGATAAATTATGAAATATCAAACATACAAAACCAAGCATCGATTAGTGAAGAAGCAAAATAATGGTGTTGCCATGCTCTAAACAAATCATAAATTACTTGATAAAAGAATATATAAATGTATGGAATACAAGGGGTTGCATGAAAGGACATTCAATTAGCCACATGGTCAATTAGGGAAGGAGAAATAAAACTCAACAAAACCCAGCTGGGTCTTTGACTTGCGGGTCGGGTCACCAGGTCAGCGGTTGAACCGGACCGATCACCAAGTCAGCTCTGAGTCTTGGCCATAAACAGGTTTCAACCCCAACCGACCCGCAAGACCTACTGGGTGGCAGTTCAACCAGTTGGGTCGAGTTTCAAAACTCTATTTATATGTACCCAGAAACGCCCAATAATCATGTCCATGACATTTCTTCAGCACCGGTTGAACTCTAAGGAAAACCATAATTCACAGCTTATCTGAAAGACACTATCCATTCGAGTTCAAATCAAGTTCAACGCCTCTTACACTGAGACAAAGCAAAACTAAAATTTTGTGCAGACATCAATAGATGCAAACGCTTTGGCTCTGTCTTGTATACAGATCTTCTACTGTCATCACTGAATACTGGATAACTACCTCCACGCCCGCAAATGTACCTTTAATGAGCTGGAACCAAGTAATACTAACTCAGTATGGTGATAATCCACGAAACCATCCAAGATGATTAGGCAAGAGCAAGCTAAAGATGCTAATTACCCTCACATCTGGAGCAAAGATGGCCTTCACATCCTACTCAAGTACAAATGGAGAGCTCGGAATTGATATCTTAATTAGAGAAAAAGGCATAAATATTGGCTTTAAGAATTGCACCATAAGACATCATCATTGAAGACAGTAGCCTTTTGAGGATTCTTGAAAACTATGTATATTTTTTCAAGTAGTAGATTAGCCCTACAATATCCCGATGCTTAGGGGGACCAAATCAACATGGAGGATCTCCAAGACTGCTAATATCGTTGCCATTAAGGAATACTGTTGGGTTTCTGAAGTCAACAAGTGGGAATAGATAAAAATCTATTGTAGAAAGATCACAATTGTCTTCAAGCTGGCATCATGAATAGGAACAGTAAATACATCACTTTCATAAAGCCAAACTCCTTTTCTGACCAATGCTGACACAAATAGGGGTGAATGTCAAGTAACTATTAAGGTCGTTATTCATCTATCTGCCAAACAGGGTACAAATTGTGGTTTCCCCTAAAATACGATAAGCTATGAAACATGTCTCCAAAACATGTTGTGTCTGTATCAAACACGTATTAGATACCAATACTCCATGGACATGCTTCGATAGTACTAGATACTTCTCTAGTTGTACTCAATTTTTTTTTGGTTCAGTATCTGGATACGGCTCTGGTCATTAAACACCCGAAAGGTTCCCTAAGAGCCCACTACCCCTACGCACACAATAATTCAGTGAAAAACAACCCTTCGACTGACCCCCACCCCGACTCTCCTGTCGCACGACGTACGTGGCTGCTGAGGGTTCTGCAGTGAAGAAGCTCCACAGCTCTTCCCGCAGCGTTGCTGAGCTCAAACTCCATAAGTGACACCCTCGTGCTGGCCTCTTCTTTGTGTCATAGATGTTGTGTTAGCCTTCCCACCATGCATCCAGTCTTCAGCCATGACTAGAGCTGGGCTACTCTCTGCTATCTCTGCTAAGCATTGTCGTGTTGAAAGCTTCTCCCCACCATACTTGTCGCTAAGTAGTCCTTTCTTCCATCTTTTACTGATATCTACATTCTTTTTTTGAATACCTTTTGAATGGTAAATCCTGGAATTTTACTGATTCAGTAGATCAATTCCTTCCCCTTATCTAGTCATTTTGATGCATGCCCATACTGAGGCACACATTTCATGCACGTTGTTGTTCCCCATATTCTCCAAAGGACTTTAATTTGATAATGTTGGTTCACGTACATCTTCTGGAATCATGTTTTGTCTCTTTTGGCTTTCTATTTCAGCACTCTTCATTGTCCATCTCATTTTAAGGTAAACCCCGCAGCATTCTCTGATATTGTCATTTTGTTTTAATTTCATCAATGTGTCTTGTAGCTTACAAATAATTGTATATCCATCTTCAAATAGTTCTATTGTTTGACCTTTACCTGATATGTTACCTTTAATTCTATATTTATGTTCAGATTTGTTTCTAAAATATAGTTT